>JADLZN010008350.1:0-30390 GCA_018155175.1 Sinocyclocheilus anophthalmus | reverse complement strand
AAAAAAAACGTTTTTTTTTTTGTTTTTTTTTTTAAAAAAAAAAAAAAAAAAACTTTCCTTATTGTTTCCATGTATAATTCAATAAATAATTCAAATAATAAATTTGAATTTAATTAAGTAGGCCTAACAAACGCGGAGCTGATGGTGTTTTGTGTGCTGAAAAGCGGCGCAATTGACGGCGTCTCTAATGTTTAAAACGCCGCAATTGACGGCGTTTTAGGTGGTAAAGAGCGGCGCAATAGACGGCGTTTATGGACGTTTAAAACGCCGCGATTGGCGGCGTTTTATGTAGTGTAAAAGCGCCGTAAATTACGCCGTTTAAGGGATAATGAACGCCGCAACTGACGGCGTTTTTGATATTACAAATATTTTATCAGTTGTTTATTATTCATGCAATACATATTGCTGTTATAGTTTCAATTAACCATTGCTATATTATAACTTTGTGCTCTTATGTATGTCTTTAGGGTCGAATGCTTTTGTTAAAATTTAACTATAAGGCTATACTGAATGAAATGGCATAGACATTTTCATGGCTGGTGTTTGCATATTTAATTTCAGTCTATAACCTGTTGTTCTACAGGTCTGTATACTAGAGTTAAATGCTACCTTTTTAGGCTAAATTCCATGCACTATACTGTAGGAATAGGCTGCGTTGCGCGTGGGTGTGAGCACAATGCAGATAAGGAGCTCTGACTGGAAAGACTGCACAGTAGCCTAAAGCCTACCTCTTGTTGGATTTATACGAATTAAAGCTAAACTTGTAGTCTAACTTGTTTTCGATGTCATTTAAAGTAGACAATCAAGCGTTCTATAGAGTAGTAGAACCTATTTTACAAAAAAGAATCAATTTGTAACGTTGTTGATATGTGGAAGTTAGTACACAAAAATTAAAGCATTGAACATTTATATTGTTTCCTTGGATCACAAGAGCAATGGAGCGCGCCGGTGCGCTCGCCGACCGAGAGTGCAGTGTTGCGCTTGTAGAGTATAGCCCTAGTTTATATTTCAGAGCCTCTATGCAGCAGCCAAACATGCAAGAAAAGTTATGGGACTAAACTGCGAGCGCGCCCAACATCAGATGATATCTTATCCTGCGTGATAGGCGGACAGACATGAGCGCTGAAAAGTGCTTTATTCCGGGCCGCCCCCAAGCAAATAGCTAAGGCCCCCGGCCTCCCCTTTTTTTATCACAATAAAAAAATAACTACGGACTACTGTTTAAAAACAAAATAATATATAATAATAGCTTAATAATTAATAATAATACAACCCAGCAGCCGTTGTCATTCTCTTTATTAGTTTTGTTTTATTCGATTTGGTGTTAATCAAAACTTGAACCTCATTCAAACAAAGAAATATTCTAAGCCCAGAGTCGGTTCAAAATAGATGGTTGAATAACTAATCATCCTCTGGAGTCTGAGTGCAGTTATTGGATAGCACTATATTATAAACATATTGGAGATTAATCCTAATAAACATGCCGCTACAATAAAAACCATGACATTAAAATACATTTAAAACCGTGTATGTCTATGATCCCTCTTGCAGTAACAGCGTGCAGATCCTCGTTTATCTCCGGACTCTGGCGACAGCAGCGGACACTAGCTTAGCTCGCTCACACGGCTTTGGACCCATAAAGGGAGAATTCTTCAATAGCGATGCGATAGGTTATATAGTCTTCTAACAGAGAAAAAATCATATGATTTAATGACATTTATGTGTTATTACGAGGAAAAAATATATAGTTTTAACGGTTACAAAATGCTTGCATTAAACCTGAGAAAATGTTAGTCGTTTTAACGGGACATTAGCATTATTTATGGGGACAATTTAATTGAGTGGAAAATGATAAATAGTGGCAGCCTACAGTGCCCGCTCACCGTAGAAAAAGGCCACATTTTGAAATTGTTTTATCACAGGAAACGCTCAACCATATTGTACCTCAAGGCATACTGCAAAAGCAAAAAGCTATACTAAACGAGCAAAAAAACAAGCCGCGTATCACATGGGAATCAAAATTTAATCAAAAAAAAAGCCGCAACCAATGCTTAGTTCAGCTTATGCGCCCACAGCTATGAATAATAAATGTTTTACTTGTTATTTCTGTCTTGCAGGAATAGGGCAATTTTTTCTTGCCAAATCGAAAAGACATTCTAATACCAAAACAAAGAAAAGGAGTGAGGAAAATAGAAGAGGGACCTAGACTAGAACTACTGTCACTAAAGCAAAATGCACGGATGCCCCGACGATAAACGCAGGACCACAGGCAATACAGAAAAACCATACTTACCAGCTGCATTATGACCCATACAACTACACAAAGGGATATATAAAAGTGCACCGTTTGTGTACATATGATAAAGAAGAGAAGACACCCGTGTACCCATAAAGGAAAAAAAGTAAAAAATAACACAGATGAAAGTACCAATGCTTGCTACGCTCCCATAACGTTAATAAACAGGATCCTTGAAGTAGATCGCCATTCAACTACTCATGTCTGACTGCCTAGTGCATCAAAGGTGCTGGACTGTGTAGAAAAGGAGGGGCTGGTTTTAATATTACAGAAAACGCCGTTTTTTACGCCGTCTTTGTCAAAATGGAGGTGCCTTCACGCGAGTGCGCCCGTAAAGTACGGGTATATGGCATGGCCCAAAACGGGGAAATAACAGGCGTTTGGGATTGCATCAATAAAACCCGCCGACATCCAGTAACGGGCGGCTTTACTGCTGTTGAAAACGCCCTAATTTACGCGTCTACTACAAAACCGACCGTATTTTACAGGCGTTTCTTCGTCTCTAAAAACGTCCGTAAAATACGGGCGTTTTGCACACCCAGGGGTCTGGTTAAGGCAAATGTGGGACCGTTTAGGGCGCATTCCATTTACGCGAGCAGAGCGCACCGCCACACCCCCGCCTTCAATTAAAACATCTCAGGGTTCGTCTGAGTGAGTGCTAGCGAAGATGGCGACAGAGTGAAGGAGACCGCGGAAAGATGACAAGCCCCCTACAGACAGACAAACCCGCACGAGCTCTTCGCCCCGCCGCCTCAGAGATGCCCGTGAATTAGTAAGACGCGGCTGCGTACGATGTGTTATGAAGGAGATGCGGGGTAGGTGATGGAGTCCCGCGGCATGTGCTTTATCATGCACTGTCTCGGAAATTCAGACGCAGGTGTTTGCAGTGCAGCTTGATTTTGAGCAGCAGGTGAAAGGGACGCTTCGAGTCATCATGTAAACGTCACGGTGGGGAATATTGCGGAGGAGACCCGCCCGTGTGAGCTCGCGCTTTGTCTCCCCCTCTAAAATATGATCACGGGCGCCTGGCGCTGTGGAAGGAAACTTGACGCCAAGTTAGGAATCTGCCGCGTGACCGAATCCATCGACAAACCGTGCGCGGAGCCGGAAAAGGTGCAGAGATGGCGCATGAGCCTCGCGTCGCTGCTCTTTTTCACGGCGCTGCTGTCCGATCACCTCTGGCTCTGCGCGGGAGGCAAGCTCCGCTCGAGAGACCGGACTCACCGGAGGACGTGGAGCAACGCGAGTCACGACGCTCAGACGGGCCTTCGCGATGAGGACTGCGGGGTCCTCTTGAGCAACCTGACGGAAAACGGGCCAAAGTGCGTGGAGGCTGACGCGCGGCGTCGCGCGCCTCTGGAGTCCTCGTGCTCTACGCTTTACCGGCAAAAGAGCGGCTTGGTGAGCTCCTCCTATTCTGTGCCGGTGCCCACGGTGTCGCCACACGCGTTTTTGGAGTACTTCCGGAACTTCAGCTTGTCCTTTTGCGACGCGCTCACAATAGCGGACCTACTGGAGAGCATGACCGGTCCTGACGGGCTCAACTGCAGTCTGACGCGTGTCATTCGTGACCTGTTCAGCGGCGGACCAGAGGACGGGGACCTGTGCAGCGCTTGTGTTCACGCGTACATTCGACTCGACCAACACGCTCAGGAAAAATATGAGGAGTTTCAATTCCTTACGCGCAAATTCATGGCTGATGACTACTCCGTGCGCGCGCAAACACACCTGTGTCAGGTTAGATGCTCTTTTTAGTCACTTTGGATGACGTATAGACATGATATGTGTAGATGCATTTAGTAGCAATGCCAACCATCCACAAGCTTGAGTACTACATTCAGTATAAATCTGAGTAATAGTTTGGTAACGTGTGTTTCAGGCAGTGTATAAAGCCTGGCTCTGTACAGAATATTTTCCGGTTCCTCAGCGGCAGTGTGTGAGGTGGCTTCCATGCAAGCACTATTGTAGTGTGGTCACAGCCAGCTGCCCCTTCATCCTACCTGACAATGACCATCTGCTGTATGCCGGTCTGCCAAGCTTTCTCTGTGCAGGTAAATCACAGAATACATACACTATATGGCCCAGCGTTATATGTGCAGCCCCTTCTAATCATCAGGGTTGGCTGTTGCAGTAACTGTACTGAATTGGGTTCTTCCAACTTTGTTGCAACAGTCTGGCCTGCACAAATCCAGCTGAACAGCTTTGGGATGAATTGGAACAGAGAGTTCATACCAAAGGTATTCAGTGGGGTTCAGGTCTAGACTTTGTGCAAGCCAGTCAAGTCCTTCCGCACCAGACTCAGTAAACCAATTCTACACAGACCTCGTTGTGTGCACAGGCTCATTGCTATGCTGAAATAAAAAGGGACATTCTTTAGATGTTGAAGTTGAAAGTACAATTCTTAAGAACATTCATCCACACAGAAATAACTGGAATTACACATATTTTTGGCTATATTAGACATTATTATTATTAGACAGTTAACTGATCAAATTCATAATCTGTCTGACTAAACTTCTACACTGTTTAAGGTCACAAAAGCCTTCAGTATCATTTATTAGTTCATGCAGTTTTGTTATTGTTAACTAAAACTAATAAAATCATATTTGTTAATTGAAAAAAATAAAATTTAAATATTAGATGAAAAGCTTAAATGAAAATCAGAAATGTGGGCTTAGCAACTTATAACTAAAATAGTTTAAAGAGGTCATATTATAGATTTAGAGGTCACTTATTTTGTGTATTTGGTATAACAGAATATGTTGACATGCTTTAAAGTTCAAAAAACACATTATTTTTTCAAATACAGTACATTATTGTAAGTCCTATATGCCCCGCCTCTCTCAAAACGCTTAGTTTTCTACAAAGTCCCCCCTTCCGACAAGCGCAGTCTGCTCTTTGATGGCAGCTGGACCCTTGCAGTGCATTTTGATTGGCCGAACACCACAAGCACGCGACGGAAATGTAACATCCATTTCCATAATTGGGAGCTTCAGCTTTCAACATAAATGTGAAGACAGTACATAATGTCATTAGTTTTACCATCAGTTCAAGCCGAAAGGGGAACCGAGCGTGACAGGACACAGTGATGAAGCATGGCTATGTGTTTTTCAGAGTACACAACCACTTAAGAAGATTGATTCTCCACTGTGATGTGACCCCCCACACCCCCCACACCCCCTCTCTCTCTCACCTCTCGGCACACCACCACACCACTGATGCGCCAAAAAAACTCCGGCCATATGTGAACAGTCAATAGCAAAAATAGCAAATACTTTTAACAAAACAGTAGCTGATTCAGAAGCCAAGATTGTCATAGCAAAGTCAGAATTACCTCCTCGCCTAGGTTCACGAAACAGTCGTCCATAAAACGCATTGCTGTTTTACTGTCTGCGTCAGAATCACAGGTCTCCCGGACAGGCTTGCATCAACACTAACTGCGGTTACTGAAACCACGGCTTCTTTCTTTGCGTGAACGTTTGGGAGGCATTATGCTAATATTTCCACATAGTGATGTATATATGTGGGGGTGTGTTAGAACGAGCAGTTTTAGGGGGGTGTGGCAGAGTTTTAACTTTGATAAAGAATATCTTTTTTTTTGAGACTTTAGTCTTTGCAACTTCTGGAATCTTATCTATGCACAATCAGCTTGTACCACTCCAAAGAGAAAGGAAACTTGAATCGCCATAAGACCACTTTAAGCTGAAGTTACTAAAACTGGAGCTTCCTCTAAAATGAATAAGCCTCTAAATAAAATCGAGAACAATAAAAAAAAACAAAAATAATCCTTTAAATTCAGTAAATCCTAACTTAAAGTAAAAAACCGGAAATATAAAAAGCTTGTTCAAATACGAGCCCCCTGCAATAAGTATGGGGACGGTAAAACAAAATTGCCATCTTCTGAATGTGGAGTCAAGATATTTGCAAATAGGATTTAAAGATGAATATGAGACAAAACTACAAATTGTCACATTTTATTATTGGGTGTTTCAACACATAAATGTTTTACCAGCTAAGAAGATCAGCACTTTTACAGTTTGGAACAGTTGCCTCACAGGTCTTTCTAAGTGATCAGCTGTTTCCTGTTGCATTAATTGTTCAGATATTAAAAGCAGGGAATGTGTCGTATCAGTTATATCCATTGCTTCTGCATTCTGCAGTGCTTCTGCAGTCTTGCATTCGATGACGACACACAAACCAGGATGAAGACGAGGGAGCAAGCAATTTGGATGCTAAAAGAAAGGAGGAAGTCAATTAGAGCTATAGCAAAAACAAAGAGCATGGAGAAATCAAGAGTCACCCCCACCCGCAAACCACAATGGACTAGATCGCGTTGAGAAAAAACAACAGCAGTTGATGAAAGCTGTGAAAATGAACCCTAAAATACATGTCTGTAAAATCACCATTAACCTCCAGAAAGCTTGGGTGATGCTCTGACAATCTACTGTGCGCAGGAGACTTTGACACAGAATTACAGATGCTACAGCAAGATGCAAACCTCTGACCAGCAAAATAGAAAGGCAAGATTAGAGTTTGCAAAAAGCACAAAGGTTAGTACAGTTTTGGAACTGAGTTTTATGAAGAAAAGATGATAGAGACAAAGTCAAAACATGTAGGTGTGATAAAAACAGCTAATAATAAATGCGACGTTTCTGTATTAACGTCTCATATTCATCTTTAATCATATTTGCAGATGTCTCTTGACTAACAGAAGCAAAGCAATTTGTATTAAAATATATTAATAGTATATAAATAATACTAAAATAGTGTTGGACATGACGAAATGAATGACCTGCTGTTCAGTGAGTAAATCGGATTAATCAAGAAACTGCTCCAACTGATTCGTAAATGTTCAGGCAGAAATGTTTGTCTTCGATTCACTAAAATGTGTTGACGCTCTCGGTACAGTGATTTGTCCAGTTCTAACCCAGTGTTTCTCTCATTCTCATCAGGGTTTCACGAGGAGTATTTGACCAGTCAGGGTCCAGACTGCTGTGATGTCAGATGGAGTGGGTGTGACTCCACTGTAGGCGCCGCATGTGCTCTGACTCGACTCCCTGGCTCCTTCTCTTTGCATAGGAGGTTATCATCAGGAGCGGTGTCATGTACAAATCGTCTTCATGGCAGTAAATTGAAACTGTGTGTGCTTGTTCTCTTCTTACTACACACCGTTATCTCCATAACAACATTGCAGCATTGCAGCACTGGCTCTTTGGAGGCAATAGTACCTCTAGAAGACGTTCCCATGAGGGAGGAGTAAGAGACTGGAACATCTCCCTCTTTATTGGAAGACTCGCATTCTGTGAAAGTGTTTTTGTCTGCTGTGCATGAGACGAACCTTACCAAATGCCTGGAAAACACAGAAAGTCTCACCACCGCTGAAGCGCCTGTGCCTGTCTTTTTGAGGGTTGGAACATCTGGCTTGATATGAGCATGCATGTTTGTGTGAAGTGAGTGAGTGAATGAATGTTTTTAACTGTTTTTCAGTGTTTTTTTCGTTTGTTTATGAGGACTAATTGCACATGTTAAAACACGGCTCTTGAATGACAATCTTGTTTTGTTTTAGACAACATTCTTGGAAACAAAACCGAATGTATGAAGAATGAATGGATGACCTTGTTACATTTCTTCTCTAATAAAACTAACACTATTGGAGACATTTTTCATATTTAAGATTCGTATATATACAGTATATAGGGTTTATGTTTCTGGACACTTTGTGTCCTCCTGTCCATGTGTCTACATTGGCTACAGGAGAAAAGGTGGTTGAATTTGAATTTAGGGTGGTTTCTGCTGGCATTTTCTATGACATGTTCTTGTGTGCTTCCTTAAGTGTTATTTTCTGTTTTGTGCTCCCTTCATAACTCTTTCTCTTTCTAAAGGCTTTCACACAGTGCTGTAGCCAAAACCTATTAACGCCTCTCACATTTACTCATGGGTTTTATGTTGGTCTTGATGTTTGGGGGCTGTTAAGGGGGCTTTTGGTAGTTACCATTTAGCATATGCTTTTCTTCAAAAACAACTTGCAGTGCACTAATTGAAAAAATACTGTGGGAAAAACTTCGGAAACGTTACAAATTTACTCCATGTGGTCTGTCACAGTTCTACGAACTCCCCAATAACAACATGAAAACAAGTTTAAAATTATTACATCATTCAGACGTATATAATTTTCCTATTACATTATATACCCTTCAACTATGTCAGTGCATATCCTAGATAGGCCTGTATGATACGATTTTAGCCAGTAGGGGGCAGTGTGTTCTCATAGTGAGTGTGTTGGGTTTGAATGCAGGTATCTTGTATCTTGCACATTTATCAATATCATTTACCCACTTTACTATTTACCTTTTCTTCATACTGTACATACCACTTCCTGACTGTAGTAAAAATAATAGGCCTAGCTATTCACACAAAGCTTAATTTAATCAATTTAACTTTAGGACGTCTTCATGGCTATATTGTTATTGTTTGCTGAATTTTGTATAAGCTACTGAATTTACACATAATAATTGTTCCTAAACCTAGAACATTCAGTTTCGTTCCGTCTGCACTCTATCTCTATCTCTATGTGTGTGTGTGTGTGTCCATGCCTATGTGTGTATGAAGGACCCCAAATTGTATAATGAACATGGGTTAAATTATGACATTCTAGGGATTTACAACAAAAGAAGGCATTCTCGTGATGTTATTGAGCGACATTTTCAACTCAGTTCAGGAGAGGTTTTTTTGAAATTGTAAAAATGCAGAAAGTTTTCTGTGTGGGGTAGGTTTAGGTGTAGGGTTGGTAGGGCGATAGAAAATACGGTACGTACAATATAAAAACCATTACGCCTATGGAGAGTCCCATAAACCATAAAAACAATGTTGTGTGTTGTTCGTGTGTGTGTGTGTTGTGTTGGTGTAGTGTGTGTGCTGGTTTTTGGGTGGATTACTGATTTTTTATACACTTAGCATCGAATTCCAGCCCTCGGGTATGCGGCGGATCTCTGCATATAAGTTAATATTGATAATTTACTTTTCAATGACCAAGGGTCTCAGACCCCCATACCTGATCTTCAAAACCCGCAGCTTTGCTTTTTTGGTTTAGTGCATTTGTGTGTTTGTGTGCGCCTTCGAGTGTTTTTGGCCAATGTTTTTGCTGCGCGTTCGCGTGCGCTTGTTTGTTTATGCGTGTGCGTGTTTTTAGAACTCATTCCAGACTTTCTGGGTGTGTTGAGCTATTGTAATGATGTTTTTATTACATTATTTAGTAATGTCTGCGTTTAGAGATCCATCATGAATTGTCAGAGGACATCGCCTTAGTGTGAGACAGCTAGACCGTGTGCATGTGTGTGTGGCGCTGAATCGATTCAGCAGCAGTGTAGCTGTGAATATTTATGTGATTTAAGATTAAAGAGTCTGGAGCCGAATAAAAGCGGCACAGATTTAATATAAAACCATATTAAAGAGGCTCAGCTTTATGGGGTCACAGAAGATCTGCAGTACACAGAGCACAGCTGTGAGTGGAGCGAGAACAGAGGAAGAGAAGGAGAGAGGGGTCAGATAGCATAACCAAAACTTCTTGGGCTAGATGTCTTTTTCTGAATTACACACTGAGCTCTATTGTATACTTTACCTAGTATGCAGTAATGCTGACTCAGGTTATGATAGCCTACTGCTAGTAAAAAAAAATTAACGAAAGCTAGAAACAAGTTATCCATCCTGCCTTTAATTCTCCTTTTTCTACCAGTTTCTATCAATTTCCCTCCTTTCACCGTTTTTTTTCCCTCACAATATTGGATGAGACTTACGGGTCTGCAAAAACTGCCAGAGAAAGAAAGCTGACCAAATTAGTGTTTTCCATAGAAACCTCTCGTTCTCGCCTCACTCAACATGCAGCAGAAGAGTTTTGTCATAGTAATAAATAACTGTATTTTTGAGTTCAAGTAATATGGTGTGTGCTTTGGCGCTTGACAAGTATAATAAATGCGTGTAAGCTGGAGAGCATGTATGTGTATGATTTTGTTGTTTGAAAAACAACATGTGTGTTTTTGTGCATGTGTGTCATTTGATGTTTTTATTTGATTGGCAGTCCTGTCCCGCTTTTAACACTCAGTATGCTCTGATTCTCAAAACATATGCCACAAGTAACACTACCAGTTCATTTGTCTCTAACACTTTAAAGATGTGCGGACTTAACACGCTTGGACGCTCACACATGCCACACAATGAGTAAAGTCCTAATGTCAAAAAAACATGTGGCCTGGAAGTTGGACAAGTGAAAAGTTTTTTTTTTTTTTTTTTTTAGATCCATGGGTTTCTAGGGACGTCATTGTGGGTCTCTATGTGATTCCAGACAGGAGTTTTCAAGATATTTTTATAATAACAAATTATTTTTTTTAAGAATTAGCCTATATAATGTAGCCTAATGATGCCAGTTATTTAAAATGTAAGTATGCACTAGGTGTGTGAAGTTTGAAAACCCCTTATGTGGAGACACAACAAAACGAATTAGGAAACTCTCGACTTCACCAGCTAACTTTTTTTTTACAGGCGGTTCCTTTCAGGGGTTACGAAATGGGAAATATTGTGTAATCGGCAGCGAACGTCTGATGCTATTGTTAGCGCTACAGTGATTTATATTTGTTTGCGTCTTGATGAATGTCATAGTGGCGTCGCGCTTTTCCGCGGGAGGATTTTCAATGAGGTGACGTCACGCCGGCAGCCAATCAGCTGCTAGGGGTCGGTCTCTGGAGCTGGCCGTAGTAGGTTATCAGCCTGAATCCTCACAGTCCGAGGTCAGGAAGCCAGATGAGCCCGCAGAGAAGCGCTTGCTCACCGCGACCAGCCCAAGCCAAAAGTCGCTGAGAGGACGAGGAAGTTCGGTATGCAGAAGCAATGCTGACTGACCTGCACGCAGCCATGGTACCGAAGCGCGAGCCGGCGAAGGAGTCGGAGGAGCGCGAGCGCAAGCGCACGCAGGCGGCATGTGAGTGCCAAAGCCAATGCAACAACTGCAAAATCTTCCTGAGTTTATTCATTCTCTCGCTCTCTCTGCACCTCGTCACGCTCTTCTGCTACCTGGACCTGCGCTCGGAGCTCAAACGAGAAATATCCCTGAAGAACAAAGATGAGGTGTCATCAACGGGGCTGGTGCCGCACTATGAAGCCACAGCGCCAGTGCTCCGGTTACCGGACACCGACCACCCAACAATAGACGACCAGGTAAACCGAGTTATCTGTTGTTCTATACAAAGAGCAGAAACCTCCTTCCTGCTCACTTGGCTTCAGCTTCTGTTATTAAGAGAATTTCTTATTGTCTTGTCTTCCATACGATTGATTGATTGTGTGTGTGTTGGAGAACTATTGTTAGAGTCCACTTCCTTTAGATCATTGCTTCTCAATCCTTGACCTGAAGTACTGCTCATTTTGGAGGTGTCCCTTATTTGAAACACCCAGCTCAGGTCTTTGAGCATGTACTAATGAGCTGATGGTATAAATCAGGGGTAAACATCCCAAAAGTCTTTAGGACGAGGCTAGAGAACCAAGTAATAATTGTGATAATGAGTGAGTGATGCAAAATGATACAACACAAAAAATAACTCCACTAAAATAAAACTTTAAACCAGCAATTAAACTTAAATTTTTTTCTGAGTAAAATCAAGTGGTGCAGCCTGCTGCGATTATGTCATTGCACTTTTTTACATTACTAATGAAGAAAATCAGGCTGAAACTTTGAAAATTCATATAATTAAGTAGAAATGACAGAAATAATTGGTTAAATTATTGTGATTTTTTAACACTATAGTTATTGTAATCAGTAGTTATATACAACTGTTACTAATATCATATTAATATTAATATGCACATTTAGGTACAAAAAGCAATCAGTATTTACACCAAATGTGTTATTATTATTTGTTGTCATTTATAGTAGGATTTAATTCTCTTTTCCACATATAGCAAGGACAGATCCCAATTTTGCTAAAGAGCACATGAATTGCCCTTTGCAGGGGTTTGAGCCTGCAACCATTAAGTTCCCTGTGAGAATCCTTAACCCTTTAACCCCTGGGCATGACAGAAACCTGGTTTGTAGGCTTCAGTCACTGATTTTGGTGAGCATTGTCTCTCACCCAACTCATATTGTGCGTCAAAAGCCCAGGAGTGACGTGCTTCTCGTAACTGAATCGTTCACCTGCAGGGTACATTTGTTCTGTTTAAACAACATCTGTCCTTTTTACGAGCTCTCTTCATCAGACGTGCTTTTACTGTCAGGCGGCACAGGTCGCTGTTTATTTAGCCTTTGCTGCGGTTTGGCCCGGACTCGTGTTTAATTCCTTTGGCAAAAGGCCAGGCTCGTCGCAGCATTTCCTGATGTTCACCCCGCAGGCAGTGCGTTAGTGCTGGATCCAGAACGCTTGGCTTATGGATGCGTTTTATTAGTCATAACTAGGGGTGAATTCTGGAGGTAGAATTACACACAGAGACAAATTCCCTACAGTGAATGAATGAATGAATCTAACATGGCTGTGGCCTTTCTGAAGTGAATATGAAGGTGCGAAGACATCTCATCCCTGTGCACACAAATGGTACAGTAAACTTTAGAGGAATGGGCTATAGTAGGCTAATTCAGTGGTTTTCAAACTTGTTCCTGGGGACCCACTCTGCACATTTTGCATGTCTCCCTAATTTACCCACCTGATTCAGATCATCAGCTCACCTCATTTGCAGGAAAAAAAAATGCTGCATCATGAACTCAAATGAGTGTGTCAGATGAGGGAGACATGCAAAATGTGCAGAGCAGTGGGTCCCAAGGAACAGGATCGAAAACCACTGGGCTAATTGTTCTGTTTGCTTACTGTGCTTTTGCCAAGTAGTAGATGTTCATATCATACTGGTCCATCACAGTCATCTTATTTATTTATAATAGCGTACATGCTTGCATTCACAGTTTTCATATTTATAATTCCATAATATGATTTTTAGGCACTCAGAGTTGCCTCAACTCATGAAGAATTTGTCATAAGCAGATATCTTAAAATGCGAAAGTAGTCACCTGTTTCTCCAGAAGCTTTTTTCTTCTTCTTCAAGGGCATGTGAAAAACACACTTGTATCTGAACTGTGAACTATTTTTTGGGATCGATATTTTCCACCATAGATAAAGGGATTTGACGTGCTACACTCTTAAAAATAAAGGTGCTTTACGATGCCATAGAATAACCTTTTTGTTTAATTGGTTCTATAAAGAACTTTTAACATCGGAAGAACCTTTCTGTTTCACAAAAAGCTTCTTTGTGGCGAAAGAAGGATCTTCAGATTACAAAAAGGTAAGAAAGAGATGTTTGGGTGGTTATTTAAAGAACCTTTGACTGAATGGTTTTTTTGTGGAACCAAAAATGGTTCTTCTTTGGTATAGCTGTGAAGAACCTTTTAAGCACCTTTATTTTTAAGAGTGTAGGCATGATTTATTGGAATCATCCAAAAACACACTTAAGTGTGTGTGTGTGTGGAGGTGTTGCTGTGTGCATGTGCGTGCATATACAGTATGTGTGTTTGTCAGTATTGCACTGATGCATGTCAAAAGAAGGCGTGTAACCATGACGACTGATTGATGGAAGGAGGCATGAGCGTGGTTAGACTGTCAAAGTAAAAATTACATGCAATGAAGCCACAGGGCAAGAGAAAGTGTGTGTACAACATGACCACTCTGCTGTCATGTAAAAACTGCTATATATAGTATAGTTTTTCATAAGTTAACGAAAAACAAAACAACGAAGGTAATGTAGGATTTGTGTTGTTATGTTGTATGGTTGAGTGCTGTGTTTTGTGTGTGTGTTTTTTTTTTTAACAAAATGGATGTATCATGGTATCATCAGTCATGGTGTCTATTACCAATTATGTAAGATATATGTATGTATATCTTGTATAATATGTATATAAGCTGTGTGTAACAATGAAGCTGTGAGTTCAGTTCATTAATAAAACATCAATTTTATCCCCTTGTTGCTGAGGAATATAAAGTAGCAATCCAGTATCTAAGCTATTTTATTAATAGAAGTCGCGGAGCAGGGCTGACAACAAGTTTCTGTGCTCCTGAATATTTTCGTAGGGTCGAGCTGTGTTGTGTGTGTGTGTGTGCTGTGTGTGCTGTGCTTCGACTGGCAAACTACCTTACGGTTTACTGCCAAGTACACAGTGCATACTGCCTATTTTTTAAGAATAGTGTGTGAAACCGTAAACCATAACCAACCCATAATGTTTCAGAGTAATATGTTACAGTGTTGTCACATGACAAACACTGAACATTAATTCAGCACAGCTGTCAAGGCTGTTACCTTATAAATAAATGTGCTAACCATTATTTTTACAAAGGCTTGTTAATAATGGTTCATACTAGTAAACAATGATATATTGCCCAATTGAACTAATTTAATAATTAATTAACTTTACATACAGTTGATCAAAACTGCCAACCACATAAACTGTCTTTAATCTGACAAGGATATTATTTTCTTTTAGAAGAGTACACTAAGGCCACATACCACCACGCGGAGACGCGTTTAGCTGTATACGCATAAATTTTGTATCGTATAGGTGTTTCGTCCAGACGGATCCGGCGTTTTGGGAGAGTGAAACCGATATTTTTTGAAACGATGATGTCATCAGCCCACATCTCACCCCAAGTCAGACACCGCTATGTCACGTAACCGCAACAAACTGAACGATTAGATACTTTTTATAACTAACAATAACACAATTAATAAAGGGATTGTTCAATGCGTGTTTGTATACCGCGCCCGCAAGAATATGGTTCTGCGCATAGTCCAAGTCTTCTACCACGTTAATAGTGGATCTCTGTGCAGAATACAACACCACCTGCTGGCTCTGAGCATATCTAATACATCGTTTGTCGTTGGTTCGATGCGTGTGTGTGGAGCGGATATTTCTTAATAAGACTAAACGTTAAATAAGTAGTTTGGTTAGCCGTCTAAGCATAAGAAGTAGCCAATATTGAGTGTAATTGCGTTTATTTGAATGCATGTCTGAGGGAACTTACTGTCTTTAGAAAAGTTTAGATGGTATTTTTTCTTTTCATCTTGCCCCCGTATTGCTGCCTTTGTTTACAGACGCGACAACCATGCTGAAACGCTTTACGCGCCACCTGCTGCAGAGAGTGAATCTGCGTCTCATTCAGCTCTTCTGCTGTTTTTGTTTCATGCAGATATTTTTATGTATAATTTCACAAAACTGAAGTCAAACCATTATATTTTTACTTCAAATTTCGAAATTATACAATCTAATTTAGATTAAAAACTGCTCATGTTGCATGTATGCAGCATCTTTGTTTGGATCATGATTAAAATGCAGTGGTTGCCTCTAATTTTAAATGGAAAGAGCACAGTCAAAGCCTTAGTTTGTTCATATTAAGCGATTTCTTTTATTCGTGTAATTATTTACTTGTTTGATTTGTGGTTTGTTTTAAAATTTCAATTTAGTTTTGATATTTACATTTACATTAGCCTATATTAAAATGTTGTTTTTTAGCAGACGCTTTTATCCAAAGCAACTTACAAATAAGGACAATAGAAGCAATCAAACCAACAAAAGAGCAGTAATATGCAAGTGTTATATTAGTGTATTAATATAGTGTTATATTTCAATTTCACAAAGAAATGTACAGCATTTTGTCCAAGCAATAATAAAAGGAAACATTTAATTTATAATTTGTCTTAAATCTCATTTTGTAAAAAAAAAATAGAGAATAGCTGAAATCGAATCGTGAAATCAAAATTGTGAATCGAATAGAATCGTGAGTTGAGTGAATAGGTACCATCCTTATATAGAATGCTGTTACTGTATAGTTACTATTCCCCGCCTCCAGTCACTCACACATTTAAGATGAAACGTCACATGTCATGCTCACCTTTATTTATGTAGCGCCTTTTAACAATCTGATTGTGTCAAAGCAGCTTTACAGTATTAAATAGGAAAATATTGTGTCAATAATGCAAAATAACAATAGTAAACTCAATTTTTTCTGTTAAAGGCAGTTCATCATTGAATTTAGTGATTTCATCGTGCAGCTCAGTTTAGTTTAAATAGTATCTGTGCAGTCAAGTCGACAATATCGCTGGAAATTAAGGGTCCCCCAATTTTACAGCAAGCCAGAGGCGACAGCGGGAAGGAACCAAAACTCCATCGGTGACAGAAATGGAGAAAAAACTTTGGGAGAAACCAAGCTCAGTCAGGGGACCAGTTCTCCTCTGACCAGACAAAACAGCAGTTCAATTTCAGGCTGCAGCAAAAAGTCACATTGTGCAGAGGACTCATCTGCTTCCTGTGGTCTTGTGAATATGAGCCATCTAGATAAGGCCCGTTGGGAGTTTCAATGCGGGTCGCCAGATGCGAGACAAGGGTGCCAGGTCGCACCACCACAAGTCACTTGAGCTGCAGCTAGAATTGCGTTTCAATGACACACCCACATCAACACAGTTCAGTATAGGGCTGCACGGATATACCAACATTAATTACGACAGTTGTATTGCGATATCTTAGTTCGATTTGGATCGCAATTAAGTATGAAATTTTTAAAAGAAATGACTGCCAAGTTCAAAATCTTTGAAGAGATGTGATCACTATTATCTAACCATTGCAAAGAGTACATTCTGACTGAAGTAAATTTGTAATCTCGATTTTTAGAGTTTATATTAAAATGGATCAACATTTTGTTTATTATTTACAATTAGTTTCACAACTTATCTTAAATAATCCACTGTTTTAATCTCTCACTGTTTTAGATGCCGTTGCGGCTTCGCATATCTATGTTTTGCTACCAAAAAAAAAAAATGTTATGCGTGTGCATCCGCGCTTCCCCTATACACACGAAGGATCATGCTATTTTCGGCGCCGGAACAGCTGCTGATGAGTTTAAAGGCCATTACAGTTCATAGCCGCACGGATTCCCTGGTGAGGTGTTCATAGTTTTTCATGTATTTTCAAGACTCATTAATGTCTGTTAATAAGAAATTCAAGCCCGTTAAATCATTAAGTAGTGAAATTTTAGCAGTTGTATTATTAAAATAAATGAGTATTTTTTCTAAATACTTAAATTCTTTACCATATTAAAACTTTAATTATAGATTAAGCATAAAGAAGTATGTCAATTTGTTTTTTTTTCTCTCAAATATGTTGGGTTGAGCGTCATGAATCAGAGATTTTATACTGATTCTAGGTGGGTCATGGAATGGAAAATGTTTGGGAACCCTGATCTAGATGACTCTGCAGGTCTTCGCTGCGGGAATGCTCTCTGGCGCGTCACATTAGTTGTAACCTGACTGACGCTGTTTTTGCCTCTTTAAACGCCTTGTGAGTAGGATCATTTTTTATGCCGGTCTCATTTCCAACGTCTCCGTTGCTAGTTCCAAAACATAATTTTTAAAGCTGGTAATGGAGGCTTGAGCTGTTGATAGTAATGTATAATGCAGTTATGTGAGAGAGAGAGATTAAACGTGTGTGAATTACCCAAGTCTGTGCTTCTCTCAACAGTGTTAATGCTAAATTTGCTTGTATCATTTAAATTTTATTGTGTTTTATATTTAAACTCTTCAATCAAAATAGTATAAAATGTACTTTCGGCCATTTATTGGACATAACTTTACTAGCGCTATCTCTATGTATGTCCATACATCAAATACTCAGCTGTGAAAATGCTACTGGTGTCTCATTATAGCACATCCAGCTTGTGTTTCAGTGAAGGTCATACCTGTTACAGAGGATCAGACCAGCTTTTCTTTTACAGTGTAGATCAAACCTTTCCTTTGTTAGAGTTTGTGTGTGTGAGAGAGAGTATGGGAAAAAGAAGGGAATACTTTCCCCACCAACCTCTCTCTTTCTCTCTCAGGCATTATGGCATGTGGCCAGATCGCAGTGTGAGCTCTCTAATGCACACACATACTATTCCTTATTAAGCTTTGTAGGTATGGGATTCCTCCTCGACAGGATATTACATTAATGGATGGAGTCAGCCACACTCTAATTACTCTCCATTCAACTGTTTACCACTGTAACTAATACACACACACAAGTTTCTCACATGCGCTCAGTGTGTTAGCCTGAGTCCTTTGTCCTTTGAGTTAGCAGTGAGGAGTGGCACTTTGGGATAGTTAGCAGTAAGGAATGCGCTCTGTTGATCAGCATCTTAGCATCTGATACAGCGGTTTAGCCATATTATCCCAGAGCGCGGCTCGGTCTGACTGATTACAAAAAGTGTGGTGTGTGTGTGTGTTGTGTGTGTGTTGCGTGCGTGCTAAACTGAGGATCTTAAGAGCGGTGTTTCACCTCAGCCAAACCAGGTGTCTAGAGAGCGGTGCTAATTTGCCTCTGAAGAAATCCCGAATGTTTGCATAGACTTAGTGGTTATTACTTTAAAAAGCTGCGATCTATTTTAAGGAGTCTCAGACAGCACAGAGTGTGTAAGTTTGCCCCGGAACCAAATGACTTTGTAAAAGTTACACTTTTTAGAGCGCATGATGATTGGAGGATGCGGATGCCGATGCCGTATGCCGATAGATTGACTGAATCTTCCGACTATTAGTAGGTCACTGCAATGATAATTTTTTTTAAAAGTCAGATCAGGCAGGACCCAATTATATTTTTTTACACTAGATGAATAAGAACGCATGTACTTCAATTTTCTGAGATGTGATGCTAACTCAACCCCCCCCCCCCCCCCCCCCCCCCCATTTAATAGCCCAGTATATTATATATAATTTTTTTTTAGATTGAAAATCAAATTATTTTAAGTAATCAGTCATTTGAGTATCGATTCAATTATTAATTAACAGATAAAATCAGATTCATGAAGCCACGGCCTCATTTAGATGCCCACACCGATTACACATTGTATTTGGTAATTATACACGGTCTAAATTAATTATACAAATTAGTTAAAGATATTCCAGTAAAGTTTTGACTTGGTTATATAAGTTATGTGCTGCTTTTTTTTGATTTTTCTTTTGTTTTCTGTATATAAATAGGCTGGTAAATATGTAAATGTATATTGAAATAGCTGGATGTAATATGCTAATGTATATTAATGTGTATGTGTGTATGTGTAGATATATATATATATATATATGAATATACTATATATATATAACAGTGCGGTCCGCAAAAGTATTCAGACACACTTAAATTTTTCACTCTTTGTTATATTGCAGCCATTTCTAAAATCATTTAAGTTAATTTTTTCCCACATTAATGTACACACAGCACCCCATATTGACAGAAAAACACAGAATTGTTGAATTTTTGCAGATTTATTAAAAAAGAAAAAAAACTGAAATATCACATGGTCATAAGTATACACATTGCTCAGTATTTAGTAGAAGCACACTTTTGATATAATACAGCCATGAGTCTTTTTGGGAAAAATGCAACAAGTTTTTCACACCTGGATGTGGGGATCCTCTGCCATTCCTCCTTGCAGATCCTCTCAGTTCTGTCAGGTTGGATGGTAAACACTGGTGGACAGCCATTTTTAGGTCTCTCAGAGATGCTCATTGGGTTTTAAGTCAGGGCTCTGGCTGGGCCATTCAAGAACAGTGACAGAGTTGTTGTGAACCCACTCCTTCGTTATTTTAGCTGTGTGCCTAGGGTCATTGTCTTGTTGGAAGGTAAAAATTCGGCCCAGTCTGAGGTCCTGAGCACTCTGGAGAAGGCCCGAACCCGTTTTCGTACAGGATATCCCTGTACTTGGCCGCATTCATTTTTCCCTTGATTGCAACCAGTCGTCCCTGCAGCTGAAAAACACCCCCAAAGCATTATGCTGCCACCACCATGCTTCACTTTTTGGACTGTATTGGACAGGTGATGAGCAGTGCCTGGTTTTCTCGACACATACCGCTTAGAATTAAGGCCAAAAAAATCTATCTTGGCCTCATCCGACCAGAGAAACTTATTTCTCACCATCTTGGTCTTTACAAGGTTTTTTAGCAAAAATCCATGCGCGGAGTTAAGTGTCTGCACTAGGGAGAGGCTTCCAGACTGGTGCGAGAGGCTTTGCAGTATGATGCCGATTGACTTTCTACAACTTTCTCCCATTTCCCGACTGCATCTCTGGAGCTCAGCCTTAGTGATCTTTGGGTTCTTCTTTACCTATTTCACCAAGGCTCTTCTCCCCCGATATCTCAGTTTGGCCAGACGGCCAGCTCTTAGGAATGGTTCTGGTCGTCCCAAACGTCTTCCGTTTAAGGAATGGAGGCCACTGTGCTCTTGTGAACCTTAAGTGCAGCAGAAATTTTTATGTAACCTTGGCCAGATCTGTGCCTTAACACAATTCTGTCTCTGAGCTCTTCAGGAAGTTCCTTTTGACCTCATGATTCTCATTTGCTCTGACATGCACTGTGAGCTGTAAGGTCTTTTATAGACAGGTGTGTGGCTTTCCTAATCAAGTCCAATCAGTATAATCAAACACAGCTGGACTCAAATGAAGGTGTAGAACCATCTCAAGGATGATCAGAAGAAATGGACAGCACCTGAGTTAAATATATGAGTGTCACAGCACATAAGGCCCTAGTCCATGAATACTTTAGAGCACCATGAATGATATTTCAGTTTTTCTTTTTTAATAAATCTGCCAAAATGTCAACAATTCTGTGTTTTTAAGACAATATGGGGTGCTGTGTGTACATAAATGAGAAAAAAAAAATAACTTAAATGATTTTAGCAAAAGGCTGAAATAAACAAAGATCTAAGTATTTAGAGTGAAAAATTTAAGGGGGTCTGATTATTTTCCGTACCCACTGTATATATATACATTCATATTTACCACAGATTTATATACAATAAATACAAAAAACACCATAACTTGTGTGTGTGTATAAATCTGTTCAAATGTGTTTATTAATATCACCCTAAATGAGCTTCTCAGTTGAGTGTCTTTGTGGCAGATAAATACTTTTCAGGGGTTTTTTTTGGTGGGTGTGACTTCACTTCTCGTTTTTATCATATTCACTGTAACTTGAATACCCAGGGCAGATCCTAAATGACCCATGACCTCTGACCCTTCACACAAGCCCTGCCACCTCAAAAACAACTAGAAACAGCTCAATGGCCTCTCTGTCAATAAATAAAGCTTTTGAAATTTAAAAAGGTTTCTTTGTGATTAATGTGAGCTTATATTGGTTGTGACTGGAGTCTGAACACACTGCCCCGTTTTTAGCATGGCTGTCCCCAAGTAACCCAGTGTGTGCGTCTGCTGCCTGTGTGTGTGTGTGTATTTGTGTGTGATGTCAGTCTGTCTGCTAAAAGCCTGTGGTCGTGTGTGTTTGTTTGACAACGTTGTACATATAATAACACTAGTATTCTGGTTTCCTGCTTGCATATTGTGCAGGAATGCTGCTTTCTGTTCGTCGGGTGTCTATGGGTGGATGCATCTGCTATCTGTAATATTGTGTGTTTGTCTCTGTTGCTGGTGATTTAAACTTTCCGGCAGCAGTTTTCTGTGACTTCCTGGTGCGTTTCAGTACTTTTATGAGGTCTGTGATGTGTTCTTTGTTTTAGGTGTGTGTGTTTCTTTACACGGGAATGTAATTCCCTCTGTTTCTAAACGAGTTTGGTTCACCCTGGGGTTCGCCGACTGAGAGAGTTCCAGACAAACGTCATTGTCTGTGACCAGGCAATGATCTGTCATTAAGCATGGAGGTTGAAAGGTCATGCATGTGTGTGTGTATATTTTGACAAGGCCTCCTGTTATCACTCCATTGAAAGGACTCCTCTGAATAAAAGCAGTTTAGATGTTGAATGTTAAATTAATTTAAGCACAGCTGTGTGGGTGTAGTATTTGGTCATTTGTTGCCTTTGACGAAACCTCCATCCATTTGGTGAGGTAGGGAAAAAAGAAGGGAAGATGAGTGAAAGCTTGACTAAACAGTACAATCTATCTCGGTGTCTGTGATATGTGAACCTCCCTGTGGTTTGAGATGAGAGCAGAGGCTTGTGTTGTTTTTGGAGTCATTACCAGCATATTATTGATGGTCCTTTGAGAATCATATGAAACGTTGTTCTCAATAATGTAATCCATATGTGATAACATGCTCATAATCTAAACCTGCTCTAATCTGTATGTGTGGACGTGCACATCTGTATAGGGTGTGTTTGAAAAGAGACTGATCCAGATGAGGCTGGAGTAAGAGTGATGAAGGTGACATTCACAATCATAGATAGATTATTTTATTTCTATGCTCTTATACCCTCCTAATTTCTTGGTCAGAGTTTTGTTCTCTTCTTTACAGTATCTGAGACTATGATGTCAGAATTCCATTCAGAATCAAACAGAACCTTCATGATTCACTTAATATTACAGATTAATATTCCAATATTCCATATTGTGCACATTTTTAATTCAGTAACAGTTTTTCTTTTTAAGTGTTAATATCTTGCATATCTCATTAATAATCAGTGAAATGTGTATATTAATAGTGGGTTGGTTCAGAGATGCAGGTTCTAGTTCCAATTCTGACTTCTTTGAAGTGAAATTATATATTTTGGTTCACATTTGTATTGGTTGACTGATATAAAGCCATTATGTTGGCTGGCATTCAGCATTCTTTTAAAATTATTTAATAAACTTAAATTAAGTTTGGTAGGTGGGACTTTTATTTTGACAGTGCCGAGAACGCAGCGCCTGAGTGCAGATGCACCAGAGCTCCCATTCTCTGTTTAATAATCCAATGGTAAATACTATAATATGTTTAACAATATACTGTCTGCATTTCAAAAATACACATATCATTAAAACAAACAGTTAATTCCACAAATCTTTCGAACATTGCAAGTGAATCCAATGTTAGATTACTCTAAATCAGGGGTCTCCAAACTCGGTCCTGGAGGGGCCGGTGTCCTGCAGAGTTTAGCTCCATTTTGCCTCAACACACCTGCCTGGAAGTTTCTAGTATGCCTAGTAAGAGCTTGATTAGTTGGTTCAGGTGTGTTTGATTGGGGTTTGAGCTAAACTCTGCAGGACATCGGCCTTCCAGGACTGAGTTTGGGCACCCCTGTTCTAAAGTGTGCATTGTACCCTGTATAAAAATGTGTGTACTCTGTGCCTGAAGGTTAGTCCGTGTGAAATTGTGTATGATTCAAGCCTTGTGTATTATTGATGTGAACGAGCAACTTAAAACTATTCTTCGCTATATCCAGTTTACCGCTATGCTATATTTATGTTGTTCATTGTGTACTACTGAATGTAAAATTAGTGTTGCTTGGTCTTTATTTGAGGATGTTTGATTCCCAGTGCATACAGACTTAAAAGATTATTGAGTGCACTGTTGGTTACTGCCATAATGGGATTACAGAATCAAGAAGTTTCTGTATACATTGTTTATTTTAAAGATTTTTTTTAAACAAAATTATTTTTTAAATAAAAAAAAACTGATTTAAATTAGATTTTCAAATGATTTATATCCAAATATTTTAGTAACTAACTATTTAGTAACTATTAGTAGTAATAATAGTAGTAGTGCTCTCACCCTGCTCTCTAAAACTTTGGCATCTGCCATAAAAAAAAAACATATGTGGGTCAACCAATACACTTTACTTAAGGCCTTTCCATTCATACTGTATATTTGGACCACCTTCTGAGATGGTAATTTTGACAGGAAATTAAATGTAAATGAAATGGTTGACCTCTTGCTATAAAAACACTGCGTACTTTGTAAAGGGCCTCACTTACATGTTCATGAATCTGTTCTGTTGAACAATATGCTGTTTTACATATGATGACATTTGAGTGAGGCTGACAGTAATGATATGAATCTGAATACAGATGGCGTGCCCTTTGAGATTATATCATTGATTTATGACGGCTTAGATGATTGTTCATGTTTTTCTGGTTAGACCGATGCCCTGCGTCATATATCTAGCAAGACTCTGGAAATTAACATGAATTTGGGTAAATAAAGACGTTTCTCTGGTGTATAAATATGTAGGGCCTAGGGCTGTGCGATATATATCGCCTGCGATATTATCGTAATTGTTGTTTAAACGATATGCGATTTGACATTATCGAGTATATCGCAAAAACCAAACAAAAACACACCCAGAGAGTGCACGCATACACTATGTAACCATAGGTTAGACTACTGGCCGAGCACATCTAGTGTTCATGCTTTCCAAATACTGCCACCTACTGGTGATTTTAGGTTTATATTTAAAGGGTTTCCCTTGTTTCCACACATTAAGTTAGATATCACTATTGAATATTTGTTATCAAACATATTTTTGCAGTTGTAACTGCATCTATGTTCCGCATAAACATGTCCAGGCAAATGTCTGTGTAAATGCGTTTAAACACAACTTTAAACACCACAGATGCAGCTTCTGTGCCACCTCTGCATTGCAAAAACATTTTGTTGATATTGATTTCATTTGGTTTGTAACTGCCCTATAATGTCTTACTATTTAAATTTAGGGTATTGATTAAATTTAAGAATTTGACACAAAAGATGATGCATACATTTAATTAGGCCAGAAAAATGGCCTTATAAAGGTTAAAATGGCCATAAAAGGTAAAGAAACGATTAAAATTATTGGAAAATTTTGAATTCTGTTACCCGCAAAATAATTAACACCAGATATGAAGAAAGAATATCAAAAGCTTTGGGAGTCAGCTGTCCACGGCAGTCCTAAACCTGCCAAAATACCAGCACAATAACACGCTCAGCAAAATATCCTCTAATTATTGTTATCAACAAAATTCCAGATAATATTGATATTATCGCACACCTAGGGTCTATGAAATGATTGTTATTGAAAGAGAGGCTTAGTTAGAATAGAAGTGTTGTTGTCATCCATTTGATAAAGGAATCATGACGTCATGAGTTATCAATGGTTCAAAAATAAAAAAAAGATCAGTGATTTTTATAAAAGCATTCATGCATGCACACAAAACACTGTCTGCCTCTCCTCATCTTGTTCTTTCTTTCTCTCCTTCCCTTCTGTCCAAAAGCTGTATGTTCATTTGAGTGCTCGTCAAGCTGTTGAGCAGATGTCTCTCTCTCTCTCACTTGCCTCTCTATCTCTTGCTCGCTCTGTTTCATGTGGTTTGTGGTTTGTCCCAAATTGGAATTGTTTAAAAGCCACAACACAGAGCCCTTTACACCAGGCAAAGCAAAGTAGGGGGGAACAAAGTCAGCGAGAGAGAGAATAAATCAAGAGAGCAGGTGGAGAAGAGTATGTGCCAAATTGCAGACAGGTGCGGCCCAGCCTCGACACCAAGCCCTCGACAGAATCACCGTACACTCGCTGTGCTCGCACGTAAAATACTAACCACTTGATCAGCACTGCTCTTTCTGACCATCTGACAAGCCTGCAATGGCATCATCTACCCATTCAGGTCAGGGGTCAGGACAGCAGCTCTCTAATTGGAGGACGAACAAGGAAAGTGCCTGTTATTTTTTTGATTTCGGGTATTTCCTGTCTCTGCAGTTGGTTGGTGAAGTGATGCCTTTTGGCACTTTTCTTTTGAAGTTGGATGTCTTGAAAAAAATATATAATATGCAACTTTAAAGCATTATCCCAAGGTCTCCCTTGTCCCACAATGTCTCAAGAGGAAAGAATGTTTCTTTTTTTCAAGGTGTTTTAATGAAGCCATTAAAGTCTGGCATTAACGACACAAATCTATTGAAAAGGTGGAGCAGCGGCTCCAGCATTGAACAAGATGTTGAACAGTTTCCAGGCACATGTGTGCGCGCGTATGTGCGTGATCGTATGCACACATTTCTCTTGAAAGGCACTAGATCACATGTTAATTTAATGTTTGTTCTAAAAAGCCAGACTGATGATGGTGTGAATGTACAAGTGATCATGATAGCCAAACTTGCGTGTGAGTTGGTGGGTGGGTGTTTGGAGCAGAAATCATCTGGCATGTTTAAAAAGAGTCTCAGAGAACTAAATGACATCTCCAAAATGATACATTCATAAATAAAAAGTGGGTCTTTTTATCAGTCTTTGTCTCTCTTTAAAGGAATAATTCACCCAAAAAAATAAAAATTCTGTCATCACCACCACGTTGTCATGCACAACAACCACCATACAACTGATTTTCTTCAGTGGAACACAAAAGAAGAAATTCTGGGGACTGTCCTGGTTGCTCTATGATCGTGTCCCATACAATAATTTAGTTTGAGAAACAGCCTGAAATGTAAGTCATTATGGGTTATATAATAACTTATAAGCTTTTACTGTGACTGGAACATTGAGCTACAGAATTGTGCCGATCCGATTCTAGAATCTGAATCATTCAGACCTGTTCTGTGAAGTAGATCAGCTCTTTCATTGAAAAGATATGACTAAAAAGAATGATTTATTCACATCCACTTTTGTCCATCCATATTCTTTCTTTCTACCATCTTTCCTTCTACCTTTCTTTATTTGATTCTTTTTTCCTTCTTGTTTGAGCTATTTTTACCAGCATTAGATACTGAGGAAAGCATTTGTGTCTCTGCATTTAGTCATACACTGTAAGTGTAAGCCTGCTGTCAAATCTGTAAAGAAAATAAAATGTGTTAAAAATGAGACCTGTATAGAATTCAGGGTGTAAATGGCCATGTAATGGATTGTAATAAAATAACATTGTATAGAAAGTTGGATTGTTCTATACTCGCTGTAGTAAAATCAAAGCTATTTGCTCTGTACAATATTGTTGCCACGTCTGTTGGTACTATTGTATTACATCCATTACTCATGATTTCATATATTACTCATGAATTCATTACAAGACCTCATCTGTGTATGTATACTGGGATTTCAGTGTTACACAAAGGTTAATTTTCTCTAGTTTAAAGCCAGCTCTTGTGACTCACGCCACAAACATGAGAATGAAAAGGATGAATATGGAGGAAAAAGTATCAGAGAAAATAAATAATGAGAGAAGGATTGAGGAAAAACTAAAATAGGAGCGAGAAAGACATTCATTCTTCTGTGTGCTTGATGAGCCAAGCCTTTTGTTTGAAGCTGTCATAGTTTGCATACAACACAGCACAACACACACGCTGAGACCTGTAATCCTTCAGAAATATGTGGAGGCCTCTGTGATCTCTTGCTTACATGTTTTCCATCTTAAGTTCGGGATAAATATTTGTGATGTATGTGTACAACTCTGTGTGTGTTGTCCAAGCCGCAAGAGTTTGTTAGTGATGACCAGGTCCACATGGGATCTGTGCGCACAGAGTTTCACAGAAAGCTCCGCAGATTTCCACAAAAGCTTGACACATTCCCCACCCTGTTCATGTTTGTTAATGAAATGTTTTGGATAATATGATTATGCTTTCAGCTACCAGTATGAGTGTCTTAGATACTTTTTGTTGTTATCTGTGCACTGCAGATTTCCAAATATCCACAAAGAAAATGCAAAAGTAGCCTTTAGGTTCAGTCTGGTGATGGTCACACTGACGACTCGCGAGTATGACTATGGTTAAGTGGTTAGTTAAGAACAAATGTGTTATAGTAGTTAGTGTACATTGGTGTGTATGTGACAAGTCTGTATTAGCATGTGTGTTTGTGTACTGTGGTGTGTGTAATTTTGTGGTATGTTATTGATTTAGCTTGTAAAGAAACAGTGTGCACCCAGAGAGGTTTAGATGAGGCTCTGAGATGAAGACTAATAGATGACAGAACCGACTTCTTTGAGTTGTCCTTGATTTTCTCTCTCTCCTTCTGCAGCTGTTCATTTTTTTCTGCTGTATTCTGTTCATCAGCTGGTATTAATCCTTCCAAACACTCAGGACCCTTCAGACAAACGGGAACGCCTCACTTTACAAACCACTTGTGGCACCAGACACACGACCCTTGGAGTGTGTGTTTGTGAGAGAGAGATAGAGAGGAAGTGGAGCCCAGGATCTGGTTTTAGTTAAGAGGGCAAATACTTGTATGCTAGCACATACAAACTTGCATGCACACACTTACGCTGGCTCTGGTGCAGTTGTCGCTTAGCTACAGTGATGACGGGCAGAAATAGTTTGACTGTACACGGATGAGACAAAGTTTAATAGGGCGAATAGGTTTGTGACTACACACACACTGGCTCTCTCTCTGGCAGTTTTGTTCGACTGTTGATCACTTGCAGTCTTCTAGATATCAAAGTAATGTGCCAAGGACAAATTTGAGCCATTTCCATGGCATTTATTCAGACAAGCTGGGATGGACGTCAGGACAAACTAACCCAATTTGAGAACGTGCGTAAGGCTGCCAGTTGACCCTGTCACATTTCTAGATTCATATTTAGATTCTGTCTTCATTCTGGGAAGGCTTGTGGTCTGATGTTTTACGGTGTTCACACATAAACATCATTGGATCGCTCTTTTGAGAATCCAAAAACTCAGTCTAATGTCATGGCCTGATCTGATTGCAACCTCTGGAGCACATTCTGCTCTCATTTGGCAGTATTCATGGGAGGGTGGAATAGTTTTTAGATGTTGCTCAAGTTTAGCGAAGGTCTCTGAGGATTCCACCATGAGCTCTGTATATACCAGCAGGAGCGGGGATGACTGCTTCTTCAGTGCATTTGTCAAAAAGTAATGAATTCAATTTTATATGTACAATTTAACCAGATATGTACTACTCTACATGTTGGATTTTCAAGATCCACCCTCAGAAGGGACAGCAGCATTTCATGAAGACTGTACTCTCTCAACCAGCTCATGTTTACTGTTCTTCAAATCATCTAAACAGAAATGTAACGTAATGTCTGATGA
Organism: Sinocyclocheilus anophthalmus; assembly: GCA_018155175.1. Taxonomy (NCBI): domain Eukaryota; kingdom Metazoa; phylum Chordata; class Actinopteri; order Cypriniformes; family Cyprinidae; genus Sinocyclocheilus; species Sinocyclocheilus anophthalmus. The sequence continues at coordinate 1,358 of JADLZN010008350.1, read as the reverse complement.
TAAGAAAAAATAGTACCGTTGATGTAGTCTGTATGATTCATACGCTAAGTCTTCTGAAGCTATGTGATAGCTGTCAAACCTCAAATCTGGCGTTTTTATGATTTATGTAAGATTTTCTTCGATTACATATACTGGAAGTGTTTCTTACTCCACACCACAGGATAAACAGAAACGGCATACAAATTACATTTGTTATTGTGTGTATTGTCAACACAACAATGTATGCAAAATTAATTTTAATATACATTTACTGTTATTACTATTGTTTATTTGAAAGCAGTTGTCTTGCTTTAAAGGATTTTATATATTATCCTAGTCATATGGACTGCTTTTCCACAGTATCTTTATTTTTGTTTTAAAGGGGTCATATGATGCATTTAAATTTTTCCTTTCTCTTTGGAGTGTTCAAGCTCTTGTTTGCATAAGAAGATCTGTAAAGTTGCAAAGACTAGAGTCTCAAATCCAAAGAGATATTCTTATAAAAGTTAAGAGTCAGCCACACCCCCCTCCCATACCTAAAACGTCTCGTTCTAACACGCCCCACCACCTACGTCGCTATCTGGAAAGATTTGCATAACGCCGCCCAAAAGTCCACGCAAAGAAAGAAGGCATAACTTTTAATTCTCCCGCTGTATTATTGTTGTTGCCGCCGCCGCCATGTCGTGAAGGTGCCTTGTGCTTCGTTGTGAAAGCGAAACTACGTTGTTTGGCCTTCCAAAAGAGGACGATATTGCTTCGTCATGCCTGGAGCTGATCTTTGCTGGTCGCTGAGGAAATACATCAAATTAGTCCTGTGGATCGCCGGATCGGCTTTCACTGTGGACAAAGAGGAGTCCAGCCCGGGGTCATCACATGAGGTTGCCGCAGGCACTTAATTTCCATTCACTGTGACTGTGTTGATTTTGATATTGCAGAGTTCAACAGTAAGGATCGTCTGCTGGCCTGGGGCCAGTGTGAGAACGCTTCAGGCCACTTGACTAAACCGTCACTTGTCCTGCTTGGCCAGCAGTATATCTTTCATTTTATGATCATGAACATTAATCTTTTTTTTTTTACTTTAGACATGGGTAAAAAAAATTCTAAATGACTAACATAGGTGAGATGTTTTGTCAAATTTGCAATGAATAACTTATATAAGTCTTGATGAAATGCAAGTAGCAAACCTTTTCTTTCGAATTGTAATGTAAATGCAGAGTGTAACAGATTATCGAAAAAGAAAGATGTAAGGACTTGAATCTGTCCACCAGATATGTGCGTTGCACTCAAAATGGAGGCAGATAATTATTATTATTTACAATGATGATGATTATTATTATTTATTATTCTTATTATTATTATTATTATTATAAAAAATGAAA
>JADLZN010008349.1:0-386377 GCA_018155175.1 Sinocyclocheilus anophthalmus | reverse complement strand
GTACCCACCCCTGTCTGCAACATCACCGAGCTTCGACCCGATCGGCCTGAAGGTGGCTCTGCAGCGACGGACAGTACGGCATCGCTCATAACTCCCAAATGGTTTGTCGCAGAGGCACGTGCCTTACGTCACCAGAATCCTTGGCCCAAGCCAAACGAGAGAAAAACATCAGAGATAAGATCTCAATAAACGGCAGCTGCTGCATCTGTTAGTGAAATCTTCCTTGAGAGTCGAGAAACTGTCTCTCACTTCTTTTTCTGCTATTTTACACAATAAGCAGCAATCCCCATAAAGAGGAAGCACACCGTTTCTGGAGATACTGCAATACCAGACCGATGCATGGAGTGGGCAGAGCAAGCCCCGGCTCCAGCTCCATGATCCAAAAATCCATTTAATATGCAGTCCCCGGATAGGGGACGTATCAGATATTAAACTGATAAACTGAAAAAAAATGATTTTTTTTTTCTTTCGAAAATGATTTATTGTCACAATTCCTTCATTCATTCACGCCACACATTTTTAAATGTTTTCTGTTGATTTTGAAAAATTACAGACAATAAACCAAATGTACAAAAGTATTACATTTTTGGTAAAATCATATGTAAGTGTGATGTGTAAAAGTCCATTGTGTCCTTTTTTTTTTTTTTCCAAAAGCAGTGTGTATTCAAGGAAATAAAATGAAATAAATAAATAAATAAATAAGAGGTAGAAACAGACAAAAGGTAAAAAACAATGGCCACTAAACAGTCATCTGTGGTGCAGGATCGGGGTGAGTCCCTGTCAACATTTTCCATTCACTCCAGGTCTCCAGAACAGGCCCCGACCTTCCTGATTCAGGGGTCCAGCGGAGATCCCCTCTCCTCCGGCCCGCTGGCCCGCTTTTCCCGTAGCCAGAGTGGTGAGGGTGCATCTACGGGCGGTCAGGGTCGGTGGCGGCCGGGACCTTTCCCTTGTGACCCCGGCCCCCCCGTCCGAATATCGTCGCCCGGTACCCCTGCAGCATTGTTGTTACCATTAGCTCGCATGCATGGAGGGTTACCGTGACGCGCTTCCCCACCAGCAGGTTTCTGGTGGCCCAGATGGCATCTTTGATGACGTTAAGGGTGAGCCAGAGCGAGGTGAATTCCTGTTCTTTCATGTCCTTCAAGCCCCGGCCCACCCCAAAGATGGCGATCTGGTACCCTATCTGGGCCCCACCTGCTGGTAGGCACGGGAAATACAGGGGGCCGGTCTTGGCCCACAGGTCCCGCGCAGCGCCGCACTCCCAGAGCAGATGACGAACGGTCTCCGGTGAACCACATCCGGGCCGTGGACAGGTTGGGTCTTTTGCCATGCCTCTGGAGTGCATTACCGCCCTGACCGGGAGGATCTCATGGGCCCCATCCCGCCAAGTCTTTGTTTTTTTTTTTCTTTTTTTATGCCTGTCTGGAGAGCTGGGTGGGGCAACGTTCAGACAACTTGTTGGCCTCACTTGGCGTTGAGCCGGAACTGGACTCAACATTTCTCGATCCGCTTCACCTTTCCGGAATGTTCTGGGTTTTGTAAAAGCTCAGTCGATGGCGTCTGTGGCATTTTGACTCATCCCTTTAGTGCATTACTGTAAACACATTTTTGTTTGTTTTTAAAAAATGAGGTCTTTCGTTCTCAGGTGAATCAAACTGAATTACATTCACTGTGATTGCTGTATGCACCGTTGCTCAGTTGTATTGGTATGTTTTTGTACAGGAATGTCTTCACGAATGCCAGTGACGAACGGTTTGATGGAACCCAAACAGCAGTTTTCACAGTCCCAAATTGCTCCTGGAGTAGGGCCTGATATGGCTCGAAATATCCCATCAATGCAGCGCATGCCTTTCTCAGACAATCTTAGGTCAGCCTTGATATTTCTTCATACATATGCACACTCACATCTAAATTGCAATATTGATTAAAAAATAAATGAACAGACTACATTTATGTTAGTCTCCTCTTGTTCAGTAGGTGTAAATGTTGCGGCACAGTTTGATTAAATCAGTATTTCTAGATGACATTTATTATATCTGCTGCACAGGGACAGGAAGTTCAATCTGATAGCGCAGGAGACTGCTGGTCCGTGGTCCGCTACAGGCTCAGCTTCGGCCTCTGCTCCAGCCGCTGCCTCTGAGGTGGAGGGAGACTCCATGTCCACCGCACAGAAAAGCACTCTGAAGTGGGAGAAAGAAGAAACGCTCGGAGAACTTGCCACTGTCGCACCGGTCCTGTACACTAATGTCAACTTCCCGAACCTCAAGGAGGAATATCCAGGTCAGCTAAGGGATTTAAAAATGATCTGTCATATACAGCTTTGAAAATCAATAAAGTACTTTGTTACAATCAACACGACGGAACCCATTTTACTATAGTATGAAATAGGGATGTCCCGATCAGGTTTTTTGCCCCCGATCTGATCTGATCCGAGTCATTGAATATTGAATATCTGCCAATACTGAGTCCTGATCCGATACTTCCTAGTGTGTTCCTAGTAGTTATTAAAACCAATCCCTTGTATACAGAGTTATGCAGAGAGTAAAAGTGAAATATATATATATATATATAGATATTATATATATCTCTATATAGCTAGATATATATGAAGATTACACTCTCTCTATGTATATATTTGTACATACTGTATAAAGACATTGATAGAACTTGGGACTTCTGATGTAAACTTCTTGTATTTTATGCATACAATAAGCATAATAATTGCAACATAAAGATAAAAAAGTGGAGATATGGTTAGAAAGCATGAAACTCACTGTGTCAGAATGCCAGTCTGTCAGTCAAATCCGAAGCAAGATGCAACCCATAGCAACACGTTATGGTAAGAGTTTTAGATAGACTGAGATAAAACTAAATGAAAAGATATGTGATCGTTGCAAAAGTGCGCATCAAATGCATGCACGCATCACTGGTTTCTTCTTCTTTTGGTTTTAATAATGGCTGAACACATGCATACGAGTGTCGACATAATACACGTACTGCACGTCACCGGCATGACCGCAAAAAATGAATGATCGGCCCCGATCCCGATCCTTGAGATCTGCACGGGACATCCCTAGTATGAAATCTAACATTTTATATATTAATGCAATTAAGAAAGTTAATATGGTATATTTAGATTTACATGTTGACCTTAATGGACACGATCTCTTCTTAATAACCCTCAATGTTATACTTCTAATAGATACTTTTATTTTTATGTTATAACCTTACAGACTGGTCAACACGAGTCAAACAAATTGCAAAACTCTGGAGAAAAGCAAGTTCACAGGACCGGGCTCCATATGTGGTAAGTTACACAGTATCTGCTGCAATACACTGAGTTTATCATCATCACCAGCATATGTAATGTTTGGAATGCTGGTGTGCTGGCTTGTCGAACAGCTTCATCTGCTAAATTTTCCTGGTGAATAACATGGCTATGCTGGTCTACCCGTTCTATCAGGCCACCACTAAACAGAATACACCAGCTTAAGCCCTATTCAGGTTTTACTACAAATAAATAAAAAAAATGTAATTGTTAAACTAAAGTAACCACACATTAACCATGGTTTTGCTTTACTAGCCATATAACTTCACTATGGCATTTGTAGTAAAACTGTGGTTATACTATGGTAATCAATCCGAATTACTATACGCAATGCATGCATACAGAGCACATGATCGCTGTAACGCCCAGATGTACAAAACAGACCCTACCACCTCTGTAATAAACATAGAGATATATTTGTCCTGTCCAAATTGGTACATGAAAAATCGCAGACGTCAGGTGATAAGAATCGAAACTCAAACGTAGTTTAGAAAACTAGTCCCTTCCGAAAACAGAAAAATAGGGCTCTTTAGAATTTATTTCAGCAGGATATAGCGACCCTTGAGTGTTGGTCAAAGTCAAAAGAATGAATTGGACCCAAGGAGCTGATTACGGTCTAAGAGATAAATACATTTCAAAAGATATGATTAAAGGGAACATTACCTTGACGTGAAAGAGTGCCACTTAAAATAAAAACGCTTTTAGGCAATTAGTCTAAAAACCATGTAATTTTAGCAAATGTATGCAACCTTTGAATTTCAATGGTCTTTCTTTGATATCAACACTGCACAATCACTCTACTATTCACAGCAAAAGGCCAGAGATAACAGGGCAGCCCTGCGCATTAACAAAGTTCAGATGTCCAACGAGACCATTAAGCGGCAGCCGCCTCCGCCAGAGCAGCCTTTAGAAGTGTTTGATCCTGCTATTCCTCCACTGGACCCGGAATTACTGTTCAAAGATCCACTGAAGCACAAGGAATCAGAGCATGAACAAGAATGGAAGTATAGACAGGTAAGTCCTCTATAGACATTTGTTTGGAAAAGAGATAAATTACTTATTGACAGCCAGAAATGTTTTGGTTTTGTCAAATAAATGATATAAATGACATTTCTATGTCTTTGACTTGTCCGATTTGTAAAACTGAGACACAAGTTTTATTTTTCAATGAGAATTATTTTAATGCATGTTTGGTCTGGTGGTGGACATCAAACAAGTTTGCAGAATAATAGAAGAGTTACATTAAAAACAATAAACGTGTAACAAATGTGTCACAACTAGGGCTGTGACGGTATGGGATTTTTTCTTACCGTGGTGAAGAAGCAACAAATCACACGGTTTGGCGGTTTATCGCACCCACCCCCCCGCCACGGACTTTTGATAAAGAATGCATGCAGCTTGTAAATGAACATAGTAATGAATAATAATAAAGTAGTCTTCTTTATTATTAAAACAGCTAATTATATTAACAATATTAACATAAAATAATATTTATTTCTATAACTTTGTTGTTTTTTCGATATCTTTTGAGTTTAATAGGAATTATGGAACAGTCTTTGTCATTGTTTGTAACCCATTCTTTGTACAATAAATTATTAAAAGAATAACAACCTGAGAAAGCTGCAGAAAGAACAAGCCGAGCTCAACATGCCCCAACATTGCTTAGTTCTGGTGAGTTGTGCTAAACTTCGATTCCTATTTCTTTAGACATTGTTTTTCGGGTTACAGTTCGTGGATATAAACGCACTCATCCAAACGCAACTTGTTAAAGCTTTGAATAATATTATTTAACTATTAATACATACATAAACTACATTTATAATAACAACCTTTTTTAAAGTGCAACATAAGAGGCTTTTTTTCTGATTTGGGATTTTCAAAGTGCAACATAAAAAGGGAACATCAGGCTATAGTCTGTACAAGGTTATATTCCGTATCCGCACCCACCCTCTCCCGCTATATATTCACTCTTTGTTCACCCGCTGTCCGCTTGGAATAATTTTCTTCCTGACCCGACCGTTTGCGCTAAATGTAGATCTCGTTTCCAGAATCTCACATTTAAATTTCCACTACTGAAAAAAGAGAGATAGGCTAACAAATAAAAGCATAGTCTGCACAAAATTGTATTTGTTATTTTATTCGTCTTGTCCAGAATCAAATTAGTTTTACATGTTGCTATCAACACAATAGGAAAAAGTGTTGCAGAGAAAAAATATAAAAAATGTAAGTTGTACAAAAAAAAAGCTTATTTGTTATTTTTATTCGTCTTGTCAAAAATCAAAAATTCGTTTTTTAAAGGGGTCATATGATGCGATTTCAATTTTTCCTTTCTCTTTGGAGTGTTACAAGCTCTTGGTGCATAAAGAAGATCTGTAAAGTTGCAAAAGACTAAAGTCTCAAATCCAAAGAAAAATTCTTTATAAAAGTTAAGAGTCAACAACGCCTACCTAAAACAGCTCGTTCTAACACGCCCCCACATATCTACGTCACGATGTGGGAAGATTTGCATAACGCCGCCCAAATGTTCACGCAAAGAAAGAAGGCGTAACTTTTATTCTCGCTGTAGTATTGTTGTTGCCGCCGCTGGACCATGTCGTGGCGGCGTGGGGCGTTCGTTGTGAAAGCGAAACTACTTTGTCTGGCCTTCCAAAAGAGGACGATATCCGCTTCGTCATGCCTGGAGCTGATCCGTTCTGGTCGCTGAGGAAATACATCAACTTGCACTGTGGATCGCCGGATCGGCTTTCACCGTGGACGAAGTGGAGTCCAGCCCGGGGTCGCCACATGTGGTTACCGCAAGCCCGTCCCGCCCCCGCTCACTCTAGGCCGCCGGCCGCTGCTCACTCTAGGCCTCCGGCCTCCGCTCACTCTAGGCCGCCGTGTGTGACACTGTGTTTCGTTGTGAAAGCGAAACTACTTTGTTTGGCCTTCCAAAAATGGACACGACTAGAAATCAGTGGTTAAGTTGTATTTACAACACTGTTCCAGAACACTTCAACCCAAATATTCAGATATTTTATGGAGGACTGTTTCCTGAACATGTGAGAGTAGACTACAATGCCAGCTGTTCTAACTCACAGACTGTAAGTAGTTTTTATATTTAAAGAATTTGCCACTGACGATTCAAACGTGAGTTTTGAGCAGTGTAGAGTAGCGTTTGTAGTGTTTGTAGTTTGTAATTTCTCCGATCACAAATGCAGACATGGTTTTATGTTTACGCGGCACGATGCAACGCAATGCGTAAAAAGACAGTATAAGTCATTATAATCCGTAATTATGGATGCATAACTGGATGCAACAAATGCATTTTTTATAATGGGTTTTAATGTTTTTGTCTCGTCGCTCCGGCCGGAATAAGGTGAGGGTAAAGGGCGTAACATTTCCATCACATGCTTGAGGTATTCGGGCCAAACACAACTCACTGGATAGCTGGCCAATCAGAGCACACCTCGCTTTTCAGACCGACGAGCTTTGTAAAAATCGGCGCGTTTCAGAAAGGCGGGGCATAGAGGAGAAACAATAATGTACAGTATGTGGAAAATAATGTGTTTTTTTAACCTTAAACCGCATAAACACATTTCATTACACCAAATACACAAAATAATGTTCTTTTTAGCAACATCATATGACCCCTTTAAACATTTTGCTGTCAACACAGTAGGACAGAGTCGCAGAGAAAGAAAAAAAAAATTGGGAACAAAACCGTTGGCTTGTAGTCATTGCGAAATGAAATCACTTTTTAACCAAACAATTTAACATCCCTGAGAAGACTAGCCTGACGTGGGTTTCTCTGCCTGGCGCATGCATAACAGTCCTGAGCGCAGGCTGTACGGTGGTCGATAAGAGTGAGTAAAGCACATATATGCTGTTCTGAAAGGATGACGGGAATGGGATATTGTTAGACCGCCCGCTCCCGTTCAAATTACACAAGAGTTACCGACTGCTACCGTGTTTTATTCGGGAATTTAATCCCGCGTCACAAGAAATCTGGTCATGTCCTGCGGGAATGCAGACCTCTAGCTTCCTCCTGCAAATACCTTGCAAAAAAATTGCGGTGATGACGGTTATGACCTTAACACCGCGGTCGGCAGCTCATTACCGCGGTAATGCGATTATCGTCACAGCCCTAGTCACAACTGCATTTTGTGCTACAGTTTTTAATGTTTGCATGAGCAGCCTTCAAAATAAACTCTACTAAAGCATATTTCTTTACTTGAGAGGGCGGAAAGGAATATGAAAAATGTTTGAAATGTGACATTTTCTTCATGCATAAACTCAGACATAACTTCTCAGAACTTTAAATGAATTACATCTGTGTGTTCCCTTTTGCCAAGAATTAATTAAGCTTGTCAAAAGACAGAAAAATTGTTTTAAATTCTAAAATAAAGAATTTATATTTATGTTAGCTTAATTTATTACTATTCAATGAATTGAATTGCAATTGTAATAGATTATGTAATTTAAATAAATCACACATGGTACATTTTCTTATTATTTAATAATTATTATATATTTTTTCACTTACTGTTGAAGCAAATGAGACAGAAAAGTAGGCAGCAAGCTAAGATCGAAGCTACACAGAAACTTGAGCAGGTGAAGAATGAACAACTTCAGCAGCAGCAGCAACAACTTCCATCAATCAGCCAATCTGAGCATGACTCTTCTGGTCACCTGAATAGTCCAGTATCTGTGCACTCCAACAGTGGAAACATGTCTCCCAAGCAGCCCAGTTCATCAAAGTCACAGCTGCCCGGCACGCCGACATCGTGTTCCCCAGATGACGTCTTTTTGCGCCCTCATCCACCACCCCCATCTTCAGGATCTCAGCCACAGAGCCCTCAGATGTTCTCCCCAAGCTCCTCTGGCTCCAGACCATCCTCACCCTGGGATCCCTACACCAAAATGGTAGGCACACCCAGACCACCACCTATTGGGCAGGGAACTCCACGCCGTAACTCGGAATCAGGGAAATCTCCCAGAGGTCTTTCAGAGCCAATTGGCTCTCCAACAGCCATATGTAATGACCCCTATGCCAAGCCCCCAGGCACCCCAAGGCCAACAGGAGCTACAGACCCTTTTCTCAAACCTATGTGCCCTCCCAGAGCAAGTCAGACAGTGGAAGGGAGGCATCTTATTGGCTCCCCAAGCCATGATCCATTCTCTAGGGTGTCTGTGAGAAAGGAAGCCTACCAGAGGATGCCCCAGGGCAGGATGATACTCTCAGACCCATATGCTCGTCCTTTACTCACTCCTATTCCAGGCAGCAATGAATCAGGGTCCATCCAGGTCTTTAAAACCCCTATGCCACCCCCTCAGGCTCAGGAACAATATGCAGGTATGCATGCACGGAGAGCAAGTGGGGATCCCTTCGAAAGACCAATGATGCCCCCTCGTTCTTCTGAATCATTTTCCCAGAATCAACAGAACGATCCTTATGCACAGCCTCCGCTCACTCCTCGTCCTGCAGTAGGTGACGGCTATGCAAATCAGAGGCTTTCACGACAGCCCCAAACCCTCCCTTTTTCTCAGCCTGGGCCAATGGCACGCCAGCCTTCCTGTAACCCATATGCTCGAGCCCCTTCCACCCCTCGGCCAGACTATTCCCAGTGTGATCCCTATGGACAACAGTCTGCTACACCAAGACCTTCGAGTGACCCTTTTGCCCCATCTCTATCGTTTTCTAACCCATACGCTAGAATGCCAGGCACACCTAGACCACATGACCCTGAACCCTACTCTCAGCAGCCTGCATCTCGTCATCCGGTCATGATGAAACAACCCTCTCAGCAGCAGACTCAAAACTGCATAATGTCTCCTATGTCAATGGACCCTTACGCTCAACCCCCTGGGACCCCACGCCCAGGAATGGCAGACCGGTTCCCCAAGTCTCCAAGTCACCAAAGGACTCCTGATCTTTTTAGTCAATCCCCCGGACTGCCACGCCCTGTAGTGCCTGATCCTCACGCACAGTCATTGGGAAGGTCCCAGTCATTACCTAATGATTCATGTGCACATCCCTCACGAACACCTCATCCTGGAGGAGTCGGACAGGGATTGGTACCTGGGCCCATGGCCAATCAAGATCCATTCTCTCCTCCTCAAGTCTTGATGCAAGACTCTTTTGCCAGTCCAACAAAACATGGACCTCAGACCCTTAAACATCTGGGAATGACAGATGAAACCGTAAATCAGCCAATATCCAGTCGACCCAATCAGACTCTCATCCATGACCCTTTTGAGCAGGCCCCCATGCTTCCACATCCTCAATGTGGAGAAAATAAAGAACAACAAGGTTTGGTACAGCGTATGAGTTCCCACCCCATGGGCCAGCCCAGCACTGAAGCTCAAACAGTACCTCTTGCTGAAGCTGAGGAAAGACTCAGACAGGTGTGGTTTTATTTTGTTGCTACTCTATTTAAGATGGTTTATTTGCTTATGAAGTGCACTGTATTAGTTACAATATATAACTTGTACAACACTAATTAACACAATGTTAATTTGTTTACAGCGTCAGCGTATTCGAGAGCTGATCCTCAAACAGCAACAGCAGAAGAGTGCCATACGTCAAGATAAGGGTGTACAGGATCATCCTCTGACCATGCCTCCAGGAACCCCTCAACACTGGAGTCTGGAGTCTACAGGCCAACAGAGTGAAATTTTTAATCGCCCACCACCACCATATCCTGGTCCAGGAGCTGTGAGAGCCCCTCAGAGATTCCATGGGCCATTCCCAGGAGATCAGCAGGGGCATTTCCCTGAAGGCCAGTTTCCTATACCACAGTTTCCTGCACATGCTGACTCAAATATAAGGCAGCTTGGGCCAAGGTGGGTGAAATTATATACTTCAAACCATTTGTATGAAATGTAGGGACTAATGTTATTCAAAAACACTGCAAATATTATGTTCTTTTGTTGATTTTAGGATGCCCCTCACTCCTAATGTCCAAGGTCCTATAGCAGCTCCAAGACCACATCAGATGCACGACCCAATAATTGAAGCTCATCCACAGATGAGAAGATCCATGTCTATGGACTTGGGGAAATCAATAGGAGGCAACCCCTTAGTAACCCCACATTTACCTCCTCGTGGCATGCATGTGCAACAGCACAACATCATGGGGCAGCCTTTCATAGAACTGAGACACAGAGCGCCAGATAGCAGACTTCGGCTTCCCTTTGGAGCTCCTACTATGCAGGGAAATCGAATGGAATTGCCCTCACAGCAACGGCCCCCAGGTTTCATGGGTGGCCAAGAAATTGGATTTCCCTTCAATCAAGTTCCAAAGCCAATGGACACAACAATTAATCAGTCTCAGGTAGCTAATACGCAGATGCAGGCATCTCTCAGCTTAGGGAATTTACAACAAGCCAATATTCTGTTGAGAGCTGGACATCCACAAATCCCCCTGACGAGGTCTATAAGTCAACCTGCTTCCAGTGAGACTCTCAGTGCTCCCTTACTCACAAGTATTGCTGCTACATCTGCTGTCCAAAACATTGAGGTCCCTTTATCCACAAATGAAGTACCTGAGGAGAAAATCGATACTGATGAATCTGCTGTGAAGGACCTTGAAGATGTTGAGGTGAAAGACCTTGTGGATGCCGATTTAGAGAACTTAAATCTCGATCCAGATGATGGAAAGGACTTGGATCTTGAAACGAATGACCTGCATCTAGATGACTTCTTAACTTCTGGGAAATTTGATATAATTGCCTATGCTGATGCTGATTTAGATCTTAGTGAGGACCTGGATCTCAGTGATCCAATAGAAGACCACGCTGAGACGTATGATTTCCAAAAGACAAAAGCTGAGAAAAAGACTGATAGTTTTGATGGCTCATCATCGTCATGCTCAACATCAACAGCGAAGGAAGTAGTAGACAAAACTGCTCAGTCTCAAGGTCACATCAGTCCAGACGTTCCTCAGGATCAGGTGTTGGTTTCCTTGAAAACAGAGGAGGATAGCAAAAATGGAATTAAAGATTGCTTGTCCCGAGACACATCTTGTAAGAATCAGGTAAATGATAGTGCTGCCATTAATCAAGCTGGCTTTGAAAGTGATATTGATGCCAGTTTACAGGCTCCAAAGTCTGGAATTCACCCCGATGCTACTCCAGTGCTTTCAAGCATGCTGGTCAATGTACCACCAGAAGGTGAATCACAGAAGCAGGAACACTCATCAGCACAAGGCAACCCACCAAGTCAGGAAGCTACATTGTCACTCAGTAGCACTATGCTGGGGCAAGGAAACTTCTCAGTGCAGGGGATGGATACTGGCCTCAGTATTGACCAATCGTTGGTGTCTTCTCATGGTGAAAGCACATTAGAAGTCCCAGGCTCCATTCAGGAACAACAACAAAGCCATATTTTTGGTATGGATCAAAAGGATGCTGTACTCTCAGGGGAACAACACAGTATTCTTGCTCAACAGGCAATGCTGTCACAGCAAGGCAATCAGATCAGACCACTGCTTCTGGAGGAGCAACCACTCCTTCTCCAAGACCTCCTGGATCAGGAGAGACAGGAGCAGCAGCAGCAGAAGCAAATGCAAGCTATGATAAGACAGCATCCCAGTGATTCATTCTTCCCCAACATAGGTAAGGGGTAGCTAATATAACAAGATCTAATTCTGTTCTTCCTTGATTCGAGATTAGGCCTTTCTCTGTTTTGCATGTGGCAAAATGTGTACTTGACTATAATTGACTTAAATTTGCATACTTTTCCATTGATTTATTCAGATTTTGATGCTATCACAGACCCCATAATGAAAGCAAAGATGGTTGCATTGAAAGGAATCAATAAAATGGTGGTCCAGAACAACATGGGAATGTCTCCTATGGTCATGAACAAGTGAGTTAATGGTCTCGTTTATTAGACTGAAATGTTATTAGATTTATTTCAGTGTATGAGCTTTTTCGTTAATGGCTTTTCCTTTACTCTCCTCTTCACAAAATCTCAATTAGTGTCCAGACAGGGCAGGAGCTACCAGGCCCTGATGGAGGTGCAGTGCAGTTGGCTGGACAGGTGAGACTCTTCAGATTTCTTCTTATCAGCAGGCACACATGGAATCAGCAGATTTCAGTTTGTCTCAATGTTCTGTTAATTTCTCATTTAGGATGGCAAACTTGCTCCTCACATGGCACGACCCAATCCGCCAAATTTTGGACCAGGATTTTCCCGTAAGTCTTTAGTAATTATGGATATCAGTAATGCAGTCCACACTGGTGTTACTCATCCAGTTATGAAACAAACATTCTGAATATGAAGATGTGTATAATGTGAAATGTAATTCCAAAATAAGCATTTATTAACATATTTAAATTGTCATTTTACACTTAACCACAAAAATGTATTCTGTATGCCAGTAATTATTAATTCCAACCTTTTCCCCATCAAGATGATGCACAGAAGGTTCAGTATGAAGACTGGCTCAGGGAAACCCAGCAGCTACTTCAGATGCAGCAGAAGTTTTTGGAGGAGCAGATTGGGGCCCATAGAAAGTCAAAAAAGGCCCTGTCAGCCAAGCAGAGAACTGCCAAGAAAGCAGGACGGGAGTTTCCTGAGGAGGATGCAGAGCAGCTGAAACATGTGACAGAGCAGCAGGGGGTGGTGCAGAAACAGCTGGAACAGGTAAAACACACACATAATATCAGTCATTCATGGTTTGATCTTTATGAGCCGCTTTGCTTACAGATGAAGTCCCTGGCCTCTTTCTGAAAAATAAACCTAATAAAACAATTCTCAGTTTATAAGATAATCTAGAAAAGTATTATAATTGCATTGAAAATTAAATAAAAATACACATACAGTGGGGCAAATAATTATTTGATACACTGCTGATTTTTCAATTTTTCCCACTTACAAAGAATGGAGAGAACTGTAATTTTCATCGTAGGTACACCTCAACTGTGAGAGACCGAATCAAAAAAAAATCCAGAAAATAACATTGTATGATTTAATAATTAATTTCCATTTTATTGAATGAAATAAGTATTTGATACAATAGAAAAATAGAACTTAATATTTGGTAAAGAAACCTTTGTTTACAATTACAGAGGTCAGACGCTTCCTGCAGTTCTTGACCAGGTTTGCACACACTGAAGCAGGGATTTTGGCCCACTCCTCCATACAGATGTTCTCCAGATCTTTCAGGTTTTGGGGCTGTCACTGGGCAACATGGAGTTTCAGCTCCCTCCATAGATTTTCTACTGGGTTCAGGTCTGGAGACTGGCTAGACCACTCCATGACCTTAATGTGCTTCTTATTGAGCCACTCCTTTGTTGCCTTGGCCGTGTGTTTTGGGTCATTGTCATGCTGGAAGACCCAGCCACGACCCATCTTCAATGCTCTTACTAAGGGAAGGAGGTTGTTGCCCAAAATCTCGCAATACATGGCCCCATCCATCCTCCCCTCAATACAGTGCAGTCGTCCTGTCCCCTTTGCAGAAAAGCACCCCCAAAGCATGATGTTTCAACCCCCATGCTTCACGGTTGGGATGGTTTTCTTGGGATTATACTCATTCTTCTTATTCCTCCAAACACGTCGAGTGGAGTTCATACCAAAAACTTCTATTTTGGTCTCCTCGGACCACATGACTTCTCCCATGCCGCCTCTGGACAATCCAGCATGGTCTTTGGCAAACTTCAGGACGGGCTGGACATGTGCTGGCTTGAGCAGGGGGACCTTGCACACGCTGCAGGATTTTAATCCATGACTGTGTAGTGTGTTACTAATGGTAACCGTTGAGACTGTGGTCACAGCTCTCTTCAGGTCATTGACCAGGCCCTCCCGTGTAGTTCTAGGCTGATCCATCACCTTTCTCAGGATCATTGATACTCAACGAGGCGAGATCTTGCATGGAGCCCCAATCCGAGGGAGATTGACAGTAATCTTGAATTTCTTCCATTTTCTAATAATTGCGCCAACAATTGTTGCCTTCTCACCAAGCCGTTTGCCTATTTTCCTGTAGCCCATCCCAGCATTGTGCAGGTCTACAATTTTGTCCCTGGTGTCCTTAGACAGCTCTTTGGTCTTGCCCATAGTGGAGAGGTTGGAGTCTGATTGATTGAGTGTGTGGACAGGTGTCTTTTATACAGGTAACGAGTTCAAACAGGTAAAATTAATACAGGCAATGAGTGGAGGATAGGAGGGCTTCTCAAAGACAAACTAACAGGTCTGTGAGAACTAGAATTCTTGCTGTTTGGTAGGTGATCAAATACTTATTTCATGAAATAAAATGGAAATTAATTATTTAAAAATCATACAAAGTGATTTTCTGGATTTTTTTCCCCATTTTGTCTCTCATAGTTGAGGTATACCTACGATGAAAATTACAGATCTCTCCATTCTTTGTAAGTGGGGAAAACTTGAAAAATCAGCAGTGTAACAAATACTTATTTGCCCCACTGTAGTCCATTTAAATAATTGAAAACAAGCACTTATCCATTGATTTTAATAGCATGCACACTAATAACAATACCTACTAGTGTCCACACCAAGGACGATAGCCATCGGTTATTTAAGTGTGTGCTGCAGTTGTAATCGGCGCGTTTAATGGCAAGGTCTTCAGGAGTCTGATTGGCTGTCGGTGTTTAGCGTTATCAGCTGTACAAAAAACACTTTGGAAAGTGATTTTAAAAATGATATGTTTCTCTGTGTCGTAATCACTAAAGTGGTGGCATGAATCATTATTCTCAGAAAAATTAGAAACAGTATAATACTACAGCTATCGCCACGTAGTGTAAAATCTTTACCATTTAATAGTTTTTCAGAAGTTTTACTATTGATTAGGGCTGTCAGTCGATTAAAATTGTTAATCTAATTAATTACAGGGTGCTGTAAAACTAAATTTGGCTGTGAAAATACCCCCAAAAGATCATTTAAATCTATTATTGTGTTAAATGTTTAGGCTACAATGGCCTAACATAAAGTATGGACATAAAAGAAGATAATTTGAGAAACATCTCAGTATTTTTTGTTCATGCAATGAAGTCACTAGTGACCAAAACAGCTTAGTTATATTATAAACAGTATTCAAAATACCTCCTTTTATGTTGTGCAAAGAAAGTAAATCATTCAGGTTTGAAACAAACATTGACAGGAATTTATTTATTATATTTTGTTGAAACTTCCCTTAATCCTTAATTATACCTTTTTTTAAAATAAATGTAATGATACTTTAAAGAAGAAACGAAAACTACCAGCAGGAGTTGGTAAATGTATTTATGAGTTGATTCGTTCAAACGGCTGATTCACTCAGGAATGAAGTAAACAGCTCTCTCTATGTCTGCGTCCCAATGTGCACACTATCCATCCTAAATTCTATGTGATATTAGTAATTTTCAGTACTACTTAGGGCAGATAGGGTGGATAGTATGGACATTGGGATGCAGGGTATGAATGGGCTACTGAATCATTGGTTCAAACGATTTGTTCAAAATGCGGATTCATTCAGAAACACTGCTGTGTTGCTCGGAGACGCACAACAATTCTGCTGTGGCTTTTAGGTAATATTTTCGATGGCAAAATTGAACAAAAACTCACAAAATTGTGCTTTAAATATAGCACAATATTAACTTCTTGTTTACTGAACTGTTGTATAAAATCACATTTGTACTTGTTCTTCGTGACAAAAACAGCACTCTTGTGATATTGCTCTCGCTGCTCGTGTGATAATCTGTCGCTTATCCTACGATATAAATATGAGACAGAAATTCATACAGAGGCCTTTTTTGCACCATTATCTTGAATTTTAGGGCATAACTGCAACATACTTTATGGAGTTGTTGCCCTGCATCATACTTGTCAACAGTCAACTGCATGAAATGTAAGATGACGTACAGGTCTGGGGGCGGGGCCAGTGTGTTAACTGCATTAAAATATTTTAATTGTGTTATTTTTTCATAACTAATTAATTAAGTTAACGCGTTAAACTGACAGCCCTAATATGAATACAAATATTCATTTCATCATTCATCATTCGTCCTTAAATATTTGGATGACTCTTTCCATTTGTAACAGTCAAAGATAGAAAATTATTTTTGCAGCAATCATTTCTGATAATGAAAATCTGTTAAATCTGTGGTTCAGCTATGGTTTGTACAATTTGAAAAGGTAATATACTATGAAATAATATTTTCTGATGTAAGAAATACTGCTACATTTACACTGAATCAATGTCTTCTGAAGAGTATTATTATTATTCTAAATACTGTTGTTGACTTAAAGGGGGTCATATAATGTTGCTAAAAAGAAAATTTTGTTGTGTATTTGGTGTAATGAAATGTGTTTATGCGGTTTAAGGTTCAAAAAACACATGATTTTCCACATACTATACAATATTGTTTCTCCTCTATGCCTTGCCTTTCTAAAACGCGTCGATTTTTAAAAAGCTCATAGGTCTGAAAAGCTAGGTGTGCTCTGATTGGCCAGCTATCCAGGCGTTGTGATTGGACCCCCCCCGAAAGCCTCAAGCGTGTGACTGAAATGTTACGCCCCTACCATACTGTGGCCCTGTCAGGCCGGAGCGATGATTCAAAAAAATGAAAACCCATTATAAACGAGGCATACCTTGCATCCAGTGGGGACATAATTACAAATTATAATGACTTATACAGTCTTTTTACGCGTTGCATTGCATCGCACCGCGTAAACATAAAACTCTGTCTGCATTTGTGATCGGAGAAATGACAAACAACAAGCCCTACTCTACACTGCCCAAAAAACTCGCTTTAAATATATTAAATATAAAAAACGTACTTACAGTATGAGAGTCAGAACAGCCGGCATTGTAGTCTAGTCTTCCAGGATCAGGAAACGGTCCTCCATAGAATGTGCTGCACACAAATTAATATTTGTTTTGAACTGTTCTGGAACAGTGTTGTAAAATACAACTTAACCACTGATTTCTAAATGTGTCCTCTTTTGGAAGGCCAAACAAAATAATTTCGCTTTCACAACGAAACAGCGTCACACACGCGGCCTACAGTGAGCAGAGGCCGGGGGCTAGCGTGAGGAATGGCGGGAGGGCTAGAGTGAGCAGAGGCGGGTGGGCTTGAGAACGGTGCGGCCGGCGATTTCGACTAAGGAGCGTCCAGAAGGACATGTGACGACTCCAGGCTGGACTCCGCTTCGTCCACGGGGAAAGCCGATCCGGCGATCGACAGCGCAAAGTTGTATTATTTCCAGCAAACCAGCACGATCAGCTCCAGGCATGACGAAGCAGATATCGTCTCCTCTTTTGGAGGACCAAACAAAGTAGTTTCGCTTTCAACGAAGCACACAGCGTCTTTACGACATGGCGGCGGAAACAACAAAACTACAGCGAGAATAAAAGCTACGCCTTCTTTCTTTGCGTGAACATTTGGGCGGTGTTATGCAAATCTTCCCACATAGTGACGTAGACATGTGGGGGCGTGTTAGAACGAGCCGTTTTAGGTAGGCGTGGCTGACTCTTAACTTTTATAAAGAATATCTCTTTGGATGTGAGACTTCAGTCTTTGCAACTTTACAGACCTTCTTTATGCACCAAGAGCTTGTAACACTCCAAAGAGAAAGGAAAAATTGAAATCGCATCATATGACCCCTTTAAAGACAGGGTCGGTGGTTTGGTTCAAAAACATGTTTTTGTTTTTTGGGTTGAAAGTCTCTTCACATTCCGTTAGCAATCACTAAGTTAAGTGGTCTAACTGTATTTATGTAATCAGTGGCAAGGTTTTTTCAGTAAACGAAAACTAAAACTAAGACAAAAACGATTGATGAAAAAACAATTTCGTAAACTGAAATAAAATAAAAATGACAAAATAATTGAAAAACTAAAACGAAACGAAACTAACAACATTTATTGAAAAATTAACTGAAATAAAATTATTATTGATCAAAATAAATTAATCGTTTTCATAATCATTACGTTCTCACCCCTTGGCCGAAAAATATATGAGCTGTGTGGCAGTTTAGGGAAATACCTGTAAATGGTGCATTGCGCACGTGAGGTTATCTTATGCAGAGACGCAAAGCGATGCAAAACGCGCAACAGCAGTACTTAAAAGAACACTCGACCCGTTATCCAACAGCAGCACTAATTTAATTCTGTACCAGACCAAGATCCATCTGACATAATAAAGACCATGAGTCGCGACCCGAACCGCACCCGCATTATTTTCTCATGTAACACAAGCAATCAAACCAAAATTAGGCATTCTAAGTTGGTGCTTTGAAGAAAAACAGACATGCAGTGCAACGTGATAATTAACAGAAAAAAAAGATGAGAACGAGCATCCTTTCTGTAAACAATACAAAACTTTAGCCTAGCATCTTGTGATCACTCTGCCAGGCTTTCAGAGAAATGTGCATAGGCTAAATCACATCATAAACACACTTATCATTCTTAATAAATGAAAAGAGCATATTCAAATATGAGCCTTTACTGTTAAATGCGTTTGCTGTTATTATTGAATTTCATTAGTCCCAGTTATGATTTATGCTCAGTTGTTCACGGAAAAGTGAACAAGACACGACAGTTAGGCTACAATATCATGATTATGGTTAAATAAGAAAAAAAAAGCATCTACCCCATCATAACCAAATTAGGCTACATTTATAGTCATATTAAATATCTCAATACACATCATTAGATATGCCATTAAGCACAACTTGTGTAGATTTATTTAGTAAAAAGGCTTGACTGCTTCATTTTGGTGTATATTTGTATACTTTTACTATCTAATCAATCTCAGCATGCTTTAATTTTGTGTCGCTAGACGTTTGCCTTTAAGACTAAATTATGCCTTATAGTCTTTCTTTGGCCTGCGCTCTGGAAGTTATCTGTTAATTCTGCTAAACTTTAATTAAAACTGAAACTAAACTATATAAAAACTAAATAAAAATTTTTTCACAAAATAAAAACTAAACTAAAACAACAGCAATATTAATGCAACTAATAAAAACCATAAACTGAATTTTATAGCAAATTATAAATTATTTAGTTAAAAAAACGATATTAAAATAAAACTAATATAAAAATTCAAAACTATAATAACCTTGATCTGTGGAAGGCATAGAACCATAAAATGTTTGTCCAATCATATCCCTCGGTCCGAGGGCTACGATAGGCTGTCCTACCTGCCTGTCAACGTATGTATTTGCATCCTTCGCGCACCTGTCAGGTGAGACATGATACGTCATCAGCGTGAGAATGGAAGGCGTTATTATTGTGATATTATGACATGAGGTCATCAGACAGCGTTGCATTCAACCGTTCACCAATGCTCTCTCATCGTTTCGCTGGTTAACCTCTGGTCTGCCTGTGCACAATCATGCGTTTTGGAGGAGGCGTAGCTTTGGAGACTGATTTTGCAGGGCGAGTGGGATCTTATGCTTTCAAAGCTAGCTTGCTATTGCTAGCCTCTCCAAAATTGCCTACCCTACCTTTAATTCATACATACATTGTTTCAAAGATTCATCACTATATATTAGAAAGACAAGGACATATTCCCTCAAACTTGGAGACATTTTCTTGTAATTGTCAAGGACATGTTTAAATGAATGGAAAAATTAATGTAGTTGTAAATGTTTCAGTCCAATTTTTTCCTGTGCTTTTTCCAGATTCGCAAACAGCAGAAGGAGCATGCAGAGCTGATAGAGGAGTACAGGGTTAATCAGCAGCAACAAGGTAGCATGCAGCCTGCAATGATGCATGGAATGCCACCAATGCAGCCCCATGCTGGCATGATGCCAGTTGAGCCCCCAATGAACCAACCTATGATGGGTCCCATGATGCCCATTCGTCTCCACCCTGGCCAACCAGATGCAACTAGTGTGACCAACACAGCAGGTTGGCACCCTGGTGCACCTGTTCCCAGTGGAGCACCTCAAATGCCAGGAGTAATGCCCGCTCAAGTAGTGCAGGCACAGCCTACGCAGCCGGCAGTGGCAAGGCCCAGTCAGGGGCAGGCAGGTGGCGAGTCCTCTCACGTGAATTTCGACGATACCAACCCATTTAGTGAAGGCTTCCAGGAGCGTGAGCGCAAGGAGCGGCTACGGGAGCAGCAGGAGAGGCAAAGAGTGCAGCTTATGAAGGAGGTGGAAAGACAGCATGTGAAACACTGCATGGAGCAACAGCAAGTCCCTAACTGCCAAGATGGTACAATGAGGGCCTTGTCACAAATGCCTTTTTACAACCAGGAGCTACCGCAGGACTTCATGCAGCCACCCAGAATGCAGCAGCAGATGCAAGGTCCACCATTTCCACATCAGCAAGGCATGCAACCAGGGTTTGTTGGAGGACCATCCAGACCAATGATGGGTAACGGTCCATTCCCTCAGGAAATGGGACTGGGGTTTGTTTCTGAGAACCTAGCACCCCATGGGCCTAACTTTGTCCAGGCACAAGCTAGACCTCAGAGATATCCTGGGCCAAACATGATGCCTCAGAATCCAACTCAAGGGCATCAGTTCCCAATGGAGGGTCCCATGCCCTTGCCTCCAAACTTTCCAGGTCCCGGTCCGTCACTGATCCAGCTGTACTCCAACATCATTCCGGAGGAGAAGGGCAAGAAGAAAAGGAACCGCAAGAAGAAGAAAGATGATGATTGTGAGTCGCTGAGAGCTCCTTCCACACCTCGCTCGGACCTGACAGCCCCGTTAACACCCTGTGTCTCAGATACATCATCCACACCGACAAGGAACCCAATGGTCTTCGGCGACCATGAGTTTTTCGAGACGTCCCAGCCTGGATCGTCTACACCAGGCTCCATGAGCAGCCAGCCCCACTCTGAGCTGGAGCGCCAGCTTTCTGAAGGCAGCTGCGGTGGAGGGCCAGAGATGGCCATGTGCCAACAGGAGATGCATGACAGGATCCTGTCCAACATCAAATTGGAGAAGGTGGAGGCAAGTGACTGCCATGGGCATAAAGGAATGGAGATGGAAATGGGACTAGGCATGGTCAAGGTAGAGGGAGAGAGGGAGGGAATGTTGCTTCATCCTGCGAGCCAAAGTCCAGCCAACAGCTCGAAAGGAGAAGCTGGGAATGAACTCCTCAAACACCTCCTGAAGAATAAGAGGACTCCACCTTCTGCACTGCCTCACCAGAGGTCTGGAGACAGTTTGAGGTCAGAGGAAGAGGGATCCATGGACTTCAAAGCTTTTCTGCGACAGAGCTCCATGGATAGCACTGGGGTGAGTGATTCAGGAGATATTGTCATCTCAAAACATGGGTATTTTTGAGCTCTCGTCTTGATGGTGTCATTTTTCCTTCCTCACAGACGTTCTCGGATTCAAACCACCTTGATTTCCCCGGACCATTTCTTCCAGAGGACAAGAAGAAACAGAGGAACAAGAGGGCACCCAAGAGCGGAGACAGACCCGCTCCCCGCTGTAAAAAGAGGAAGAAAGAGGAGGACGAGGATCAAGCAGTGTATTCCTCTGAGCCAGTAATGACCCAGTTAAAACAGGTACAATGAAAAATCCTTTATATTTTCAGTCTAGGTCAGTCGTATGTACTTCCACGCCCGTCAGTAGGGCTTAAATATCTCTTCATAAACACCAAACCAGAAATGTGGTCGTTATGAGTAATATTTTACTGCTTATCATTTAACATTACTATATTATTACAGGTCAAAATAACAGTTTTCTGTTTTAAAACATGTTATAGTTTTATTTATTCTATGGCAAAGTTGAATTTCACTCCAGTCTTCAGTGTCAAATGATCCTTCAGAAATCATTGTGCTGCTCAAGAAACATTTCTTCTTCTTCTTATTATTATTATTAATGTTGAAAACAGTTGTACTGCTTAATATTTTCGTGAAAACCGTTACATTTTTTGTCAGGATTTTTTGCTGAGGAGACATTTCAAAAGAACAGCATTTATTTGAAATAGAAATCTTTTGTTACATTATGTTTTTACTGTCACTTTTTATCAATTAAATGCATCCTTGCTAAATAAGAATATTAATTTCTTTCTTTAAAAAATAATAAATCGTTTAACAATTAAACTTTCTTTTGAGGACGTTTAGATATTTTTATTGAGATATAAGACTAAATGCTAAATAAGAAAGTGATTTTTTTTTTTACAGTAATTTAAGACTATCAGCAAATCCACTCAATGTTAGATATCATACACTTGTTGCATTGCTAAAACAATTTCTTGTTACGCACAGGCACAGTAGTCTGGTACGTATGTTTGTCATAGCCACTTTGTCATGCAATATGAGAATGAGTCAAGCATGTTCTGCTTTTAATCACAGACATGATTACAGACAGGAGAGACTGTGCCAAATCAACTAATGCCTTGTGTATCATCACAATAGAAATCACTGGCCAGAGGAGGATAGTGCTGTGAGACATTATGAACACTCATCACATAAAAGAAAGTCATTGGTGTAGATAATGACCTCTGTGATTGAGGAATCTGGGGTCGACACAGCAGTTTTAAAATGCTCCTGACTGAAGATTTCTCTGTCAAGAAGTTTTCAGGAATTTAACAGTTGTTGTTTTGGAAAGAATGAATACTTTTACTCAGCAAGGACAAATTAAATTGTTTTAAAGTGACAATAAAGACAGTTAAAATGTTATAAAATATTTCTGTTTTCAACTTTGATAATAAAAAGAAATGTTTTTGGGCAACAAATCAGCATATTAGAATTAGTTGACGGATCAGGTGCCACTGAAGACTGGAGTAATGATGCTGAAAATTCAGCTTTAGCAATACAGGAAAATATATTCAGATAGAAAACAGTCATTTTAAACTATAATGATATTTCATAGTACAATTTTACTCTAATTATTATTCAAAATACACTTAATTTTACTCTAAAAAATAAATGCTGCCTTGGTGTTTATAAGAGACTTTTCAAAAACATTTAAAAATTGTATGCAAGGTTATTTTTTCTGTACTTTTGAGATTGCACCCATATTTGGTTCAGTTTAACTAAATACTAAATTGATCAAATCAATTGAATACTATTTTAATATCATATTTAAATTTGTTTTAATTAAAGTATATTTTGTCTTTTATTATGATAGTAAATGTCATCACTGTGAAATAAAAATTATAAAGAGTCTAAGCATAAGGTGTATCTCATACCTTATGCTCATCACATGAGAAGTTGTCAGTTTTCTGACAGGTTTCTTAATTACACTCAAATAGGACCTCTGTCTCTTCTAACGCTCTTCTAAGCATGACCTTTATCTCACATTTCCCATATGTCGCTCTTTGTGTCTCATTGTTTCACTGCACCAACAGCTTTCTCTCTTGCCCCTAATGGAGCCTCTGGTGGGGGTGAACTTTGCCCATTTCATGCCCTATGGGGGCGGACAGCTGGACGGAGAGAGCCGTCTCTCGGGCACATTTGGGAGCGCCTCATTGGACGGTGTCTCTGACTATTACTCCCAGCTGATTTACAAGGTAATTAAGAGCAGCTAATAAAACACTCTGTGATTGTACATTTGCCGCTGAAGCTTTTTTATGACTTGCATCAAGTCTCGTGACATCAGCAGTAAACTCCACTTATTAGATTTCATGTATGAGACATACAGATGGTCACTCGTATTTTTCTCTCTCTACAGCAGAATAATTTGAGCAACCCCCCCACACCCCCCGCCTCCCTTCCCCCGACTCCTCCTCCAGTGGCACGCCAGAAGTTGCTCAATGGCTTTGCCACAACAGAGGAGCTGGCCAGCAAAGGTGGCGTCATTGTTGGCCATGATGGTGAGCAATTTATATCAATAGGCCAAAACAAAGATAAAACATTTAGATCACAAAATAAAATAATATATTGGACAGTGGACACTAATGATAATAATTGTTGTGTTTCAACAGTCACCAAGGGGCTGCTTTCTCGACCGCTGCAGTTTAAGGCTGAGGAGGAGCTGCTAGCTCGAGCTCTGGCTCAGGGGCCCAAAACTGTGAATGTGCCGGCTTCTCTTCCCACCCCACCTCATAACAACCAGGAAGAGCTCAGGTCAGTAGACAGATAACAAGAACTGGGATTACACTTCCCACTGATGTTTCTGTTATATCAAAGTATGTCCTTCAAATGTGTATTTTCATTAACAGGGTAGAGTTACAATTTAAATTTGTTAAGTAGGGGTGTGCCATATCATACCGTCCACGATTATACCGGTATAAATTTGTACATGATTTAAAAAAAGTGTCATATCGTGCTATCAATGATATAGCGACGCGATGACGTATGGCGCATTTACGTTCCCTAGTGCGTGCAACAACAACACCACAAACCCAATAGGTGTGTTCGACTTGAAGCAGCACTGCGCAGACTGATCGGTGTATGACATCAAAGTATCGTGAGAGCAGTTCTAGAGCATATTTGAGCACACACTCTTACCTTCAAAAATAGGCGAGGCGCATATCTTTAGCGAAGCAGCGCGGAGAGCCGCTTCTGGGACGCTTTTGAAACGTGCCACAACTCCGCTGGTGTAAACACAAGCATTGACTAGAGTGGCTGTGTCGGAGCCGTAATGCGCCGTGTTAATAAAGGGTAAGTCACTCTCGCGGTATTTTGACGTCATACACCGATCGGTCTGCTTCAAGTCAAACACACAGCTGCTGCCGCCACCTTATGACAATAGTTTACACTTCAAATTAGGTAATCTGTCATCGATGACAGTAGCTCATTGGAAAAGGATGTAAAATGACCTTAATTTTGTTTGCACTAATAAATGCTGCAATCACCAATAAAACATTGTTCCATATTTTTTTTTTTATATATCGTCATATATATCATTATCGCAAATATTCTTGAAATATAGTGATATAATTTTGAGGCTATACCGCCCAGTTCTAGAGGTACTAGCAGTAATGAAATGACCAGGGGGACTGGAGTAATGAAGTAATGGCTAATGTGCTTTGCCATCACATGAATAAATATATGAATATTTATATTAGAAAAAATATATTAGAATAAAAAGCAGGTATTTCCAAGATTTCAAATACTATTTTTCTGTTTGTTTTTTTTATTGAAAACAGAATACTTTTGAACAGTAGTGTACATACCCCTCCCCCCCCCCCCCTTTTTTCATACCTTTTAAGATGAAAGTAACTTTATAGCTAGTAAATATTATCATCACTGTAAATTAATTTTTAAATATTATAAAAGGGTCTTAGCATTAGGTATGAGACGTGCAATGGTCAGGTTTCTGAGAAAATTACACTCAGAAAGGACCTCAGAAGTGAATTCCTTAAAATAAAGGGTTGATTCCTCAGTTAGGGGAAGCTTTCTGTACTCTAGGAAGATTGTATAGATAATTATTCTAATTTTAAAGGGTATAATATAATTACTTTGTAAGATTTCTCTACTTTTAGCTTATCTCCTACCAAGACTTCCCTCTATAATGCAGTACATTTATAGCATTAAACCAGTAATTGTACTGCCACACTACAGAGTGATAGTTTGAAGATTTTGTTTTACATGATTATTTTAAAAGTAGGTTTGTTAGGTGTTGTTATCAAACATTATTGTCTAACTGATTTATTTAAAAATGTATCACCTGAATGTATTTTAGAATTTTTGTCTAGTGTACATCTGGAATGTCTTTTATACACTTTTTTAAAATTGCATACCTTGTATAATTTATTCAGAGATCGCCATGAAAATAGCCTTGATGCTGGCATGGCGTTAAAAAAAGTGAATAAATAATAATAATAATCAAACATTATTTGTTTATTTTTTATAAATTCAAACTGAATTGACTGCTAAATAACTTGCGTTCAAGGCCAAACTCAAACCCAACTCTTTTTTTGCAAAAACACACAATATTTAAAAAATGTCATCATTACTCTAAAATCCACTGTAAGGTTGATCAAGGCCTTGTTAAGATCTTTATTCCAGAGCAAATGCTTTAACACAGAAGAAACCCTTTTGAAGAAGTTTCATTATTTTGGAACATTCAAAAGTGCCCCAACAGAAGAATCCCCATAGTATGTGCATAAATGTAATGGAAACAAAATATCAGGTGGACAGTACTTCACTGACAAGGGATTGTATTTTCTAACCATTCGACTATTTTTCAACTTCTCAGCTAAAATGTATTTCACTTGTACACACAGGGGACAGGAGCAATGTGAAGACAGAGACACCCCAGACAGCTTCGTCCCGTCTTCTTCCCCAGAGAGTGTCGTTGGCATGGAGATCAGCCGCTATCCTGATCTCTCATTGGTCAAGGAGGAACCGCCTTCTCCAGCCCTGTCTCCAGTAATTCCAATGTTTCCTGTCTTTAGGGGCAAAGGTAACGAACTCCTTCAATTTTGTGCCTACACTTACATTCTAAATGTTCTGGGTGACCACAGTGGATTCGTTTTTTTAATCCATTTGGTTTATTCCACTTGTGTTGTAGGCTCAGAGGTCAGATTACGAGAGGTCAAGACGGAGCCTTCATCAGTGTTCTTCGGCTCTCCATTTGGATCAGTGCAAAATGGTTCCAACACTGGGCTGGTGTCCATCGCCATCACACTGAAGCCAGCAGCTGTGGGGGTGAGAAACAGTGTTCACTTTTTGCACGACTGCAGAGGATTTGTCTTGTTTTGACAGCACAAGAACATGAAGTACAGCCATTTCCCTGCTACAGAATGAGCGTACACAAAATTTGACAGATAATTTAAATTCATTGTACAAGCAGTCAGTGCAAACGCAGTGAGCGGAAATAGAATAAATAACTAGATTTAATATCTAAACCCCTCTCGTTCTTCACTGTGGTCTTTCAGAACATCACTGACGTTGTTGCAGCCATTGCTGACCTGATCCATGTGAAGATCCCCAGCAGCTACGAGGTCAGCAGTGGCCCGGGAGGAACTATGGGGGCCATCAAGACCTCAGTGGATCCACTGCATCTGACCTCTGCCCTTCATGAGCCGAACGGACTGCGAGCCACACAGCAAGCACCTCAGCAGCTACAGCACAACCTTAACAAAAGTGAGGAATGCTTGCTTGTCTTTGTCTTTGTTCAAACAGTAATACTGTGAAGTATATTACAATTTGAATTGTTTAGTTTCTATTTAAATATGAATTTTAAAATGTAATTTATTCCTGTGATCAAAGCTGAAATCTCAGCATCATTACTCCAGTATCAGAAATCAGTTTGATCCGGTTGTGCTCAGAAACAGTCTTATTATCAGTGTTGAAGACAGTGGTGGAAGCCATGATTTTTAAGCAGGATTTTAGCGGAACTCTTTGATGAATAGAAGGTTCAAACGAATAGTATTATGAATAGAAATCTTGAACATTATGAGGGCGTTTATGTTGCTTTTATCAAAGAATGCTTCTTGCTGAATACAATTAATTCTTCCAAAAACCTCTACCCCAATATGTTAACGTCAGTGTATATACATCAAAAAAACAAAACCAAAGAAATATTTTATCTTTATATATAATATATAAAGTACTTTTGTTACATTATATCTGACAATGATGGGATGAAAATTAGTAGGTGAATGAATGAATGACTAAATATATAAATACATTTTATGGTGCATTATACATATATGTACCCTGGACCACAAAACCAGTCATATGGGTCAATTTTTTTGAATTGAGATTTATACACCATATCAAAGCAGAATAAATAAGCTTTCCATTGATCTATGGTTTGGAATCTGAGGGTGCAAAAAAAACTAAATATTGAGAAAATCGCCTTTAAAGTTGTTCAAATGAAGTTCTTAGCAATGCATATTACTAATCAAAAATTAAGTTTTGATATATTTACAGTAGGAAATTTACAAAATATCTTTATGGGACATGATCTTAATGTCCTAATGATTTTTGGCATAAAAGACAAATCAATAATTTTGACCCATACAATGTATTTTTGGCTATTGCTACAAATATACCCCAGCGACTTAAGACTGATTTTGTGCTCCAGGGTCACATATGTGAATGCAGCAGTACAATTAGCCTGATTGGTAGACGGTTGCATTCAGCCTGTTTACACAAATACAGTTATAGGATAGCAATCAGGAATTGTTTATCCATCACTTGTTAACTGTGCAATATTGTGTCTGTGTCTGGCTGAGTTGCTGATGGAAAATCACTATTGATTTTGTGAACGATTGGAGAAGCTACTTAAACACAGTAGTGATCTTGGCCTGAACTCTATCCTGTTGAAGTCTGCTCATCTGTGTCAGATACTCACTTAATGAATGTACTGAATCACATTAAAAGCCTCAATACAAGATTACATCGCATTCATCACAGGGAAATGACACAGCTCTCTAGTATCGTTGTGTAATTGCCGTTTTTACGCTAATCAGAGCTGGTGGGAGGAACCTTTTCTGTTTATTGACAACTTTGGATATCTTTCAGGTCTTGTTTGTGGTAGAGAGTGGGATAAGAAGGGACAGGAAAGCCCAGGACCAAAGCAACAATGGTGTCAACACTGTAAAGTGGTTGTCCTTGGCAGTGGCGTGAGGAAAATGACCAAAGATGAGCAGGGCAAAGCACAGGTATGAATATGTTATTTTGTTTTGCTCTTAGTGTTTTCAAAAGTCATTCGAAACCCATTTTATTTCTAAACATCTGACATATTTGCAAGTGAAATGTAGGTTGGGACTTTATTTTATTTATTAGATCATTGTGGAGATTGAATCGTGAGTGGAACGCGGACAGACAAAATATAATTTGGTTTTATAATTTCGGGTGTGCTCCAAAATGGTTAAATGCGCACAAAAATATGTCAAAATGCCCACCTTTGCCAGTACTCACGTTACATCTAAGGTGAACATAAACAGTTAGGAGAAAATAGAATTTGAGTAAGTGTATATATATATATAGAGATGTTAGGTCTTAAAGTGACAGCAGCCTGATAAACTTGCTGCTGTCGGACATTAATGTTAAAAAGACTACAACAGAAAAAGAGAAATCACCATTTTTTGTAATGTTAATAAAAATCAATGTATGTTTCATTCATACAGTGTTGTATTTTACATTTGATTAGATTTCAAGATTACTTTTAGATTACATTCCAGGGCTCAATGTTAAGGATATTTTCTACTGGCCCGGTCAAAATTGTGGTTAAAATTTTTACTTGCCCTACCACAAAAAATAAAATAGTTGCTGTTATCATTTTTTTTTATCTATGTTATCTTGTATTCCAGTAAATAAGCTTATATGACACCAATATTTTAGATACCAATTAAATTGTACAAT
Source organism: Sinocyclocheilus anophthalmus (assembly GCA_018155175.1). Lineage (NCBI taxonomy): Eukaryota > Metazoa > Chordata > Actinopteri > Cypriniformes > Cyprinidae > Sinocyclocheilus > Sinocyclocheilus anophthalmus. The sequence continues at coordinate 356,892 of JADLZN010008349.1, read as the reverse complement.
TCTCGATTTCAATTTTGATACCACAGCAAAAACCACTAGCTATAAATAAATATAAAGTTCAAACATTATTAAAGACAAGTGAACAGCCAGTAAATAAGAACACATTAACAAATTACAAATAATAGCACAATTCAGTATAGGCCTATAGCACAAAAATAGAAATGAAATGACGATTTATGTTTTTAGATGTTCAGGTACAGAAATTGAAAAATCACCTAAAATTACATTTGCATATTCTTCACTCTGCACCTTTATTTTTCATAGCCATTTGAGATTAGAGGCAACCACTGCATTTTAATCATAATCCGATCAAACAAAAAATGGGCAATCTTTGTTTTTTCTTCTTTTTGATTTATATTAGACTGTATAATTTCAAAATCTGAAGCAAAAACAGAATGGTCTGACTTTAGCTTTGTAAAATTATGCTGCATAAATCATTGCACGAAACAGAAACAGCAGACGGGCTGAGTGAGACGCAATTTCACTCTCTGCCAGCAGGTGGCACTTAACAGCAATAATACAGCGTTTCCTTGGTTACCACTGTTAAACAGAGCAGCGGTGCACGTATTAACACTAATTTACACTAATTTAATTTAAATGCGTTATATGGAGACAAGATGAGAAGAAAACACCATGACAACTTTAAAGGAGACATATTATGCCCCTTTTTACAATATGTAATATAAATCTCTGGTGTCCCCACAATGTGTCTGTGAAAATTCAGCTCAAAATACTCCACAAATCATTTATTATATAATTTTGAAAATGCCTATTTGAGTGGAAGCAGAAACACGCTGTTTTTTGGTCCTGTCTCTTTAAATGCAAATGAGCTGCTGCTCCCCGCCCCCTTTTCCAGAATAGAGCTGCGCCATTACAGCTTATACCTGCTAAAAAAACATCTGTTTTGGTTCTGATTATCATGTTTATCGTGCTGAAATCATGCGGTTTAAACCATATGAGCTTAAACTTCTGATATACGGTTTTCTGAGTGCACGCGGACAGAAAGCGGCTGTCACAGCATGTGAGTAATAAATAAGTTCAAGTTTACGTTAAAAAACCACGAGGTTAAAAAAACAGTGGGTATGTCTGTGAACGATACCCCCAACAGTGGGAAATAAATGCACCTGGTTTCATTTGATCTGTGTGGCAGCAGCAATATACATTAAGTAAATCAATAAATCCACTGCTCTGCTGTCTCATCTGAGGCTGGACTGTAAATAGTGTTTCTGTGATGTCTGTGGCAGCCAGACAGAACAGTTAGTATGTTTGCCCAAACGAACATGTCACCTGGTATTCGAAACTAGTACACCGTTGTCGCGTGCGAAAAACACAAATAACGGAACAGTGGGTGGAAACGACAGATTAAGGGGCGGTCATAGTATAATGAGTCCTTTGCCACCTCACCAAGGAGCGAAATTCAGACGCGCTCGGTTTTCAGACGCTTGCAGAAAAAGGCTTCCCAAAACAAAGTTACTGGGTTAATCTTTTTCACGTTTCCTTGGTTGGTAGATGCACCGGGGACCTGATTATAGATAGCTCTTAAAAATTGGAAAAGTCATATTTTCATGATATGTCACCTTTAAAAAAAACCAGTTCCTCAGAAAACATTCATTAAAATTCAATATTGGATTTTCTTCCTTATTTCGCGATATGAACAGTGATTTGTTCTGCCTGTACAGTATTTCTCTCTTTGAGTCGTCTTCACGTAATATTTTCCACACAAAATTGCATTGGAAAATGATTGCAGTGCCCTTTGTGCGCAAGCACGGAACAGAAAACTAGTCGAAAGAAACAAAAATGTATGGTCGACTCACTTATAAATTACACCGAGTACATATATTATAGGCAGTATGTAGGTTTTCGGAGCTAATTAGTCAAATGAGCTTCCTAAAACGTGCTTGCCAGATTCTGGAAGTACAGTCTTCAAACAGTGGTACAAGAGGAGTGGTGCTGGTCCTTCAAGAGTCACTCAAAACTTATTGTCCTTAAAGGCCTTTTATAAAAAGAGCCTTAATGTATTCACAATACTTCAGCAGCCACTATCTTATAAGTAGGTCATGTTTTCCAGGATTATTGTTACTTAAAAATGTTCATGTAAAAGTAAATGTGTCCTTTCTTCTCCACCTGTTTTTCTCTGAACCCGCTGTCCCAGTGAGCATTTTGCTGACCAATAGTCATGCCTTAACTTTGACATTTCTGTATTGCATTAGTTTTTAATATTTCCCATATATTTTCCATAATAATTTTTGACTTTTCAGTCTGAGTTGAACCTCTTTTTTGGCTCATTTTATCTGTAAAAGAAAACATGCCTAATAATTCTGCACACTTGAATATAAGGAGTTTTTCACTTCCAGCCTTCATGGACAATTATATATCACTTATAAAGGATTAAATACAAAAAAAATAGTCGTTATTAAGATTGATGTGGTTTGGAACTGGTAAAATGTGCTTGGAAAAAAAATATAATCAGAATATCAACTCGCATAATAATAATGCACGCGGGTAAATATAGATCAATCAGTGTTAAATCTACACAACAAGTTACTGCCACACCAGGTATTGTTGACATGGCTACTTTCGCGAAGAAACCTGCACCATTCAGGCGGCTCATGCGTGTCAGAGACGCGGCTGTCTGTGTGCACGCTGTTCACACTAGTTATTACTGTTTACTGTTTAGTTACTTCCAAAATAGTCTTAAAAACCAACGTTAAAAATAATTGTCATGAGATCATGGAACGTGATCCTACCTGAAAATATTACGATATGATACTTTTGACATATTGCCCACCCCTAGACTGCATAGATGACAGCAGGAAAGTCATCAGAAGCGAAGCAAAATACATTAGTACTTTGCGATAAAGAAAGAAAGACAAGCAATTTTTAAATGATGTCCTCCTCTGATTTGCTCCCAGAAGTCGAGGTTAGTTGGATGGTGGTTTGGTGGTCGGCAGTCATAAGCTGTCTCTTCTGCCACTCATCTCCTCTGAGCAATGGGAACGCGACACCAGGTTGTTTCCCTCGCCAGCACACTCATCATACACACACCCTTCCATTATGCAAACAGCCACATGGCTACAGTTGAGGATCACCACTTGCTCTTGATTCGACGGATTTAATTTTGTGCCGTTTCGTGTTGCCTTTCCAGGAACCTCCCTGTTGCCTCGACTTATACCTGCACCACCAGAACTCGCCTTGAGCCGCCAGTGCCCTCTCACGTCCAGCCCCAGTCCCCCCGCCCAACACACACTGCTAGACACCTCACCAGATCAAAGCCCCCGCTCAGACCACAACCCCGCGCCACCCTCCCACACCGCCCCACACGTCCCCTTCCTCTCACCCCCCCGCCCACCTTCACATGGCTTTCACCCCAGCCGAGGCAGCTCAAGCGATCAAGATGGAATCCAAACCTGAAAGCATATCAGAAAGTCATCTTAAAGTGATGGTAAAGCTTACGCCGCGTTCCCAGAGCCACATGGAAGACAAACCATGGCATCACGGCAAACGGTGGAAAGGCCTGCGCTGGCGAAAATGGACGGTACACATTACGATACCAAAAGCTGGCACCCAAACATCTGAATCGGAAGTTGAGGAGCTTTTGCAGCAGCTCAACTCATCTCTGCGACCGTGCTCAACCACTCGAGACTGGCGCCGCTGCTGTTTCTGCCAACAGATAGGCGATGGGATGACAGATGGCCCTGCCAGGCTGCTCAACTTGAACTTGGACACCTGGGTACACCTCAACTGTGCCCTCTGGTCCTCGGAGGTCTATGAGACGCAAGCCGGTGCCCTAATCAATGTGGAATTGGCGCGGCCCCCCCCCCCCCCCAATCAGTTCTGAGGGGCAAAGAACGGGTGGTTGTTGTGAGTTTCTCTTGTCAGCGAGTTAGGTGCGCCACAGGGCTGACATCGGCTTGCGCGTGTCTGCGCTCTCAACATCTACCACTTCACCTGCGCCCTGCAGGCTGGCTGTAGGTTTTTCAAGGATAAGACAATGCTGTGCCACCAGCACCGGGCCGGCGAGGATTGGCGCCCGTGTGCTGGGTGTGACACATAGCTTAGATCATACCGCAGCTTCGAGTGGATTTTCCTCTTCGCCCTACAAGTGTAGTCCGCCGCGTGTTCTATGCTGCTACAAAGCGGACGCGGCTGAGCACTTTTGCTGCGACAGTCCCTACCTATTGATTGCACGAAAATGGAATTCCGGGCCCTGAACGCGGCGTTGCAGCAGCTAATCAGTACACTAAAGCGACCACCATGCTGTACACGTTTCGACTGGGGGGGGCAAGTTTTGCTTTTTCATTCCAAGGGGCAGCTTTGCCGACCTGCCCTGCTGCCCAGCGGCTTAATTCATCCACGGCAGATCGTTCACTCTGGGCTACGAGGGAGCCGGCTTACTGGATCAAGCCAGCGGTGCATAACACGGACAAGAAGCGATTAGTTTGCCGGACGTATAACTGCTCTGCTCTGTGGACGATGAGGATTGTGTAAATGAGGGGCGTCCCGAATTCAGCATCCGTGTCATTGAGCAGGGCTACGAGGATCTGATGCTGACTGACACCACTGCTAAAGGTACAGCTGCCGCACTGGATTAATTAAATCACATATGCTGATATAAAAGCTGACAGGGTTCCCATAGGTACTTAAAAAAGTCTTAAATTCACTTTGATCAAATTTACAGTCATAAAAAGTCTTAAATATTTGAAGTGGTAATGTTTTAGTATTTTCTAGGGATATAACGCAGTGCTTTATTATAAATTTTTTAAAGGCCTGAATTAGGCCACTATGCCAGATCTTTTGTTTGATCTTTCATTTAAACCGGTTAAGTTAAGCTAATCTAACAGTCCTACCTGACAGCGACATGATGTTTTTTTATTTGTTTGTGTGCTCTAGGAGTCTGGGACAAGGTTCTTGGGCCCGTGGCCGAGAGGAGGGCTGAGACGGGCATGCTGAGACTCTTCCCCATCTATCTGAAGGGAGAGGACCTGTTTGGGCTCACCATCTCAGCAGTCACCCGCATTGCTGAATCAGTAAGTACAATCAACCTTAGTACTCAATCAACCTTATGCACTCAATGCATATTGTAGAGTGAGATGTCCAGTTATGTGCAGTTGTCCAGTTATGTGCAGTTCGTTGATTTGTCACTGTATTGTAGCTGCCGGGTGTGGAGACAACCCCCCCCGCCCTGTGCTGTCAACCTTTTTTATGTATCGATTCCATAGGACATAATCACATGTGGTTGCTTTCCACTGTCCAGAATCAACCTCTGGCTGCGCTAGTTGTCGGGGAGTTGCAGACCGTCAAACCCCATCATGAGCAGTGGGTCAGTAGCTGAATATTGTAAAAACAGTATTGTGAAAAATTAAGGGGTGGATCCATCAATCGTAACAAAATGATGCCCAGCCGGATAAATTCGAAAAATTAGGTGGCCATTGGAGCTACCCCAACTAAATCCAGTGTTCCTGGCTTTCTCTGGTCCTTAATCTTGGACCCCCGTCTCTGCATTATATGATTGCACCGCCCTCATGGAATGCTTTTTTTAGAAAATGGCGTTCCAAAGTGGTCCCCCCCCCAGCCAGAAACCCCCCCCCTCCCCCCCGCCCCCCCCCCCCAGTCTCCGAGTGTTTAGATTTTATATCAGGTTGCGTTGGCTATTCAAATGTCATGCTAAAATGCAACGGCAAAGAATAAATTTCTTCATCGCAGTATTTTTGTCGACTGATTTTATAGTTCAAATTAATACTAAACATCTTTTAAGTCAAGATACCCTACTTGAGATGCCCAAAACGGAAGATTGTTTGTTTAAAGCATTGTTTTCTGTACAGTTGATTATGAAATTGAGCAGATTTTTTTCTGACCCCATCGGAGATTTGTTCTGTTTATATTTTGTAAACACTTTTAATTTAATTTTTTTATTTTAATTCTCAATTACAGTTGGCTTGTTTTGTTCCAATTGTTTCTTCAAAAATGTATCTTGATTTCAAGAATCTTTAGGATTAATGTGACCGGAGCACAAAAGCAGTGGTGTTAGTCGCTGGGGGTTACATATTTGTGCAATAGCCAAAACAAACATTGTATGGGTCAAATATGAATCCATTTGTCCCCCCCCTTGCCTACTGCCAAAAAAAATCATTGGATAGTCGTAACGAGCCTTTCATGAAGGATATTTTTGTAAATTTCCCCCCTCCTAACCATACATATACATTAAAAACCCGTAATTTTGGTTAGTAATAGGCATTGCTAAGAACTTAATTTGAATAACTTTAAAGATGATTTTCTCAAGATTTAGATTTTTTTTGCACCCTCAGATTCCAGATTCTTCAACACTGGTGTGTCTCGGCGCCCCAAACCCCCCCCTTTATATTGGCCTATTTTTTTTTTTTTTAGTGACAAACCCACCCAATTGGAGAAGCTTATATTTTATTCAGCCGCTTCTCCATGACCATGATTGTATTACATCTCACATTTTGCACGTAGTCTGTGTCGGCTGTGCCAAACAGTGACGCATGCAGCTATGACTGGTTTTTGTGGTTCCACGCTTTCTTCATGGCACCTCCATTTTTTCCTTTTATTTTGCTCACTCTGAATTACACTCCAATCTAACACATACATAACTATACCCACGCCCTTGTTTTCGGCTTAATCATATGTCCTTAGTACAACGATCAGGTGTGGACCTCGTGCATCCATGATAGAAGACAATGATGGTTGAAATCTCGTTTACCTTTTCCGCTTCCTTCCTTATTTCTTCCCCCCTGCCTCTTCGCTTTCGCTCCTTGGTGATTCAACAGGTGCATTTTTATTTGTTTTCAAATAGAATTTGAAGGAAGGTATTGAAGTTTTGTGTTTTAAACGGTTGCAATTACTCTCGATGTATTAGAGTAGGACATGATGCTATGCTACTGTTCATGTAGATGCTACATCTGCTAGCACATTACATTTACTGAAGAAACAATATTGATGTATTGTTACCTTCGATTTCATTACTTAAATTGGTCTTAATATTGGTCTTTAAATTAACCTTCCTTTTGAATTCTTTTATTTTTTTTTGTAAATTTTCACTCTGCACCTATGATTACGAAACGAAGAGACTACCCTGATGCAACGCGGACATCGTCACTTCCATTTGGAAAAAAATAAAAAAAAGAAAATAAAAAAAAAAAAGAAAAAAAAAACCAAAAAACTAGAAAAAAAAAAAAAAAAAAAAAGAGAACAAAAGAAAAAAAAAAACAGGTTCAATGTATTGTAAAGCCCTCGCAATAGGCAATCTTGACCCCCCCTTAATCATGAGCGAAAAACTGTGGAGGAACTGAGGGCCAAAAAGGGCAGGTATGACAACGACCTTGAGTGAGAATAAATCTGCCGCCGTTCCATAGTGCAGATCTATGTCATATTTTAGCGGCGTATGCCCCATCCTCAACAAAGTTGGACATGCAAACAAATTTGCTGCTTTTTCCTATTGAAATGAGGAACAGAAATAATGTTTTCTTTCTCTGTTTCTGTCATTGTCTCCTCACAGGCTGAAGATCCTCTCCGCGTGGTCCAGAACATCTCACTGCATCCAGAACTCAACGGAGGTGGTGAGGGGATCATCTCACAGCAAGCACTTTGTGCACTCTAAGTCATCTCAGTACCGAAGGCTGACCAGCGACTGGAAGACAAACGTGTATCTGGCACACTCTCGCATCCAGGTGAGTCCATGCACACAAGCCGCTTCGTGAAGCGCAACATGTTTGATCATCTCACCGGTCTGATGCATATTGGCAAAAGCTGACTTAAATGGCCATGTTCAATCAGACTGACTGAAAAGGAAATGTTTGAAGGGATTCAGATAGGCCTTGAAATACTCGGTGTGCCTCGAGTGACTACAGTTTCTGTCATTCGGCTTACAGAAGAGCAACTATGAAAAAAAAAAAAAAAAGTCTTCTATTTAGACGGTGTTAGTGGCATCCTCCATCTGGCAACCGGATGCACCAAAAAAACTTTTTCAACGTGGTTCGTGCGTCATCTCTAAAAGAGCACCGGTGATCAAGTGGGACTTCCAGTTCCCTTGCAGGCTTTTAAAAAACACACAGGCGTTGAAAAAACATGCTAATCAATGATGGACATACTATGTGTGTCATCTTATGGGTTTTACAGCATGTATGCCGAAACAAGACTACAGATGTGTCTATTAATTGAAGCCGTGTAGAATGCAATGTACATCTGTGTGTGTGGTTTTGTGTGTTTGTGGTGTGTGGAGTTGTGCGGCCGGAGATTGCGAAACTACATTATGGCTTCCCTGCCTGTAGGCCAGCGCCTCAGACTTGGGTGTGTGTGCGGGTGTTCTTCAATGTTCATGATGTTGTTTGTACCAGACACGGATCTTGGGCTGCATCTGGCACCAAACACAGGCGTGCTCATGAGACGCAGGGACCCCATGGCGGTGTAGAATTGAGACTCAGAGTTGACCAATTGGGCGGATATCCACACATTTCTATTGTTCTGTTGGTTTGACACACTGTTACTGGTGTAATCGGTGTGTAGGCGCCTTTCTATGAGGAAAGAGCCTGGGATAGCTGCTACCTAAGGCTTAAGGTGCCTAGAGTCGAGTAGTTCAGTCCCGTACGTGGACGCGGCTCTTGGGATAACAAAACCCATCTGGGAGAAATCATGTTTGGCTTGACTTGCTGTCGAAAGATTTGGATTGTGCCTACAATTCTGCTTCATTTATGTAATAGAGGTAATAAGGTTTTTCTCCAACAGAGGACAGACCCGACAACACAGCGTACATGTTCCGCATCTACACGGGTGCCGAGTGCCGAGTTATCGATTGCACCCGGTATGGAGCCCGCTACACGGATACGGACAAATGAACTTAGGCTTCATTTGCATATCTGCTCTTTTATCAACTGATGTACGATGACTATAAATAAGGCAATTTGGGCAATGTTGCAGACCATGGCTGAATATTGTGAGTATCTTTTGCTTTATTGCACACGCATTGCAAATTGTATGCGGCCCACAATGCTATAACATTTCAGTGTAGACATGCTTTTAGGTAATTATTAATTATGAAATGATTGAACCGAAATACCGCAGTTCAGAAGTGTTGGGGTTTGTTAAAAAGAAGTTTCTGTATGTCTCACCAAGGCGACTTTTATAAAAATGGGTTTATTGTATCATAAACAGGACAAGAACACATGGTGATCTTGTGAGATATTTACCAATGTAGCTTATCAAATTATATACATTATTAATATAATTTGTCAACATGTTAATATTTCTCAGTTGGTGCAAAGCTGGAATTTTCCTGCAGCCATTACTTCAGGTCTCAGTGTCAAGGATCCTCAGGACATGCTCAGGTTTTTTTTTCAGTGTTGAAAACAGTTGTGCTGCGTAATGTTTTTTGTGGAAAGTGTGATTCATATTTATTTATTTTTTTTAATACTGCCCCCCAAACTTTTTGAACAGTAGGTATCAGGACAAACCCCCCCAAATTTTTAAATTAAAAAACTTTATCCCACACTGGTTGTGCTATGGAAATTAATGATACTTCGTTAATGATACCCCTGCTTTTGCTTTTCTATGAAATTTGAATTACAATTTTATAAGGCGTCGCAAAAAACGCGTGACAAGCAAGCTACACAAATCGCGTTCAAAATTGAACAGTGATTTTGTTGTAGCTTGTCAGTGATTCTCGGCCTTGTGTGTAAATGCCGCTCCTTGAAAGCACGTGCTGGAGATTTACTACTAATCACAGAGCCGGCTTTACTGACAAGATGCACATTAAAATCGCATTTGATTTTTTGCACAGACCTACAATTTTATATAGTTAATGGCATTGTGTTTGAAAAAAATTGCTGCTGAAAAATTCAAAGTAGGAAATACGTAGTAATGAAATTAATTCATTTGAATTAAATTTATCCCGTAGGTACATCAATCATTCATGCTCACCAAACTGTGTGGCTGAGGTTGTGACGTTGCCCTACTGGGTCTAGTTTCCTTTCCCTGTCTGGCTATGTAAAATTGGTTTTTGAGCGGTGGACCCACAAGATCATCTCAGTGCCGACGCAGGACGAGAGGTGGAGAAGAGGTTAAGAAAGAGGGAATTAATTAAGAATGCAACTGGCAAATGAAAGTGTCCTTTTGATGGTCCTCTACCACCCCCTCCCCCTTGGTCGGGGTGTTAGACTTTCATTTACTTATTTTTATTGCAAACTAATATCACGAAAATATGCACTAGTGGGTAACCAGTGAACATAACGTGGTAAATAATTGCAATCCTCTTCATGAGCATGTGGAATGCACTAGGGTTGGCGGGGAACCGATATCAACCCGTATGGTGAGTGAGGACCATCAGTGTGAAATTTGTTGAAAGCCATAACGGCGTCGGTATACCCCCCTTACAAGTACCCCCCCCCGCAATTCCGTCCGGCAGTTCCCTAGATACCGTGTTTTGAAAGGAAATGATGTGTACTACGGAAGTTCTCTAAAGGGAATAAATACGAGATGGGAAGAAAATATATATTTTTTTCAATATTTTCTTTCACAGTTATATCATTGGGTAATTATACTACATACAGGTACATCTCAAAATTTTTAATTTGAATCGCATGAAACGTGTGTCAACTTTTTTTTGCTGCAATGTCATATGAAAGGAGAAACCATTGGTATTTAGATAGATCATCCACAAGTGAAATATGTTCAAGACTTTATTTTGGAAAATTTGGTGATGAATAAAGACATGAAATAAACCCAAAATTCAGTTTGTGTGTCGCAGAAAATTAGAATATTACATAAGATTCAGTAAAGTAAAAAAGGATATTTTACACAGAAATGTCAGGTTTCTGAAAAATGTGTTTATTTCTATGTACTCAATACTTGGTTGGGCCTCATTTTACATGAATTACTTTTGCTTTATTGCAGTTGTGGTGTTTCCCCCCCCCTCCTCGGCATTCGCGACTGGGGACAATCTACGCCTGTCTCCGCCCCCACCGGCACTGCTGAGGTGGAAGCCAGGGTGCTTTGATAGCGGCCTTCAGAGCATTGCATTGGTGCGGGCGGGTGTCTCCTTCATCTTCCTCTGGACATACTTATGAGATTCCATATATTTCATATGGGGTTCAGGTCAGGCATGTTTGCTGGTCAATCAAGCACAGTAACACCATGGTCTTTGAACCAGCTTTTGGTACCTTTGGCATTGTGGGCAGGTGCCAAGTCCTGCTGGGAAATGAAATCAGCATCTCCATAAAGCTTGTAAAGCAGAAGGAAGCATGAAGTGCTCTAAAAGGTCCTGGTAGATGGCTGCGTTGACTGAGGACTTCAGAAAACACAGTGGACCAAAACCAGCAGATGACATGGCAGCCCAAAACATCACTGACTGTGGAAACTTCACACCGGACTTCAAGCAACATGGTTTCTGTGCCTCTCCACTCGTCCTCCAGACTCTGGGACCTTGATTTTCAAATTAAATGCAAAATTTACTTTCATCCGAAAAGAGGACTTTGGACCACTGAGCAAAACAGTCCAGTTCTTTTTTCACAGCCAGGTAAGACGCTATACCTCTGAAGAGTAGTCTCATGGTTCAGGAGGGCTGACACGAGGAATGCGACATTTGATAGCCATTGTCTAGGATCGGTCTAGATGCGGTAGGGGCTCTTGATGCGCTGACGCCCAAGCCTCAGTCTCCACGAATCTGTGTAGCTGGTCACCAATTCATTGAAGGATTTGCGTGACACTATCCTCTCAAAGGCGCGGGTTTATTCTTTGTGTTTGGATGCACTCTTTTCCGCCCCCACACCACAATCGTCCCCCTTTTCCTTCCAATTCAATTTTTTCTTGTGTCATATGATATTGCTTGGGATACGAGCCACTCGTGTGAACAACACGCATGCTGGACCATCTGTCAATGTCGCGTCATCCCATGATTGTGTAGCTTTTTCTGGGTTGTCATTAATTTTGGCTGGTTTCCTTATAATAAGCCATAATTATCAAAATTTCAAGAAATAAAGGCTTCAAATATTTCATTGTGTAATGAATCTATATAATATATGGTTTTCACTTTCTGAAATGAGTGACAAAAAAATATTGACCTTTCTCATTTTTTTTAGATGTACCTGTATATATAATCATACTCTGTTTATAGTATGGAGCGGCAGTACTTACCACACATTTGACAAGATTAGATGTTTGTCTTTGGTGCTCAGGATCTGCAAATCATTTGCCATCGTTCTCACTCATCTCTCCTTACTCTGTTTAAGTGGTAAGTGAAATTTTATGTACTGTAAAGTAACAGGCAAAACCCGTTACACTTCCGTGTGTCTACCATCGGATGCGATAGTTTTGTTCGTGTCGCGCTACGCCGCATCTAACTGTATAGCGACAAAGCGCCGTTGATACAATCGTTAAATTTGTGTCAGACCCAGTCATATATAGATTTTATTTGCAACACACATTTTGTGTTGACACGTTCAGTTTTTGCTGTCTTGGGGATTGTCGCAGCTGTATCCTAGTGTATGATGCATGTCCCAGTTCAACTGATTCTAATGAGTGATCTTATATCACAAATCTTATATATAAGACCGTTCTTATACCAGATCATTTTCCCCTTTTTGACAAGTAGTTCTATAAATCGTCTTTTGTTCACACGCAGCAGATCCTCCCGGTTGGCCAGACACCCGGCTCCGTTAGGAAATTACCTAAGTATTGTTTTCCGTGCCATATACGGCTGTGATTTGTTTCCGGGCAACCACTCATTTTCTTTTATACTCCAACTGACTTTGCAGCCAACCTGTGATGATGCATGTATTATCGTCAGATTCAGGTTCGCCCTCTTGGGGACTGTCCACCCTCTAGCGTTTCTCAGATCCGGCATTTGGATTTATCAGGCTGATATTAAGATATATCTAGATATTGGCCAATCATTTGAAATCAGAGTACTCACCCCCCCAAAAATTACAATCGTGACAATAACAGTTTTTTAGCTAGGACCTTCGGTTTCTTGGTGAAAAAAAAGTTAATACATGTGATCTTTTTAAAAACAATCCCTATTTAAACATAGCTGTTCGTTAAATGGACAGTATAACGGCTCTACCTACAAATATACTCTGACTGTTAAATACAACCATTAGACGATCTCAGAAAGATGCAAACGCCTTTTAAAGCACTTGAAAGGCTCTCGATACCCGCATAATGCCTTTCTTGCATATGCCGAAAAAATAATGATAAGGGCAGATTTTGAAGTGTCTGCGTCAATGAGACCTAGTTGCGAGGCTTCTGGCTTTGAAAGTGAACCACCTCTGTGACCCTGATTGTTGCGCTTGCTACAGTTTACAAGCCTCACCCGGTTTTGCGCATCAGCCAGCAAGATCCCATGCTTTTATTCTGTGGAGCCGCCAACTGGCCGCAGACGTGGATTAACTCAAATTGCGAATTGTTGACACCAACAACAACTCCAAAAACTCCTGAGGTAAGGTGCCCAAATTTATCCGAGGAGACGGCAAAGATGAACAAGAAGCCCAACCTGGAAGTTGTCGTACGGTTGCGTCATTATTTTTAATTGTGCAAAACTAAGAGGCATAATCACAAGCTTGAGAACTACAGCCCTCTCCCGCCCCCCGTCGCAGAGCCCCACGTCGAACTATACTCCTTCTGCACCCTTGCCACGGTCCAAACCGCCGATTCTGTTCTGTGCATGTGACCCATGCCCAGTTGTTGTGTGTCCCTGCTGTTTGTCAGCTCGACACCATGGCGTTGCGTCCACACACGGCCGGCAGATTTAACCCGCGCCCCCCATGAGGATGGAGCCTGAGGGCGCGCCCTGTGTGGTATTGCCTTATAGGTTGAGGGCTCAGGGCAGGCCACACCTTCCCACAGTATGTTATGCCCCGCGCTGTCGAGACACACCACTGAACCCCCGTAGACCAATCAAGGAGCAGCCAACATCCCTGCCTCGCCGAGCATGTACGGATGCTCGCACCGGGAACCCCACCACCTGTCATCGACACTTAACCAAAACAAGCAACCACCCAAACCCCACAGCAAAGGACACTCAACATGACTCACAACACAAACACAACCAAAATTCCACCATACCTTGATTCAATGAGACTACCACGTACTATCTAACGAATTCCTATCTCTCCTTGTTAGTCGTAAGAAAATAAAGGTCGTTTTGCATTCTTTACTGTCGGGAGACGCGACTAGCACCAAGAACTGAGCCGCTATCACCCTCTTTCTAACAGCCGGTTGCACTACCCTGCCGATCAACCAAGAGACAGCCCACGACTGCAGATTTTGCACGCAGCTTTGAGATTCTGTTACATCTGTAAATCAGTCGTAATATCGAGAATCATCGGACTGATAGACAAATACTGTTTTTTTTTACCTTATAAGACCTTCTATCCATTAATTGATGTTCAGATCACATTATCCGCATGTGCTGTTTTGTTCCTCTGCCTTTTTATTCCTCCCTTTCTTTGCTCTTCGGACCCCCATTACATCACCCCCCCCCACAAAGGACACATCATGCTTCACGGTACACGTATAATTACGAAATGCCCCTACCCGCACACACCGTCACACACAGCCCGTGACCTCTGCACCCAGCGAAAAGTCTTTCCCTCTCGTGGATTAGGTCACCCCCCTGTCCCACGGACACCCTTGTGTGACTGTGGTTTATACCCTTATTGCCCTGACCACCTTTTGTTAGGTTTTCCATTGCCATTTTATTCCCTTTTATTGTACGGACTAGCAGCCGCAACGAACTTAAACAATCTAGTAAATCACGGTGCGGATTGTAGATGTGGCACTACCACCTGTGAACATGAACTTAACCCCACCCTCACAAACCGCCCCCCTTTCCCCGACCGTACTAAACAAGCGGCTAACTGAGAACAGGCCACAAGCTAGATCATGCCTCCATTTTTCTATAAAGGCTCGCTGTCCAAGGGACTTTTAAAGAACCCTAGACCTGATCGTTGTGCCAACGACGGAAGTTGTTCGATTGAGAAGCTCTGATTGCTGGCCGATGGTCCCCCCCCCCCCCCCCCCTACCCCCCCCCCCATGACGCGGGAACCACATACCCGGTGGGCAACCGACGCCAGGGTACACAAGTATACTGAAAATGACCCCCAATCGCTCCACACTATGACACAAAACCAATATGCCACTGTAGTAGTTGTAGTCGACTCGAGTGAAGCATCTGTTAAGAGAGCGCTATTCATTTTGTAGCCAAAAACTGTTTTTCACATTTCACATGCCTTGTTATTTCAATTTGGGAGTTTCTGTGTGCACAATTTCACGTTGAAAATGGACAGTTTAGACTTTGTATTGTACTGGGCATGAATTTTTTCAAAAGAGTCAGTTGTATATATTTTTTCTCAATGAACAGCTGTAACAAAATTGTTTCATGGATATTTTCCTTGTCTTGTAAAATACATCAATTTCCTAGTGTTTTTTCTTTTCTTTTCTTTTCTTTTGCTCTGTATAGTAGTCTAAATTGTTTTGGAAACTGAATCTTTTTTGAAGTACACAGAGCGATATAGGGTTTGGTATTTGAGGAATTGAATTTACATTTACAAAAAAATAATAAAATATTTTACATCATTAATTGATGCACAACTTCTTTTTCTTCTGGTAATGTGTTGCTATTTTTGAAGTTATACTTGAAGAAACATTACGACTATTTCAGTGTTGTTTCAGAATGTTAAATATGAAAAATGCTTGAAATGTCATTCCTTCGTTTAAGATTTTAGGTGATGCGTTGTTTTACTCTGTTCTCTAAAGACATTTTCACACCAAATGGCACATGAAAAACATTTGGAAACAATACTATTTTACATTTGAAATATTTAACCCTAGATTATTCTAAACCTGAGAGGAGGGAATCCTGGTCACGTTTCACACTTCTCATAATTTACCCGGGGGTTAATTAATCCTGAATTTTTATAAAAGGACGCTTAACATTACATTCTTAAACCTTGGGCTAACCATAGATAACTTATGGGGTTAACGTTCTTATTTGCATATTTGCAGTGTCAGTGTCATTGATTGGACGAGTGGGGCACGTGACCTGTTTACATAACGGCTCTGGCATTGCGCATCCTTTATTGCAGACTGTACTATCAAGGTTTTCCTGAAGGAACTTTTCGGACTACAAAGGTAAGAATGAAACGTCTATTTTCATTCCAATTGATGCGTTTTCAGTTACCATTTGCTATTTTCTCCCTCAAACGATCATTTATACAACACACGCAGTGCTTTTCTGTGACTGTCGGAAAAAAAAAAGTGAATATGAGGCACACAATTTACCTGTCGCAGGGAGCATGATAACATAGCTGATTTTGACAGTTGACCGGAAATTACTGACCTGGCTTAACTAAAACCAGAAAGTAACCGTGCATATAGTCAATTTACCCTTCGAAAAAGACTTGCCCTCCTTATTTATATTTGCTACGTCCAACAAGTCATACCCTCTCACGCCACACATCATGTTTTCATGGAGTGAAAAATACATTGCTGAGAAACTAACAATGCACTGACAGACAAGACAGCAGGTTACTTTCAGATGTGGGTAGAGTATCCAAAAACTGGACAAGTAAAAGTACTAATAGAAATAATTACTCAAGTAAGAGTAAAATTAATAATCCTAATAGTTACTTGAGTATAGATTACAAAAATCCAATCAACATCTTTGGATCTCACATATATATATATATATGTATGTGTGTATGTGTGTGAGCTGTTGAAGCTCTCCACCAGATCCTCATGTCAACCCTATTGGCAAAGGGCACCTCAGGAACTACACTCCAGTGGTTTGAGTCCTACCTCTCAGATAGGTCCTTCAAGTTATCTTGGAGAGGTGAGGTGTCCAAGTCAAAATATCTAGCTCCTGGGGTGCCTCAGGGCTCAGTTCTTGTACCACTTCTCTTCTCTGTCTACATGGAATCACTGTCTACATTTTGTCATTCAGAAACATGGCTTTTCATATCACTGCTATGACACTCGACTCTACCTCTCATTGCATCCTGATAATCTGACTATAGCAGCTCACATCTCAGCATGTCTAACAGACATTTCTTGCTGTATGAAGGACCATCACCTTCAACTCAACCTTTCCAAGACAGAACTGCTTGTGGTTCCATCAAACCCATCGTTTCATAACAACTTCACCCTCCAGATAGGGACATCAACCATAACTCCTTCAAGGACAGAGCAGGAACCTTGTGAGTTGTGATTGTGATCAGATGAATTACACAGCACATGCGAACAAGTCGGTACTGAGAAGAGCTTTATACAAAGTTAGGAGTCAGGCCCTTTTTTCAAAACCATGCTACACAACTCCTTGATAAAGCTCTTGTTCTGCCAGCCTGGACTCTCTAGAAGCTTGCATTCTGCAAGTGAACGGCGCATTATTGTGCCATCCCAAAGAGGCACAAAATCACTTTCACTGATTTTACATAAATGTTCCATCCTGGTGGAAATGACATGCCCAACTCAATCTACAGAGACAGCTGAGACCTTAGCCATCTTCACAGAGAAACTGATAATAAAAAAAACATTTCTTCCATTATACACTTGCCCTCTTACACATTGCACTCTCTATTCTATTTTTATACTAACTACTTGTTTTGAAAAAATTACCCTCTAACACTAGCTTTCCCTATTATTTTTCTATTCTTTCTAATTGTTTTCTTTTTATTTACTATAAAAATGACCCTCTAACCACTAGCGTTCTCTATTCTTTTTACTTTATTTATTATTAAAAAAACTTTGCTACATGTACTGCTTTAGACTAACCGAGACTTGTCACAGCACTTACATATTATTGCTCTTTTGATTGCTTCAAATGTCCTCATTTATAAGTCACTGGATAAAAGCATCTGCTAAATGACTAAATGTAACTAATCTTCATCGCAGGCAAAGAGTAGAATTTGCAGATTTGGTTTCCGTTGATGGTAGGTTAATGGCCAATTCATCCAAAGCTCTTTTTGTTCTCTGTGTTCTTAAATTTACCGTTATGAATGAGAAACAGCTTCAGATGATTCAATAGAGTGATTCATTCATGAATGGGGCATCATCGCTCATGCCCCAGGCTTGAGGCAGCACGCTTGGAATAAATTACACCTTTCTTGACATGTATTGCTTTAAAATTAATTAGATGTATTAGAGTAAATGTACTTCATTACTATCTACCTCTGGTTACTTTTGGTATGAAACAATGTCTCAGCTTTCAAATTGTCATTTTTTAAGAAATTCAAACAATAAATACTGTTTTGTGTCTCTTTAATGTGTCATGACAGATTGCTGTAGCGCCTCAGTTCAAGAGACCTCTTTACTAGTTATAGCACGAAATAAACATGAATGAACATCAGAAGTTATCTTCTTCCAACCACAGAAAGATGTCAATACACACCATTTTTCAAGTTCAAGTCCACCGACATTAATCTACTGGTTTGTTTGTCAATCAGACTCCCGGCAAAGGGTCAATTGTTTATCTGTTGCCAAGCGTCTAACCGTGACATTCTAATATTAAATCATACTAGTTTGACACCACAAAAAGCAGTGCTTCCTGCTCTGGAGCAGGGTTTCATAACCCCGGGTATAAAGTGGTGTGAAAATGTTAAATTATGCTAAATTG
Organism: Sinocyclocheilus anophthalmus; assembly: GCA_018155175.1. NCBI lineage: Eukaryota > Metazoa > Chordata > Actinopteri > Cypriniformes > Cyprinidae > Sinocyclocheilus > Sinocyclocheilus anophthalmus. Next base: position 338,272 of record JADLZN010008349.1, on the reverse strand, counting down.
TGTGAAATGTACCTTTACTCTGGGTTAAAAGCGGGGTTTAGAACGACGACTACCAGGGTTAGGAGCAGTGTGAAAAACCCTAAAGTATTCACAAGGAGCTTTTCACAGCAGTGACGATCATTCATCAAACAGCAGTTGTTAATTGTTTTTCTTAAGTGAGGAGGTTGTATGTATATGGTGGTCTAAGGTTCTTCTCATCTTCCTTTGACCAAGCAAAACACTACAACACACCCTGAGGCTCCATGTAACATGAAATACTAAATTTGAACAATAGAGGTGGCACTATTATCAAATTAATCTGGTGTGGTCAGTATAAGGCGACAACAACACATAAAGTTTGGTGTCAATATGTCAAAGCTTTGCAGAGATACAGCCTCAGATGCAGTTTGACACCATGCCATCAAATTTGTTAATGTGGTAAACAAAAATCATTCCGCCAGTCAACAAGAAATTTTTGCCTATCGACATAAATTTTGTTTCTAGCCCCTACGGTTAAAAAATTATTAGTATAAACATAAGTTCAACTTTGAGCTGTTGGTGGCATTAAAGGGTTTGAGTTATAGACTCCAAATTTGCTATGGTGAGAGTTCAGACTGTCCTGTGCCAAATTTAATAACTTGCCCGCAAGCGGTTCTATGGGCTGCCATAGACACAATGGCGGAAGAAACGGAAGAAGAAGAATAGGAACGCCAACGATTATGAGAGGTGCCTAGTGCCTACGCACCTTTGGTGCTTGGCCCCTAATTATAGATAACAACTGAATCAAGTAAATATTAAAATTGTAATAGCAAATAAGTTAAGATCAGTCTCAGAGAGTAAAATAAATCAAAGTATTAATATCTAAAGTATTGTATCTAATAGATTAAGTTTGTGAAGATCAGAGTATAGAGAAAGAAAAACAATATTTGCAGAGTGCAAGGAGAGGAAGAAGAAGAAGCCCCCAGTCTTCTGAAACTAAGCATTTTATATGCTGTGCCTACATGACAGGAAGGGACTAGGGAAAGTACCTACGGAAGTTATATGTACTTCTCTTGCAACCAATTAATGATGTAATCAAGACAAAATGGTCCTTGTAAGGCACACAAAATAACTTAATCAATTGTGGTTTTAACACCTTCAGGGAGAATATAGCCAAATAAGCATAACTTAGCTTTGCAGACACTATTTTGCAAGTCTTCCAGCAAAGGTTCTAAAGTACATTTAGTACAGAAAATACATCAATTTCTAGAAAAATACGACAACTTCAATCTTTTTTTTTCATTGTTATATTTCTGCTGCCATGATGTTATGCCAAGGGTTACAGTTGAACATTTAGACAGGACGACAGTCTAAAATTAAAAAAAATGTAGGCCTAAATGTAAGATTGATGTTTTTGAATTATTACATATTCATCCATAATTGTGTTTTAACTATACAATAACCAGGTTAATATATCATCAATTGAATAATATCCATATTTTAACAATGTTCGTACTTTTTAACTGAATACATTTGATTGTTTTCACAATTAACAGATGTTTGCTGATTCTAAGCAATAGAAAAAAATGCATTTTAAAAATATGATTTAATAATTACACAAATATATTAAGTGCGTGTGAGTGACGTGATATGTGGCCAAGTATGGTGACCCATACTCGGAATTAGTGCTCTGCATTTATCCCATCCAAAGTGCACACACACAGCAGTGAACACACACACAGCAGTGAACACACACCCGGAGCAGTGGGCAGCCATTTATGCTTCGGCACCCGAGGAGCAGTTGGGGGTTCGGTGCCTTGCTCAGGGGCACCTCAGTCGTGGTATTGAAGGTGGAAGAGAGCGCTGTACATTCACTCCCCCCCCCACCTATGATCCCTGCCGGTACGAGACTTGAACCAGCAACCTTTACACACACACACACACACACACATTTTTCTTTGAGTGCAGAATTCTTATTTGTTTCTTATCTCTTTTATGTATGGACTGACCATATAAAATGATAAAATGGGCTTGTTATTTGAAAGCTGCTAATTTTATACTATATTTAATCAACAAAAATGCAGTTGAAACACCTGCTGTACTGTTAAAACTGTATATCGTGCCTTTATAGGCGCACAGATTTGAACTACTGCAACACCCCACCAATATCCAGAAACCCAGCTCTCTGACACTTTCAAAAGAAGGATTTGATGGCCCTGAAACTGCAGTCCAGGATGCATTTTACAGCCAAGCAATTTGTAGTCAGTTGTCCAAAAAAATTATCTTCCAATTGATCTACATTTCAAACCCCGGGCAATTCGTTCACATCAGGTTGTCCCACCAATTTCATCTTGAGAGCTGACTGAACTGGAACAATGTGCTCCAGAGCAGAAGAAAGGAAAGCTGTTTGGCCACAGTGCCAGACATCATGTTGAAAATGATGAAAACCAAAACCTCTGACCAAACATGCCTCGTGCAGACCTGATGAGAGCGTTTGCTGTCAGGCTGCTTTTCTCTGACCATCAGTCAGACACAAATTACACGTTACACCAGAATGTACAGTACAGTGGTCTTACACCAATAAGCTTGAGTTCATTTAAAGTTCAGCATGTGTAACTTGAGAATGACATCTCTGCCAATAATATAGGATGATACTTATGCTTCCTTTAATCAAGACGAGCATCACTGGGTTACAAAGTAGAATCATTAACAAAAGGCACAGCCTGCTGGTAATAATAAATTACATGTGATCAATGAGTTCGACAAATGAAAAAATTAATCAAACAATGAATATGCAGGAAATATATATATGTTTCCGAAGTTTCACCTAGTTTACATTTATCATACAATTATATCTTCATTATGGATCCAATATACAACTGAATTTAATGTACTCTGACAGTGTATCTTATGTTTCATATCCTACAGATCCTTTTTTTAGGATTCTTTGATAATCAATCAATCAATCAACTTGGTCAAGTGAAGTGAACGTCTATAGATATCCCCTGATAAGTGAGTAAGGAGCAGTGGTCACTATGCAGGGACCCTGAGAATCAGAATGCAGCTTGTGTTTCTGGGACTGAGAGAGAAGGAAAGACTGGAAACTTGAACCTGTGGACAGATGACTGGGCTACAGAAAATCAAATAAACAACACAGCCACGATGCTCTGAAGGGCAATATCACAGACTAATGAACTAGAAGAAATCATCACTGTAGGATATGAAACATAAGAGACACTGTCTGAGTGCACTATATTTGGATCCATATTGACGATGTAATTGTCAGAGTGTAGTCGCATGAAAACGATGCAGAATTGTCAAACTATTTGTGTACATTATTTCCTAAATTTCTCACATATTGACATAAGATGGCACTATACATAGTTTTTTTTATATGTAACGTATAACTCACAATACAGCTTCTGCTTCCAGGTATTAAGCATGGCAGAGAACCCATAATGACACAGCAGTCATTAGGTCTGATTATTGCTCTACGGGGTCGTATTACAGCCCAGCAATATGAGGCTATTTTACAGGACCAGCTGCTCCCGATTATTCAAACACTGTTCTATTATGATGATCCCGTATTCTGATAATATCTTCACACACACTGCTACTCAAATACAAACGCGGCTTCTCGAACAGCAGGATGAAGTCAGGCGCCTTCAAGGGCCTCCCGAATCACCTCATCTAACACTACTCAATCTGAGAAAGTGCTGAGCACATATCCAGCTGTTATGTATATACTGATACATATAGTATCATTTGCAAATGCCACTTAGTTTGATATTTTATTTGAAAGTGTGCCACACGTCCAAATAGGCCATTTTTTTGGGGTGTGTGTGTGGGTTGTCTCTGTGTTTTGTTGCTTTTCTGGTGTTTGGCCCAGCCTGGTAAGTGTCATTGCTACTTGGTGCAGTGTGTTTGTCACCAATGTGTACATTTATACCTTCCCCTCCTCTGCGCACATCACAGACTGTGTCACTACACACTGCTGGCTTGTGTGTGTGCTGAGTACCCCAGTTTCCAACTTGTGTTTACGCCTCGGCCCTACCTCCGCCCCGTTGTGGGGTAAGTATTCTGTTCTGTCCACACACTGCGCGTGTGTGGCTGACCACGTGCTGACTTGTTCAGAGATGCCCCCGCGCTGCATAGCCTCAGCCCAGTGTGCTCCCACTAGAGACTGTAGTATGCCACTCACTAATTGCTTTTGCTAGATAAAAACAAAAAAAAATCTTTACTAGTTACCTTACCGAACTTTTACTGATTATGAGGTACATGCAAATACGTTTGGCTCCACTAGTTAACCAAAAGGCGATTGGGCATTAGTCTAACGGGAGTTCCTGGCGTACGTTGCTATAAGAAGGTTCATTTCGGTTAGTACGACATAGTTTCGACCTACATCGCTACAAATCGGAACTCAGCGTGGTCGACCAACGAGGCACGCACACACACTCACACACTTTGTAGATGGTGAGAAATGCAGTACACTAAGCAAGACGGTAGAGAGGGGGTCAATGCCAAGCAAAATTTGGCTATCATATGCATGAACCGTCAACGGAGATGACAGAGCTGTAGATTGGTCTTAGCGTGTTTAAGTAGCATTGAGCATAACATCGGTAAGTGGGGTAGTGTCCTGTTACGGCCTTGATCGAACACACACCACTCCCGAATCAGGGCACCGATCCCGCCAGACACTCAGTGTACCTAGCTTGAAGCTAACCTGAACTGTGGGCGAGGACTTATGAGCATTACTCATAGCAGCGCGATCCCACAACTGCAGCTGCCCCGAGCATAGATAAAGAGAGCGTGTGGTCATATCACACATGCTATACCAGCGCACAATTAGCTTGTTGAGGTGACTGGCGCGATGTCATGGGAAGCCGAATGCGTTCTGTCGGACCAGACAATGTGAGTTCGGTATATGTCGTTAGGGCCGAACAGCAAAAGCACTTTCTTTGGCATTACAAAAAGTACGATTTGATTCGGAATCTTTAAGACCTTGTTAAAAACACAATAAAGCAGCAATGCACATTTATGAGCGACCGACGTTTCGTGAAGCCTAGGAGAGGCCACAGGGTTAATTCTGACTTTGCTATGACAATATGGCACTTCTGAATCAGCTACTGTTTTGTTATTAGCTTCAACAGCTACTTTGCTATTGACCATGATTTACAAAATGCTGGAAGTACATTTTGCTAATCGTGTGTGTGTGTGTGTGTGTGTGGTGCTTGCAGACTGGAAGAGAAAGAAGAGGGAGGGGGGGGGGGGGGGGGAGGCCCGGTCACCATCACAGTGGATGTAGCGTCTTAACGGCGATCCCTGTGTACTGCAGACACATACCAGCGTCAATCAGCTGGTGTCTGTCACCACGACCTCTTTTCCTTCGGGCTCCTGGCTGTATCGTTTGATCTTTCAAAGATGTGAACTCGCGATTATGGGTAAGGGGCGTAATTTGACGACGATGTTTGATCGGTTAGTTCGGCACCAATCACAAATGCACTGGGTCAGTGTGGCCAATCAGACAAAACTGCGCTTGGTCGGAAGGAGGGACGGGTTTGTAGAAACCGAAGTGTTTGATGAGAGGCGGGGCATAGAGGTGCCCAACAATAATGTACAGTATTTGAAAAATGTGTTTTTTGAACATTAAAGCATGTCAACATATTCTGTTACACCAAATACACAAAATAATGATCTTTAAAAAAGCATCATATGACCCCTTTAATCTTGCCTGATGTGCTTTTTTGACTCTCAAAGTGCCGGTAGCCATTGACTTGAATTTTATGAATAACCAAGAACCACGGTTTCAGCTAAAAAAATCTACTGACGAAATCTCTTGAAAGCAGCATTTTTTCTCAAAATCTGAGCCCCCTTAACATCTCTGATGGAGCAGAGGTTGAGTAAATTCATTTTCATTTCGAGGTGTACTATCCCTTTAAGAGTTCAATAGTTTTGGTAAACATTCACTTTTTTTGTCAGCGTAAACAATTGTCAGTGTAATCCGTCAGCGGACACCAGCTTCACACTCAGCAGGCAGATGTCGCAGAAGTCAAACTTCCGAGATAAGTAAGTCTGAGATCAATAAAACTCACCTCTCAGCAGCAGGAGGGTGTGCGGCGGCGCGGCGCGCAGTCTCCAGTGCGGGACTCGAACCCATGACAGAAGTGGAGTTGAATGCGGATGTCTTCCACGGCGCAGTGACACTGATAAGGAACTGGAGTCTCGGGATGTGCCCGTTTTAAGTCAGACGAGCTTCTGCAAAACTCACCCTACGGACGACGAGTTCGTCGCTGAACTGGCGTGAATATTTTCGCGTGTGGAGAACGCCTTTCTCCCAAAACATATAGAGAGAAGAATTCTGACTGACTGCAGGAACATGGGAAGTACAGTGATGGACTCCAAGAAAAAGGACTGTACGAAGAAATCCTCAAAGAAGAAGCGTTCTCTGCGTCTAAACATGCCAGTGAGTTGATTTTCGCACTTTATGTTTTATAACTTCACTGCTTAGTTAAGTGTTGGTAATTCCGCGCGAGGAACGCGTTTGATACGTTACTGTCTTCTCTCATAGTCTCCATTAAGTTACACTTCAAGCGTTCTGACGCATTTTTGGAATGTTAGGTATTACAGTTTTATGTTACATTGTTGCTTAAGAGCTAACATTTTACAGCTTTATTACTCCTGCGCAATGTTTCTTACTACAGTCGTGGGAAGAGTAAAAGTATCATTTTTAGTATGAAATCAGTTCTGCTCTAGCTGTCAAAACACGAGTTTAAAACCCTCCCCCGCCCCAACGCGAACGCGTGCGTAAGCTGTGCTTGAACAGGCCTGTGTTTGCTCGCGTGCGACAACGAAACTGAACGTTTTCGAGAGAATTGCGCGAAAAGTACGCTCGAAATATACATGGTTTGGCACGCCGTGCTTGAGCCTGGCTGTTTAGAACGCTGAGAGAGGAAGTGAGGGAAACAGCTGTAAGAGAGCGCGTGACTCATCATAGCGTTACACGGCGAAATGCAAGCTCTCTGTGTAATTCACATCAAGGCCAGGTCTGTATGTTATTGCTTTATGGAATGCCGTTCAAGGGCATCTGCTCAAAACAAAGATAAGTTAAAGTTAAGACATTGATATTCTGTCTGTCTCGGCGATCATATGTAAGCCACCTTGCGTTCTTTGTATAGCTAAGTATTTTCTCTCAGCATGCACTACTAGACTCAGGTTTTCAAAGGGATGCAAGATCCTGCTTATAGCTGGTAGTAATATTTTCAGACACCCTGCTGCTTAAGAATTAGATAATAAAAATGAATATTCTGTCATTATTTACTCCCCTTCTGATCCAAACACATTGTTGTTGTTTTTTCCAGTGGAAAACAGAAACAGAATTTGTTTTTTTAATGTTAAACCAGGCACATTGTTGCTTTATTTTTAATTTTTTTTGATTAAACGTAAAAATAAAAATGCAGATTCGATGGAGAGAATATTTCTTTTTAGAATTTGATAGATGAAATCACAGTGAACCGTCATTGATGAAAAGAGCTGCATAAAAATGCCTCCTTTTAAAGTCACGGAGAAATGTGGGATGTGCAGCTGAGTTTAACAGACGGGGAAGTAATGTAGGACGGGGTCTTTGCATTGATTTTTAAGTGGATGTTGAGATGCGGGCTTGGCTCTCAAAAGTGGAGGCAGATGAATGTGAGCTTGAAGAGACAGGGTTTAAACCGACTAAATCCCTGAAAAAGTCACCAGAGAGAGGTCTGTTGTTTTCACTGGAAAGTCCAGTCATGACATTTTGATTAAAAATGATGATGTGAGAACTTCAGAAAAAAACCCCAGTGAAATACACAGGGAAAATGTCCATTTCATGCTGATTTTAAAACTTATCCGTTTGTGTTTCACAGAATAAATAACAGCGACATGAGTATACAGTTTAGCTCTAATGCCGAGTTCACACTGCACGATTTTCAAAGACGTTGCATCACTGTTGGTTTCACACTGAACGACTATCTGGGGTAGCATTCAGTTGTTGCTGTGTTCAGTCTACATGATTCACAATAGGAAGAATCGCCGACAGCTCTGTCTGGTGCAGGGTTGCCAGGTTTTCACTACAAAACCTGCCCAATTACTACTCAAAACTAGCCTGAAAATAGCCCAATTGCTTTCGAGGGGTCCCCCAGTAAAAATCGCGTTCGGGGGTAAAATAAAAGGTTCTCCTGATACAATTCACATTCCAGGGCCTAAATATCACGGTATTGGCGTCGCTTCAACCTGCTGACATAAAAAACAACCGGCAGCAATCGCAGATTTGGCAACACTGGTCAAGTGGTACTCACTGCAGAGTCAAATGATTTCCAGCTCCACCTCTCTGGATGTCTAATGGGGTGGAGGGATAGAGTTGTGGGTAGGGTTAGGGTGTGGTTGGTTATTCTAGCTCCACCTATTAGGCACAAATTACATTCACTCATGACTCATCCTCGCTGGACGTAAGCTCCACCCATTTGCTCTGCAGTGAGCAGCCTCTCACACTGATCCGCAAACTACGTTTCATATAACTCCTCCCCGAACGTCCCGCTGCCCTGTATCTTGGTCCCTCATTGGCTGTAGGTCATCGCCGATGTATTTTTCAGTCAGAACTCATTTCACACAGCATGATTGTGAATCGCCGACAGCTCCAGGTATTTAGCATGCCAAATATCTCACGGTGTCGGCGACGCGTCGGCGATTCCCTCAGATCGCGTCTTTGATCATTCACACTGCCTGTCGGCGAGTGAAAAATCGGGCTAAAATCGTGCAGTGTGAACTCGGCATAACCCTAATTAAACACATCTGAGTCCGCTAATTCAGGATTCATTTCTTAGAGGGCATTGATTTACACAACCCATTTTCAACTAAATATGGAAACTTTTTTTATGCATTTTGGCCATTTATTTACACAACAGCATTTTGGCGGTCTGAAAACAGAAATTTGTGAAACCGGTGACGTTATGCACATGCATATTACCTGTTCAGTTTATAGGAATACATATGTGCGCAGGCAAAGTGACGTGGCCAACTCTTGGCCTGGCATGCGTAATACAGCATTTTTTGTTGTTTTTGCCGATCTGTGTGTACAGGGATTGTTTTGAACTTGAAACTTTTTCAGAAACGTAAAGGAAAAAACTGTTTTTAGTACATGGTCCTTAGTCTTCCTGGCAAGTATGATGGAGCTGGATGCAGCTCAAATCTGCAGGATGTCGGACCTCCAGGAGCAGGATTGGACACCCCATGTCCTACTCTGTAAACATGTTTTGCCAGTCATAGCTAATATACATGGATCAGTAAAGTACATCCTATTCAAATGAATTGTGCAATAATCGGTTCACAGTTGTCCAGGCTTACTCAGATCCTTTTAAGAACCTGTAAGATTTAGGATATATCTGAACATGTTCCCCTACTTATTTGACCTCCTCCCCCCAAAAACTTTCTGAGATTCAAAGGGATTTTGTTTGGTTTCCTCTTCCTCATCCTGAACCATTGCTCTTTGTATGTGTAGTAGGGCTGCACGAATAATCGCAAGTGATTGTCATGCGCATTTTGATAGTAATGCCGGTTCTGTAATCAGCAGGAAATCATGATCACGTGCTTTCAGATGGAGCAGAATTGACTACACATAGTAGTCAATCTGCGATTTTTTTGCGTAACTTGTCAGTGAACTACGGCTATGTGTAGTAAATTCTGCTCCATCTGAAAGCACGTGATCATGATTCTGAAATCGAAGAAATCGTTCGTGATAATGACCGCTGTTTGCACAGCTTCTCAGTGAACTACGGCTCTGTTAAGTAAATGCTGCTCCATCTGAAAGCACGTGAAAATACCACATTTAATAACATACTTTTACTCTGAACGCACTTCATAATGTCAGTCGAGTGTTTGAAATAAATCCTTCTGTGAGATGATGTGGCTTCTTACACAGAATAAGGCATATTTCATAGTATTTAAAGCAGTGATAAAGGCATTGCATTATAAATATACTTTATTTTAATGAAAATGATAATAATAAGAACTTAGATAAACCGTATATTGCCGTAGTCGTGTGTTTATTAGTCACGTTGAATCAATGAAAGCAGTTGAATCTTCTGTTTATTCAGCTGCAGCGATAGGCATTTTCTGGGTTTCTTCTGCGAGGCGTATTTGGAGTTTCAGCACGAGAGCGCCCTCTGGCCTTTGGATGGAGATTTACTGCTGATCACAGAACTGTGCTTCACTGAAAGATACGCATGTCAATCGCAGCTTCTGTCGAATCGCGATCTCGATTCCATTTGGATTTATCATGCAGCCCTAATGTGTAGCCATAAACTTCACATGAATCACAAACATAACACGACCTGTGCATCTGAACATTCTGCAAAAAGCTGAAAACACTGAAAAATCATATCTTTTCTCCTTCCAGTGCTGCAGAATGACTAAAGTACTCTGTTTCTCATTAGCAAAACACCCATTATGACTGACTACAGCCTCTTTCTTGTAAATAACATACCATGTAGGCCTTAAATGTTTGTTTGTTGTCCATAGAGCAAAGGTCTTCTTTTGATGCCTTCCAAAGATATGAGATATCAGATGTCAATCTAATTTAAGAGTAACACAAAAACTATGAGCCGTCTGCTCTAACTTATAATGTTGTTTTCATGTTTGTATATCAAGGAAAGTTGCAATGGGCAAAACTGTAGCTCTTTTACCGGGTTACAATCTCTTGAATCTTGTGGCTTCCTGTGGCTTACAGGAGGAATAAAACTAATCATACTGATCAGTAATTGTCTCTTAGATTCTGATATTTTATCATATTTTCCTATACAAGGCTCTATCTCCTGACATTTCATTCATCATTAAATGGCAGCTGCTTTATGAAATATTCCCAGTTATTTATCCGCCTCAATATTCATAACATCTCAGTCCGTACAGTATGAGAGGTGTGTCCTGGCTCTGCTCATAAAGGACTCTCTGTTCGTATGCTACAGTTTGAGAGGGAGTTGTAAGTGAAGAAATTGAAAATCATGGCCTCAATACAAATCCATAAAATCCCTGGCACCATAATAAATATTTTTATAACTGTAAAAAAGGCAGATCAGTAGAGCAGTTCATTATTTGCTGTGATAGTGTTTTGCTATACTAGCAGTTTATTATGTAGAAGTATAATACACATCTTTTGATAGATGACATCGCTGACATGTTGAGGGTTTCAGGAAAGGAAGTAGTTTATAATTTCGTCTTTCTTAAGTGGCTTAATTTAAAAAATGTGAAACTGAGACACTGTAACAGAATATAGTTACAACCTTTGTTAAAGGGATAGTTAACCTTAAAGGGGTCCTATTATGCTCTTTTACAAAGTCTTGATTTTGTTTTGGGTGTACTAGAAAAGCTCCTCATTCTAGGTTGTTCGAAAAACACATTATTTTCACAAGCTATGTTACATTATTTACAACACCTCTCTCCCTCTCCCAGTCTGGCATTAACGGCTTCGAATAGTTCCGTATCAAATGAAGGCCCCCTCTTCTGAAATAACGAAATGGGTCTGTGTTTGGTTAGCTGGCCAGTGTGTGCATGTGATTGGTTCGCTGGGCCATGTGTGCTTTGATTGGTTAGCTGGGACCATGTGTGTGCTGTGAGTGGTTGCTGGCAGTGTTGTGCTGTGATGGTTAGCTGGCCATGGGCGCTGTGCTGTTGTTAGCTGTGCCAGTGTTTGTTGTGATTGGTTAGCTGTGCCAGTGTGTGCTGTGATTGGTTAGCTGGGCCAGTGTGTGTTGTGATTGGTTAGCTGTGCCAGTGTTTGTTGTGATTGGTTAGCTGTGCCAGTGTTTGTTGTGATTGGTTAGCTGTGCCAGTGTTTGTTGTGATTGGTTAGCTGTGCCAGTGTTTGTTGTGATTGGTTAGCTGGGCCATTGTGTTTTGTGATTGGTTAGCTGGGCCGGTGTGCGCGGTGATTGGTTAGCTGGGCCAGTGTGTGCGGTGATTGGTTAGCTGGGCCAGTGTGTGTTGTGATTGGTTAGCTGGGCCAGTGTGTGTTGTGATTGTTTAGCTGGGCCAGTGTGTGTTGTGATTGTTTAGCTGGGCCAGTGTGTGTTGTGATTGTTTAGCTGGGCCAGTGTGTGTTGTGATTTGTTAGCTGGGCCAGTGTGTGTTGTGAATGGTTAGCTGGGCCAGTGTGTGCCGTGATCGGTTAGCTGATCCAGTGTTGTTGTGATTGGCAGCACTCGGCGCCTGGTCGGGAAATGTCACGCCCCTTACCATAGCCGCCTGTGAGCTTCAGTGTAAATATTGCGTCAATATCAAATCAATTTGAGCGCGATTTAAACCCGGATGATTGTAACCACTCTAAGTTCTTCTGCCTTGGGAAAGCTAGCGTGTTTTCCGACATAGTGATAACACTCGTTGCATTTTCTAGTGCAGCTCAACCAGGTCTCGTCACATTTGTCGGTATTTGTGATATCACAAATCCAGGAAAATATGTGTTGTAGTCCAAATGAGTCGTTCGTTGTAGTTTTTGAAAAGTGATTCTGTTAAATAAAATATCTCCTTTTGAATTGGACTTTGAGCTTTGTAGCTTTGCAGATCTTTTTTATGCTCAAACAGCAACATTACAGACTAACTAAAGTTGAAAAAGTGAAAAAGCATAATAGGACCCCTTTAATGTGAAATTTCACCAATCAAGATGTAGGTGACTTTTATTGGGTACTTTAAGAATATAATTGCTTATACGTTATGTTGTTACATAATTACATAAATTAACTGGTGAATCAGTTATTTATTAAGTAGAACCAGTTCATAGAAAAGAATTGGACCTCCCTGTTTACCTGAGGGTTACAGCTTATAATGTTGTAAATAATGATCAGTTTTCTTGCATAGACTGATTGTTTCGCTTCATAAGACCTCAATATATTGTCAGGATATATTATTATATTGTCAATTTTTTGACTCCTAAAGTACCGGTAGCATTTACTCCATTTTACAAATCACCAAGGACCACACTTTCAGCTAAAAATTGCCTTTAGGCCTACTTGTTCTACTTAAGAAAAAAAATCACCTACATCTTGGATGACCTGAGATGAGTAAATTACAGCAAATTAGATTTTTGGGCAAACTATCAGTTTAAAAGTTTTGGTCTGGCCCTTATTAGTCCTGTACATCAGCTGTGTTAAACTAGTTGGACAGGAGTAGCATGTATTGTAAACTGATAATGAATCAAAAAGAAAACTTGGGCATGTAGATGCGTCATTGTGTCCTTGTTTGTTGGCAAGTTAGTTGGAGGACCTGAGATGCACGGGGTGTATTTTGAAAATGAATTTAGTGCTCAGTCAAGGTTAATACAGCCCAAATACTTAGTGCATGTTTTCTTAGTTTTCATTGCATTGGGTCGGCCTTTTTGAGTGAAATGTATAAAAACAAATGTGTTTGAGCCACTCTTTGTTCAGAGAAATCTCAGTTAAATGGGTGTTGAACAGTTGCCTAAACTTTGACATCACCCCCCACAGTGATGTTTTTCAGGCCCAACAAAACAGCATCAGCCGACAAAACCAACCAATGTTTGATCCTGTTCTCAGTCTGCCTCTATTGAATAAGAGATTAGAGAGTCCATTTAGTCTTTCTTTGTGTGGATCAGGAATGTCGGTAGAGTAAAATCTAACTCACACAGTCATAAATTACATACTAAATGGCTGTTTAATCCTAATTTTGTACATTATGTACAGTAACAGCATCTGCTTAAAGAATAATAAGTTTAACGATTGCTAAATCAATTAATAATTTTTTTTTTTAATCGGCTAATAACCTACATGGTAACAATAAAACTCTTTCATCCCTAATTTACAGTGTACTGCTGATTAGTGTATTATGAATTTGGCTAAAGTCGACATCTTTAAAAGACTGTTATTTATATTTTGATTCATACTGTTTGGCTTTTATCATTAACTCTGATGTTTTGTCTTTTAACAGGACTTGAGCACATTCACATCCTCTCTTATGGATGGAGAGACGGACAGAGCAGATAAAGATGAAATGCGCAAGGTAAGATACACAGAATAGCTATCTTTTACCAGATTTTCAGAATTTGTGCACATTTAGACTGATTTATGATCATTGAGTTTGTCCATATTACATTAACATATACGAAATTGTCATATGACGTAAAAACATATATGAACCCTATTAGAAAAATTTCAGAGATTTAAATCCATTCCATTCTAAATCCCGTCAAAACACTTTGATGTTATACAAGTAAATATAAAATATATTACAAAACCATAAATAAACATGCAGATTTTTTCTATATAAACATATTTTGTTTTAATAAAGTTGCATATATAAATAACATTTCTATTGTTGACATATATGTTTGCTACATATAATACCATAAAAATGAATCCTATAGATATTATTAAGATGAGAATGTATGTGTGTGAAAAATATATGGCCTATAGGTAAGATATATGGCAATATAAAGGGTAATATCTGTCATATAATACATTTCCGTATGCAGAGCGTTCCAAATCAGTCACTTCAGTTCCATTTCAGTTAGCATGCTTCCTTATAAAGCCTCTACCTACTGCATGTGAACAGTACTGTAGAGCAGGATTAGCTCACTAGGTTTTGGAGCATTGTGTGGATTGTTACACCATAGGTTATATTACACAGAAATAGAGCCGACTTGTCTAAACATGCACTTATTGCTCATAAGGTTTGTTAGTAAAGAGAAGAGTGGGAGTGTGCTGCCTGTACTATTCTGTGGTTGGGTTTGCTCATAAACGTTGCTCATGAATAAAAGCCGAGGCAAACTTCCTTTGCACATGCTGTTCTTTCAATTTCAGACTCAACAATTGCAATGCTTTCTTTACGGCTGCGGATGAGTATTTTGCACAGAAAGGGGAAAAAACGATGGCAGGAATTTAATGGAAGGAAACTTAGTCCTGCATGTGCCAGGATTTCTAATTGAATTGTATAAATGGCAGGATTTGTTAAATGAAGCAATTGGTCAGAGTGAAACAGTCGTTCCATGCACAAGTAGTTCTGTGTTATTTATTGCCATATTACAGCTAACTCTAATGGCTTTTATATTTATTTGCCTTGTTGCTGTGAAGCGTGTCTAATATTATACTTGAATTAAATGTGCCAAGTTATACAGTGCCTATAAAAAAATGATGCCACCCTTGGCTGTTTTATTGGTTCAACATTTAATATATATATATATATATATATCTTACCCAATCGACGAGAAGCATGGGAAGGCGACCGCACTACCTTTCCTCTTGTAATCAAAGCCAAATAAAGCTGGGCCAATGAAAACAGCCTGTGAAGCAACAGCAGCCTAGTGAATGGGCACATTAACAAATAAACAATCTAAGTGTTTGCCAAAGAGTTGAAGGTCAGTGCTTTGAAATACTAACTTTTAGGGCACTAGGCTTACTGCATGTTTCACTTCAAACTGTCCATTGTGCAATGAGTTATGAGAAAACATAGCTTGCTCTCAGGTGTGGCTTTGTGTACTAAAATCAGCCACACAAAACAGTGAAACTTTTCAATAGTTTTTATGAGACTGTCAAACAGTCTAACTGAACCGTATAAAAGAACTAACAATATTTGTGAAATAAAGTTACCAAAGTATAGTTAATAATTTAATCTATAGTTAATAACGAGTCATTTCACTACAAATCTTTACAGGATTGTTGTATTTTTAACTGAGGTCACTGTTTATAAGCCTTGAGGTAATCTCTTCTTAATGCTTGTTGAAAATATTTCTCTGTCAGCATGTGATGTGCAATGTTTTGGCTTTGTCTTGCTTTATCAAGTAGTATGCTGATGTAGTAACGTTCTCATTTTGTTTCACCCTGTTATGATCACATCAATACACTAAAATACTTCATTCTTGCTTCATTTTTTCTGACATTGCGAAGCTGATTCTGCCTGATTCAAAAATATTGAAGTTCAAACCGCATGGCCAGATGTATCAGGAGATTCTGTGGCCATTAGTGAGCTGGAGATATCATGCTTACTCTTATAGTATCAGCTGACTGTGTTCATGTAACCTACAGTTACTGTTCAGACAAGCTTTTTAGAACATTCCAGAACGTTCCAGAAGCAAAAATGCCATTCATTTTCTCTATAGGTCTCTGAGGTTGTTAATCAATGGTATATGCTTTTGTTGAAGCCATCAGTTAGCATGTTTAAAACTTGTTTTAAATACATGTTTAACAGCAGAATGTCTAGTGAAAATCTACATTAAAGGGGTCATATGATGCGATTTCAATTTGTCCTTTCTCTTTGGAGTGTTACAAGCTCTTGGTGCATAAAGAAGATCTGGTAAAGTTGCAAAAGACTAAAGTCTCAAACCCAAAGAAAATATTCTTTATAAAAGTTAAGACTAGTCCAAGGCCTCCTAAAACGCCTCGTTCTAACACGCCCCTACATACCTACGTCACCCTTGGGAAGGATTGATACAACGATGCCGCCATGTCGTGAAGGCGCTACTTTGTTTGGTCTTCCAAAAGACGAAACTACTTTGTTTGGTCTTCCACAAAGAGGACGATATCGCTTCGTCATGCCTGGAGCTGATCCGTGCTGCTTGCTGAGGAGATACTTCAACTTCGCGCTGTCGATCGCCGGATCGGCTTTCACCGTGGACGAAGTGGAGTCCAGCCCGGGGTCGTCACATGTAGTTGCCGCAGTCATCACAATATTGTAAGGGAAGTAACATTTCCGTCACACGCTTGAGGAATTCGGCCAATCACAACGCAATGGATATCTGGCCAATCAGAGCACACTCGCCTTTTTCAGACGATGAGTTTGAAAAATTACGGTTTTTGAACCTTAACCACATAAACAATTCATTTCAATTACCCAAATACAAAATAATGTTCTTTTTACACATCATATTGACATCAATGCTGTCGACTTTGTGTTTCTTGTTTGCTGTTTTATTGTATTTGTTCTTGTATTTTGTTTTTGCCATGAAAAATAGCCTAAGATGGACATGCATACATAAAAAATATAAATACATTAACCCCTGCCTGTATGAGCCCCGCACCGGCGAAGGAAAAGTGTACACCACCAAATTCCGCACATCAGTGCAGTATATGCGTATGAGCGCCGGCGGAGCAAGTGCCAAAATCAGTGCGGGGAGCTTCCGCCCCACTTCCAGTGAGGACAGAATATGAGAGGTCTCCCAAGCGCGCTATCTCCAAAATGAATTTTAGAAATATTTGAATAGCTATGCCTAGTGCAGAAAGGAAAACAATCAAAAATGATAATGTGTTTCTTATCTATGCAAATTAAACAAGTTAAAGAAATAATTTCGTCTATCACAGATGGACATGATAATAAGAAATATGTGAGGTTATATCTACAATTTCAGCCACATGGGGTAAGAAGAAAGGATCCTTTCAATTGTGTAGGAAGGGCACAATTGATTATAGAGTGCTAGACAGGAGAAAATCCTGCTGTGATTCAAGGACTTGCACAGTGCTACGGTAAGGTCAGTTGTATATTAATTACAAGGCATGGACAAATGCACGAGAAGTGGTTATCATTGAATCGATACAACAGAAATTTGAGGTCAAGGTGACTAGATCTAACGTCAGCAGGAAATGAAAGTAGGATTAGGCTCTACATGAATGTTTCTCTTTATAATATCAACATACGACCCATAAGAGACGGAGCTAAAAGACCAATCTTGAACTTGTTTTTCTGCTCCAGGGTGACAGATGTAAAGGAAGACAGTGACAGAGTCACAGCCGAACGCTAGCCCATGTGTGTAAGCCTCCTGCCAGTCAACCCTGTTACACAATCTTCAGCCTCCGTATGTGCCCAAAAAGGAACCGTCAGAGCGTGCACAGGACATCCTAAAAGCACAGTCGATTCCCACAACGTCCACTATAATATCGAGACCCGGAGCTAGCGAGAGACGACAGACTCCCAAATCTCCCCGCCGTCTCAGTTTCAGTGGTATCTTCCGCTCCTCGTCCAGCTCAGCCCCTGCCAGCATCAAGCTCTTCTCCAAATCTAGAAAAGGTGAGATACAAGTCTGTTCATTTAATATTTTCAGTTGATTTCATCCCATGTTCTTTTCCTTTAACAGAAAATACTGCATATTTCAAGCTTGGTGATTAATGAAGTGGTTATTGAAGTATAATGTATATATTTATTATGTATATATAAAAACAAACACATACATGTATATGAGTTGAACAAATGGTACTCATGGTGGCATAGTATTTAATCTCATATAAGTTATATGTATAGAAGCTATTTAATATATACAACCTAATCATATTTGAGAAATTATACAGCAGTGTGTGTGTATTTATATATTACAAGAAAAATATATACAGTAAAACAAATACGGGAGTATTTATTATGTAAACAAACGACTTTTATGGGATGCGATAATCGTTTTTGACAGCAATAAATAATAATCAAAGATGATGAGATTACGTAAAGAAATATTACATTTATAATATGATAAAATATTAATAAAAAGAGAATGCAGCAGGTAAGTACACGAGCACGTGTTGGTGTCTTAGCTGGTTCGGAGTTGTGTTATGATTTAAGATGGCAAGAGTGCCCATGGTTGAGCCAATAAGCATCTAGGACCTGAACTATAAACTATATAAACTTAAATAAAATAGATAATAATTTCTATTTATGTTCTTTCTACCCTCATGAAAGTATCAATTAGGAGGTGTACGAGGGACTGACTCAGTACCGCTTGGTATATAGAAGTGTTTTGATTCCCTGGTTTCAATCAATGCAGGCTGTAGATGAAGACTATAGGGTTTTTTTTCAAAGATTTAAAATTTTAAAAATTTTTTATAAAAAAGCTAGTCAGTTTTCACTGATTGCAGATCTGTTTTGTATCTTCTCTTTTGTTATAATGGTTTTGGGGAAGCTGATCAGTGTAGCACAGAGTTTGACTTCCTGTTGACTCGCTTTCAAAACATCAGAACAGGAAGTGGTAAGATCATGATTTGGGTTTTTAGCCTTTGATTTTCTAATGACTAAAACCATTAGAGCACATGCTATTAGGCCAAATTGTGCAGATCTAATGTGGCCATTAAACAGTTTCAAAGATAATGAGCCCACATCAGTGTTTCTTCAGTCAGGGTCAAGTGGTGGCTTGGAAATGACTTGAGTGAGGGCTTGTTACAGGATTTTCAGGTCAGTCTCAGACTCACAGTCCATTTGCTGATTTTATGCAAGAGGAATGCTGAGAGAATCAAGTTATCAGTATCGTAATGAAACAACTCCTGAATCATCTTTATGTAAAAGCAGTTTTGTTTGGTTTGTATCATAACGTATCATACTAATATAAATAGATAGTCACAGATTTATTGTGTTTCTGTTTTGTAAAATTAAGAAATATGCTAGCTAGGGCTGCACAATTAATCAAATTTCTAATCGCAATTACAATTATGGATGCCACAATTACGTAATCATTCAAAGCGGCAATTAATCGTTCAAAGTCCACTTATGTTATTCTGCACGCTTAAGATATGTTTTTTTCTTTCTACATGTTATCTTAAGGGTTTATCCATTGTTTTAGCTTTAGTATAACATTATAATACCATTCATATTTTTTCTTTTTTTTATAATTTATAGAAAAAAAACCAATCCGATGTATATTTGACATTTGAGGCTTAATACTATAGAAAAGCACTAAAGGTTTTTCAGTTAGTGTTTTCAGCTTGTTTATTTCATATAAAAATACGGCATGCAGTTGCATCAACAATGGTATAAATATCATTCAATGTAAATTGTGATATGGGCGTAATAATAATCGCAACCCAATTAAATTTCAACGGGAATAAGTGGACAATTCTGGTTTGTCATAATCGTGCAGCACTAATGCTAGCTGTATGTAAAACAGCATCCTAAAAAGTTTTGAATCATCATGCAGGTATTTTAACTCTCTTAGCATTCCTTGACTAGTTCAGGTTGGTCAGGTTGGAACAGGATTTGTGTTTTTACACTGCTTTAAAGTTGTGAACTATAGCCAGAAATGATGCCCACCGACCCTGAATGTCATTATTTAACTCACCCTCATGTCTTAGAAAACTTGTATGACGTCGTTTTTCGGGAAACATAAAAAGAAGAGATTTACTGAAAAGGTGCTTTTTGTCGACTAGAATGGACACATCATGGGGTCCCAAGTTTTCCCTAGTTTTGTTCAAACTAATCTTTTGTTTCAGGCAGAAGGAGAAA
Source organism: Sinocyclocheilus anophthalmus (assembly GCA_018155175.1). Classification (NCBI taxonomy): domain Eukaryota; kingdom Metazoa; phylum Chordata; class Actinopteri; order Cypriniformes; family Cyprinidae; genus Sinocyclocheilus; species Sinocyclocheilus anophthalmus. The sequence goes on along the minus strand of JADLZN010008349.1, from coordinate 318,100 downwards.
GTCATACCGGTTGTGAGTACGTGACGGTTAAGTAAATTAATGACAGGGAATTTTCAGGTTTGGTGCCACTGTTACTTTAGAGGGGTCATATGTGCTGACTTAAAAAGAAACAGGTATTTGGTGTAGTGAAATGTGTTTGTGGTTTAAGGTTCAAAAAAACACATTATCTTCCACATACTGTACATTATTGTTTCTCCTCTATGCACCGCCTTTCTGAAACACGTCGATTTTACAAAGCCCATCGGTCTGAAAAAGCGAGGTGTGCACTGATTGGCCAGCTATCCAGTGTGTTGTGATTGGCGAATACCTCAAGCGTGAGACGGAAATGTACGACCATAAAACTATCTGTGTTTCCATCATAAAGTTAAGGGTTTCCCTGTGTCCCGGGGTGACGAGACAAAACCAATAAAACCCATACAAACGAGGCATTTGTTGCATCCATAATTACTGATTATAATGACTTAAGAGAATGTACTGTCTTTTTACGTGTTGCGTTGCATATTGCGCTGCGTAAAAATAAAACCATGTCTGTATTTGTGATCGGAGAAATGGCAAACAACATGCGCTACTCTACACTGCTTAAAACTCGAGGTTGAATCATCAGTGGCAAATTCTTTAAATATAAAAAACCTACTTACAGGCTGTGAGTCAGAAGCGCCAGACTGTCCTTGCAAAGTTGGAACTGACCAACTTTATAGAAACATTATGTCCTCTTTTGGAAGGCCAAACAAAGTAGTTTCGCTTTCACAATGAAACACACAGCATATCCACAACATGGCGGCGGCTGCAACAATACTACAGCGAGAATAAAAATCACACCCTTTTCTTTGCGTATACATTTGGGCGGTTTTATGCAAATCTTCCCACATAGTGACTTAGAAATGTGGGGGCGTGTTTAAACGGGGTGTTTTAGGAGGGCATGGACAAGTCTTAACTTTATAAAGAATATCTCTTGGATTTGATGACTTTAGTCTTTGAAACTTTACAGATCTGCTTTATGCACCAAGAGCTTGTAACACTCCAAAGAGAAAGGACAATTTTAAATCGCATCATGTGACCCGTTTAAGAGTCATTTTGAATATCTTGCAGCTTTATGTAACTTACTTACATTTTTAATTCAGCAAACACTTTTATCCAGAGTGACTTTAAATGTGAAAGTTGTTTGTCATAAGGAGACATTTGTTCTTGTGCTCTTTTATACACTCATTTTGTACTTGCACAGAGAATTGCAGGTTCAGTGAAGCAGAGTCAACAAATCTGAAGCATGGCAGGAAAACACAGCATCTTCTCAGTCTGGTTTCAAGTGCTTGTTGTTTTGTTAGTTGTTTCATTCTAGAAATTGTGCTCATTTGGCTGAATAACAGAAGTGCTCAGTTTTCCAAAATCTGCTGACAATCAATGAATACGTGCCATTTTGGTTTCCACATCAAATTAAATTTACATAAGCAATTTTATATGCCCAGGAAGCAAAGTATATGCAAGTAAAGTGTCTACTTTGACATTTTATTTTTACAAAAGTTACTAGAAACATTAAAGTAAGGGTGAAATAATGTTCCAATGTTTATGTAAAAAATAAAACAACATACTTATTCTGACCTTGTACTTATTAAAACATTTAAAAACGGATCATACCAAATGGTATTATAGTTTTAAATGAGTAGTGCTGATAAATGCGTTAAGCCTAGTGGTTTGAAGGCTAGGGGGGAAAATATGGTTAAAGATTTTTTTAAAAGTCAGACTATACATTTTTTTTTTTTTTGTTTGAGTGGGCGGCACTGGGATCTTTTAAAAATCATTTATTATGAGTAATAGTCTTTTATGTCTTATAATGATTCTGCGTTCTAAATATTCTTTGATTTAAATGAAAATAAGATTTTTTGGGCTATATAAACGCATTGTACACTAAATTACAAAAAAAAAAAAATCTGTAAATCATGGTAAATATGTATGATCGTCATTTATTTTTTCTCAGAAAAAAACAATTTAAACAGGACACATTCTGATGTACAGGGAAAAATGCTTGAAAACCCCTTTTCATATTTGACACGTATATAGTAGTATATAAATGTGATATTTTCATGGCAATAGTTCACAAAGTCACTGCGAGCATTTGATCTTGGTAGAAACTCTTGTCTATAAATTACAACTTTAATTTCTAACTGAAAAGTGGCATAAAAATTTTATTTTCTTAAGAAATATGTTGGTTAATAGTGTGCACACCCTCAAAAAAGAGCAGTGAGTCATTCTACCCTAATAGTATGAGGAGGTTTGTTTGTGTCAGTGAGAAGAATATTCCAGAAATCCATCCAGCGTCAGAGACGGCAGTGGGAAGACAGAGTGCCTGTTACTGTGTGCCATACTGAGCCAAAACTAATGTACCTAAACATTTCTGGCCAAGTTTCCAGATTGTTCTCCAATAAGAGGTCTCTTCCGAAGTCTGTTTCCTTTGCCTCAATTTGCCAAAAGGTTACAGGAAGTGGCTTCCTTCATTGACAAAAAGCTTTAGAGCAATTTTAAATTGCAAAGAGATCATTTCAAAGAGTCTTTTCACAGACTCATGCTGATAATTGTGGTGGCATATTGAGGCTTTATGTAATATGTCTTTGTGCACTTTATTTGAATAATATGAAACCTGAGCTGCTGCATGCACTGAGATAACCTAATCCCACTTCATATCATCTGTTTGACCTGCTCCACTTCTGTTTAATCATACATGTTATACTCATATATGATATAGTGGAGAAATTCATTCTGGCCTGCGCTCACTTTAGAGGCTGACCCTGAAACGTGTTTCAGCATTCTCCTTCACTTCCCACCAGGAGGCACTGTGAGTCAAACAATCATATTATATCATATATATATATATACCAGTTAGAAGGCTAAGATTATTTATACTTCAAAGTACATGGAAAACTCTAGCTATTTCTAAAGAAGCTGCATAACATTTGGTGTGTAAAAGAACATTGCAGCTTTGATTACATGCAGTTGTGTTGTATATTGTAGCAAGACAGACACTGATGCCATGGAATAAATATGGTCTGTTTTGTTTGTCCACTGAATCTTCAGTTAAGTTTCACTCTGAACATGTATAGAAGGCTTTATTCTCTTTGGATGGGATTGATGCAGTCTGAGGCCAGGTGTAAACGCCAGGAATCAGACACCAGAGAGACACGGGGCTCTTGGCATCGGCACTTTTATAGGTCACTTCTGGAAAGTTTCTGTATTATTGTCTGCCCTTGAAGAGAAGGCAGTTCTGAACAATCGGGAGGAGATGGGATTTCAAACTGCAGAAGTGTACAAACGGATCATTTTCAGATAGAATCCAGATTCTAAGGGTGTGTTTACACCTGTAGTTTGGTTCTCTTAGTTCTTTGGTCTGGACTTAAAAAGAAAATTATACATTTAGTCCTGCTTTGTTCTTTAAAGGTGGGGTAAAACGCTTTAGAAAACTGATTCAGGCAGAGTAGCAAAACAAACTTGTAGCCAATAAGCAGTAAAGGGGCGTGTCTACTCATGATGTGGAAGAGAGAACGTTCAGTGCACAGGACAGACAATAGTGAGCCGAGCGACAGAAAGATAGAGACAGCGGATAAAAAACAAAAGAGGAAAACATCTGCAGAACAAAAGAAGGCTTAAGGCAATCAGGCAAGAAGTAGGACCCGTGTAAATATCGGATCAGCTTTCCAGAGCTGGAGAGAACTCGAGGAGCGGAAGGCCTGCGATTGGACGCCGAGGTTGCTTTGTTACTTCTCGATAGGTGAGTAACACCGTGTCTGCGCCGCAACAGCTAAAGTCTGTCTAATACACTGGACGCGACAAAGCGACCATTGAAAATGTCATGAATAGAACGCAGCAGCAGTTTTCTCTCTGGGATTTGCGCTGGCGCACCACACTCCAGTGTCGACCATCAGATATTGTATCTACAGTGGGGCAAAAAAGTATTTAGTCAGCACCAATTGTGCAAGTCTCCCACTTAAAAAGATGAGAGAGGCCTGTAATTTCATCATAGGTATACCTCAACCATGAGAGACAAAACGAGAAAAGAAAATCCAGAAAATCACACTGTAGGAATTTTAAAGAATTTATTTGAAAATTATAGTGGAAAATAAGTATTTGCTCAATAACAAAATTTAATCTCAATACTTTGTTATATACCCTTCGTTTGTCGGCCACTGCACAGAGGCCAAACGTTCTGGAAGTCGACAAGGTTTTCACACCCAATGGTGCGGATTTGGCCATTCACTCCATGAAATCTACTCTAGAGCAGTAATGTTTTGGGGCTGTTGCTGGGCAACATGGAGTTTCAGCTCCTTCCATAGATTTTCTATTGGGTTCAGGTTTGGAGACTGGCTAGGCCACTCCAGGACACTGAAATGCTTCTTACGAAGCCACTCCTTCGCTGCCCGGGCGGTGTGTTTGGGATCATAGTCATGCTGAAAGACCCAGCCACGTTTCATCTTCACTGCCCTTGCTGATGGAAGGACCCCCGGGTTTTTTTTTTTTTTTCACATCAAAACCTCTCACCAAGATACATGGACCCATTCATCTTTCGTTACACGGATACAGTCATATGGTCCTTTGGAGGAAAACAGGCCCTACAAGCATGATGTTTCAACCCCATGCTACAGTAGGTTGGGGTCTTTGGACTGCAATCCAGCATTCTGTCTCTCCAAACACGAAAGTTGAGTTTACCAAAAAGGTCTATTTGGTTCATTGAACACCATGGGTGACTTACGATCTCCAAATCATTCGTCGGATCATCCAAATGCTCTCTATGCAACCCCCCACTTCAGACGTGGGCCCCCATGAATGTACGTGGCTTAAGCAGGGGGCACCGTCTGCGGCCAGTGAAGGACTGTGAGTCCCTGGCGGGCGAGTGGGTTAAACGCGATGTAGCCGTCATGTTACCCCATTTGTCCAGACCCTCCTCTGCATTCGGGTCATCTAAATAGGTTCCCGTTGTGGTTACGGGATTTTGCTTCAACATTTTGTGAGCATTTTGACCCGGGCGTGGATCCTTGCAGGAGCCCCAGATCGGGGAGGATTATCAGTGTCGGTATGGCTTCATATTTTCTAATAATCGCTCACACAGTTTGATTTCTCACACCAAACCACGGCTTACTATTGCAGATCCCCAGTCTTCCAGCTGGTGCAGGCTCCTACAATTTTGTTCTCTGGTGTCTCTTTGACAGCTCTTTGGTCTGCGCCATGGTGGAGTTTGGGGTTGTGTACATGTTTCGACGGTTGGGGACAGTGTCTTTTCTATGCTACGAGTCAAACGAGACATTAATAAGGTAACCAGTGGCGGAAGAGGAGCTCTTAAGAAGAAGTACGGTCTGTTGACCGAGTCTAGGAGCCCAGAACATCGTGCCTGGTTTGTAGGGACCAAATACTTATTTTACCGAGGGATTTACCAATTAATTCTTTAAAAATCCTACAATGTAATTTTCTGGATAGTTTTTTTTCTAATTTGTCTCTCATGTTGAGGATACCTATGATGAAACTTACGGCTCTATCATCTTTTAAGGGGAGAACTTGCACCAATTGGGGGTGACTAACATACTTTTTGACCCACCCACCTGTATATTCATGGTGTAGACTAGAATCACTGATTCTACATGATTTCTAAGTATTTTGTCGCGCCGCGTCACTCGGTCCGGTGTAGACGCGGTGTAACATGGGTTGTGCTTCGTTTCACAGAATTATAGTTGCACGGTGCGTACGATGTTGGGGCGAGACCTCTTTGGGTAGGGGCAGTTCGTTGTTTGGTGATTTCATCAATGTCAAACATTGGACCTCCCAGAAATCGGATTGCCCAAGAAACATGCACATCACGCAATACTTTTTCCCCAATGCTCCAAAAATAATGAAGAGATATGCTTTGCTTAGAGAAAACATAAAAATACGCAGTTACTACTTTTTCCATGGTTTAGTTGAGTAGTGTGCAAATGAGATTGTACAATGAGATTTCAGTAATCAAAGATCTGGCAGCAACAGATATTTTTCCATTTTTCAACGAGCGATGTTCGACGTGCAACAACATACGATGTATAACAATAAAAGCAGCAAAGCTGTGGTGGGAAGCTCTCACATCCGTCTCGCTGTTATGGACACAGATTTGCAGGAACTTCCATCGTTTGGCAAAGAATAATTTGCGGTATGTTCCCAAATTTTATTATGTAGGGCATTATCTGAGGAACGAAAATATTAACATTCTAGCCATTCCCAAAATAATTATCTCAAAGGCTTGGGATGTGGAGCATTCACAGCTTATATGGGACTGCACACCCTTGTGCACCTACATATGGTGGTATTTTTACCAGGTGAGAACTCACGAAGAGCTTATACAAAATAGGCTCCAGCATCTCTGCAACTTTTCAGGACATGCAGTTTGGACAATGGATGGCTGTATAATAATTATTATTATAATAACAATAGGCTTAGCAAACACCATTAATAATTTAATGTTTATTGTAGTAATTAAATTTAAGAATTACCATCAAGAGAAAGCAAAATGGCATTGCATAAATAAAAGTTTCAAAAAGACCAGGAATATCAGCAAAAAAGGTTGACCAAATGGGAAAAATATGAGTAGCAGGGTAAAATAAATTTATTGTATGTAAATTCAGAGGTCAAGCAAAAAGAGCAAGCCGTGTGAAGGACTGAACCAATAGTGTTGCTGGCTTGTTGCCTGGTCTCCTTTTACAGCTTCCTGCCATGTATGCTATTTTAAAGAGACACACAGCTGCACCTGACAGTTTCCTGCAGAGAGGGCAGGGCTGCACGCTGGTGAGAGGGAGAGAGAGACAGGAATGAGAAGAGAAAAGGCGAGAAGAGAGAGAGAGTGCAGATAGATAAGTGAAGAGAGGCATCACTTCTGAGACAATCTGCGGCACTGGGGGCCATAAGCAAGTCTGCCTTTCATCAGCTGGGTCTGCTCAACTGACACAGTGTAAGCATAGTGGCGAACTGCATTGTGTGTTTCGTGGAGACAGGAAATCAGGGGATCAATAGCACTGGAATACAGCCAATGCCAGGATTTCATTTCTACAAAGGGTACTAAAAGAATCCAAGTAGACTGCTGGGACAGCTGGCATCTGTGAAGAACAGAGACTATCATAAATATCTGTAAGAGACACTTCTGAAGGTACAGCTATCCATCATCTGGCTTCACTGAGAACGAGAACCTCTTCTGGAATCCTGGACATTTGCTTTGGCTTCACTTGAGTTCTCTGTTATCCAAACAGGATCTCTGTGTCGTGTATCCTCGCTTTAGTCGGGAGGGTATGGTTGATCTTCAGGCCGGACGTGAGGCCTGCTGTTTCCCATGAAGAGGTTTGGTAGTTTGCGTCGGACCAAGAAGCACCATGACGAGGAGCTGCTTTCAGGGAGACGGCAGTCAGAGTCGGCATGTTTGTCTGGTACAGTACTAATCAGGATATGTCTCTGTATAGAGCCTTCAGCTACACATAACAGTATTGATATCTGTCTGGTGGTGGAATGTTCCAGTCTGCCTTGTGCTGTTATGTGCCAGGCATTGACTACTTGTTCATCATATAGTCTATTAGATATGTACAGTACATGTATGTGTTGCATGACACACATTTTTTGAACTGGATAAATCATTCATAGTCTGTTGACTTGGCTTCTGTGTATGTATGTCAAGATCATTTAAATAAACAGCCTAGACATTCCAGTGTAGAGGTAAAGGAAGTTACCGTAGGCTGAAATGGTCTACGTTGAGCTGTGTATTATGTAAGTCTGTATTAATCACTTGGCAGGGAAACTCATTTCAGACCTAATTTGGTTCAGGGTTGACCCCGAAGCCATCAGCTGATGCTTTCATCACAGTGACGAAAACAAAAATGTGACCGTGGGTTCCATTAGGAGTAAGGTTTGTAAGAGACACCAGACTCACCTGAAACATGTAGTCTCATGATCACAGTCTGAAATTCCTTAATTCATTTTTAATTGATAACTAAACTCAAACTGAACTGAAGGCACGAACTGGAAATTCAAAACCCATATGTTTTGCTGTTGCGGTTGTGAAAAGCATATTAAGAATATAAAAATAAGAATCTCTGTGACATTGGACTCAGCTTGACTTTGGACTGACTTGAAGGTGATATAATTTTTTTATGTTAAAATACATTCTCCTGCCCCGTCGTAATATGCAGAACAACCATGTAATCTGTGCTGAAGTTGATTTCCCATAAAAGTATAAACACTACGGTGCTATCAAAACATTATCCTGCATGTTTGGGTGTCTCGACCAGCCCAACATAGCAACATTGGCTCAACCAATGGTATACTTTTAGGGTGGAACGGTCTGTTGGTTGACCAATGGCAGGCAGAGAGATTATTTGGGAAAATTGTTTGAAATCCAATAATTTTGCAAAACTATGGTGCTGCTAGTAGTGCAGAAATGATAAACGCCACCTTGAAAATCTGTATATTTCCCCTAAAATTATAAACGCGATGGGCAAAATATTATTGTTTAAGTGTCCCGACCAGCCCAGCAAAGCAATATTGGCTCAACCAATGGCATAAGTTTGGGGCGGGACTATCTGTTGGCTGACCAATGACAGACATAGGGATTGTTTGGGAAATCTGTTTGAAAGCCAATATTTCTGAAAAACTGTATGGTGCAGCTAGTAGAACAGAAATAACACACTCCAACTTTAAAGAACGACTACAGAGCAACTCACCTTATAACAATTTACCTTATACCTTACCTACTTTCTATCGTTGTATTCCTTTGTTTGGATCTTCTGCATGTCCAGAATGTCTGGATGCACATACAGCCATGTGAAAAAGTTAGGACACCCTATTGAATTCCATGGTTTTATCTATCGGGGCATAATAAAAAAATATCTCCTTGGCAAGTCTTAAAATTTGGAAAATAAAACCTCAGATGAACAACGACACATGACACATCACACTGTGTCATTATTTATTTAACAAAATAAAGCAAAGATGGAAAAACCATGTGTGCCAAAGTTAGGACAACCTGTGATTCAGTTGCCTGTAGATCCACTTTTAGCAGCAATAACTTGTAATAATTTTCTGTATGATTTTATTAGTTTTACTCTCACATTGTTCTGGAAGAAGTTTGGCCCACTCTTCTTTACAACGTTGCTCCAGTTTATTGAAGTTTGTGGGTATTTGTTTATGCACAACTCTCACCACATGATTTCAGTCAGGATGAGCTCTGGACTTTGACTGGGCTTTTGCAGAACCTTGATTATTTTCTTTTCAGCCGTTCTGTTGTAGATTTGCTGGTGTGCTTGGGATCATTGTCTTGCTGCATCACCCAATCTTGGCCAAGCTTTAGCTGTCAGATGGGTGACCTCACATTTGACTCTAGATTACTTTGGTATACAGAAGAGCTCATGGTGGATTCAATGACTGTGAGGTGCCCAGGTCCTGTGGCTATAAAGCAAGCCCCAAATCATCAGCCCTCCACCAGCATGCTTGTCTTTGGTATGAGGTGTTTGTGATGATATGCTTATTAGGTTTTCACCAAACGTGGCGCTGTGCATTATGGCCAAACATCTCCACTTTGGTATTGTCTGTTCAAAGGACATTGTTCTAGAAGACTTATGGTTTGTTCAGATGCAAATTTGCAAACCTAAACCGTGCTGCCATGTTTTTTTTGATAGAAGAGGCTTTCTTCTGGCAAGCCTTCCAAACATGCCATACTTGTCCCATATTTTTTTTAACTGTGCTGTCATGAACTTTATCATTTAACATGTTAACTGAGGCCTGTAGAGTCTGCGGTGAAGTTCTTGGTTTTTCTGCCATTTCTCTAAGCGTTACACCGTCTGATCTTGGGGTGAATTTCCTGGGATGTCCACTCTAGGGAGGATTGGTATCTGTTTTGAATGTCTTCCACTTGTGAATAAACTTCCTCACTGTAGAATGATGGACTTCAAATTGTTTGGAAATGGCCTTATTACTCTTCCCAGATTGATGGCAGCAACAATTGCTTCTCTAAGATCATTGCTGATGTCTTACCACCTTGGCATTGTGTTAACACACACCTGAAGGCTCCAGACCATCAAACTGCTTTGATTAGCAGTGCCTGACTGCTACTTACCCACTTAATTCTTATGTTAACAGTAAGGGTGTCCTAACTTTGTCCCACATGGCTTTTCCATCTTTGCTTTATTTTTATTAAATAAATAATGACATGGTGCATTGTTGTTCATCTGAGGTTTTATTTTCCAAATTTTAAGACCTGCCAAGGACCAGATTTTTTTTTTTATTATGTCCTGATATGGAAAACCATGGAATTAAATAGGGTGTCCAAACTTTTTTACATGACTGTACACATGCGCTGAATCATATGATGGGTCACATTATGTCAGCCTGACTGGAGTGTTGTATTAAGAGTCACAGTGGTGTCCCAAGGGGCTTCGCTGTGTGTCACATGAAATAGTGTTCCTGACGCAAATCAAACAAGCTCAGGTTGCCTCAGTACTCTGTCAGCTGAATCCAAAATTTGGTTCGCATTTATGTTCAGGCTTAAGATAAAGGTTAGGATTAGTTCTGTGACTGACAGATGTTTTTTCATGGCCAGTATGTTTCCTGACTGACTGAATAAGAGCCACTGAAGCCTTCGTTTCTCAATTTCCAGCTGTTGGAAGCATGTTACTCAATAGTCTTCTTGCTCAATCTGGTTAATATGGTAAAGCTATTAGGATGCGCTGTGGAATATCATGCAGGATGGTGTTGATATGAACAATCTCATTTATAGCATGACAGTTACTCATATAACTGACAAGGATACAAATATAATGTAAACCAGCAAGCACACAATTAAATTAGATGGCATTTATTTCTTCAAATGGGTCATCCTTCTTTCATACTATATCATTGGATCATTAAAATTGAACTGAATTAACACATGCGTTCATGCTTTAGGTCTTACAATAAATGGTGCCATCAAATAGTGTAAAACCAAAATCCCTCACTTAAGCATTTCACTAACATTGCCATGGAACGGAGTCAAACTGGTCTGAGACCCAGCATACACTCTGGAGGCCTGACCCTGTGCTGTGAGTGAGTGTTATCTGCCCTTGTGGAATGTGTAGCAGTGGCAAGGCTAAAATAAGAAGCTAACGCAGCAACACACCAAACAGGTCTAAGCCAGCTGGTTAAGTCTGGCTAAATGTCAGGAGATAGTTAGGATCCCAAACTCATGTTCTCGTGCACACATATTGGCCTTTAATGATTACTATCCACATATTCTTTATACGAGAAGTGTATTTTTGGTCCATGCTTAATAGAGGAGTCACTGTGCTGTACCTTCATCCAACAAGCATCCTTCAGCATGAATTGCTACTAACGTGGCATCAGTGATACGGTAACTGTACTTATGAGCTCCTCACATCTACTGACATATAAAGGGGTGACAGAGAAATCTTGTAGCGTATTCATGAAGGGACAGGCTATGTTATGAAGGAGACCTAAGGTGTTGGACACATTAGCCAAATTTCGCCGGTAAAAAAGTCCATTGTCTATTGTCAATATGGTATGAAGAACAGCTCACACAGAAGTCAAGAAGTTCAAACCAAGCAGCTTTCTGTTGGTCAATGTGACAAATTAAGCCTAAAGTATACTTCAGGTTTTTATGCGTACAGTCGAACATGCAGCCTTTCAAAGTATTCTCCATTTGATAGAGTGTGCAAACGCAGGCAGTCGACACATGCGCTCTAGAAAGCTTCATCTTACGTTATGACTGATTAAAAAAAAAAAATATTTGTACTCTTTTAATCTTGTTGCGGTTCTCTCATAACCCCCTCACACAAGCGCTTGTCAAAACGGGCGTCTGTTGTTGTTGTTGTCCTGTATTTTGCTGTTGCTGTTGTTCCGTCTCTTTAGTTTTGGTTTCTACTGTGATTGCCACCAAATGTTGCCACCTTGTGGAACAACTGATTAGTGCAAACCAAGTTGTACAGTACGCACATATACTATTCTGGTGATAAATTTACATCACACGCACTGTATGCGGACCATTGCATCTGTGTGAAAAGCAAAATCTACTTTGGTATTTAGTGACAAACTTGAACTTGAAAATTGCATGGATTCCTATTGAAATTACTCGACTGCAAAAGTTTGCTGATACAACAGTAAATGTGACTGCACCTTTACCAAACTCTCAACCCAGAGAGAGGCTGAGGGCAGAAGCAGTTTCTCAGAAACTTTGAAGGTCAGTGGGGTCGAAACGAGACAAAAAAAAAACTTAAGTGCTTTTCACATTGCACTTGACCCCTCATCTAGTAAACCAGTGGTTCTCAAGGTCCACTTTCCTGCAGAGTTTAGCTGCAACTCACCTGCCTGTAATTTTCGAGTAATCCTGAAGACCTTAATTATCTTGTTTAGGGGGGTGTTTGATTAAAGTTGGAGCTAAACTCTGCAGGAGGGTGGACCTCAAGGGTCAGTGTTGGGAACCCCTGTTATAAACCTTTAACACACAAAATGGAAGATTGCGATACTCTTTTCTTTCCTATTTTGACATATGAATGAAATAGCTTCTTGAATGTGAAAAATGTTCACTGCACGGAAATACTGTACGAATTAACTTTATAGTCTGAAAAGTCCAGGAAAAACTTGATAGTACTGTGCGATATATAATGCGAGGATGCGCAATGCTAGAGTTAATTATTTCAAGTCTGAAATACCCATGGGACATTTTTTGAAATACAGTATCTTCTGTTGTGTTCCACAGAAGGTTTGGAATGACACAAGGGTATGTAAATGATAATAAAAATGTATATTATTGGGTGAAATGTCCCTTTATAATTCAATTTTAGTGTCAAACCTCCTACGGAAGTCAGTATGTCAATATGTGCATCACACTCAATAATTAAGCCTGGAAGAGAGGTAACAAATTGCATGACTAACTCTGACCTCTGTCCACTTATTGGTCACTGGCTGTCGAGACCACGAGAGTCTGTCCCACTGAATGAACGATAATATCAAGGCAAGTTGGATGTTTTTGGTGTGTCGACAGGGCCATCAACACCCAGCTGGGGCTGTTAATGCCCACCCTCCGAGAGGTGTGACTGTGCGCACTGACTCAATCTGATTCTTGAATGACTATGTAAATGAAGTTAATGAATGATGAACAGCTGAAAATTAGTGGGACACCGGCTCGAATTGATGCCAGCCTCAAATGGACACTTCCCTTCCCAGAGAAAAAGGAGGCTTGCCAGGGCTAATCTCTACAGAAAACTAATTGATTACAACAATAAATGAAAAGATATTGTCTCATAACTTAATAATGGATTGCCATCTTCCGAATCACTTTCCAGTGTTGCACACAGCCCAAACCATGCCATACACATTTGTCAATCCAAGAAGGTTTCAATTGTGAAACATCTGTAGATCAAGCATAGTGATATGCTATAGCTAAATGCCTTGATAGCAGAGATACATGAGTAAAGCCCTGACCTGAATATGTCCAGCTTGTTCAACCCTCTGCTGAATGAATGTACTGAAATTCTTATCATGCTTCAGATTTAAAGATTCCTCAGAGCATACAGTGGGTACGGAAAGTATTCAGACCCCCTTAAATTTTTCACTCTGTTATATTTCATTTGCTAAAATCATTTAAGTAAAAAAATTTTTCCTCATTAATGTACACACAGCACCCATATTTACAGAAAAACACAGAATTGTTGACATTTTTGCAGATTTATTAAAAAAAAAAAACTGAAATATCACATTGTCCTAAGTATTCAGACCCTTTGCTCAGTATTTAGTAGAAGCACCCTTTTGATCTAATACAGCCATGAGTCTTTTTGGGAAAGATGCAACAAGTTTTTCACACCTGGATTTGGGGATCCTCTGCCATTCCTCCTTGCAGATCCTCTCCAGTTCTGTCAGGTTGGATGGTAAACGTTGGTGGACAGCCCTTTTTAGGTCTCTCCAGAGATGCTCACTTGGGTTTAAGTCAGGGCTCTGGCTGGGCCTTTCAAGAACAGTCACAGAGTTGTTGTTGTGAAGCCACTCCTTCGTTTTTTTTAGCTGTGTGCTTAGGGTCATTGTCTGTTTGGAAGGTAAACCTTCGGCCCAGTCTGTGGTCCTGAGCACTCTGGAGAAGGTTTTCGTCCAGGATATCCCTGTACTTGGCCGCATTCATCTTTCCCTCGATTGCAACCAGTTGTCCTGTCCCTGCAGCTGAAAAACACCCCCACAGCATGATGCTGCCACCACCATGCTTCACTGTTGGGACTGTATTGGACAGGTGATGAGCAGTGCCTGGTTTTCTCAATCATACCGCTTAGAATTAAGGCCAAAAGTTCTATCTTGGTCTCATAAGACCAGAGAATCTTATTTCTCACCATCTTGGAGTCCTTCAGGTGTTTTTTAGCAGACTCCATGTGGGCTTTCATGTGTCTTACACTGAGGAGAGGCTTCCGTCGGGCCCCTCTGCCATAAAGCCCCGACTGGTGGAGGGCTGCAGTGATGGTTGACTTTCTACAACTTTCTCCCATCTCCCGACTGCATCTCTGGAGCTCAGCCACAGTGATCTTTGGGTTCTTCTTTACCTCTCTCACCAAGGCTCTTCTCCCCCGATAGCTCAGTTTGGCCAGACGGCCAGCTCTAGGAAGGGTTCTGGACCCCCCCCCCCCCCCCCCTGTCCCAAACGTCTTCCATTTTAGGATTATGGAGGCCACTGTGCTCTTAGGATCCTTAAGTGCAGCAGAAATTTTTTTGTAGCCTTGTCCAGATCTGTGCCTTGCCACAATTCTTCCTCTGAGCTCTTCAGGCAGTTCCTTTGACCTCATGATTCTCATTTGCTCTGACATGCACTGTGAGCTGTAAGGTCTTATATAGACAGGTGTGTGGCTTTCCTAATCAAGTCCAATCAGTATAATCAAACACAGCTGGACTCAAATGAAGGTGTAGAACCATCTCAAGGATGATCAGAAGAAATGGACAGCACCTGAGTTAAATATGAGTGTCACAGCAAAGGGTCTGAATACTTAGGACCATGTGATATTTCAGTTTTTCTTTTTTAATAAATCTGCAAAAATGTCAACAATTCTGTGTTTTTCTGTCAATATGGGGTGCTGTGTGTACATTAATGAGGAAAAAAAATTAACTTAAATGATTTTAGCAAATGGCTGCAATATAACAAAGAGTGAAAAATTTAAGGGGGTCTGAATACTTTCCGTACCCACTGTATATGCTTTTGATCATGCTGTGGCAGTATTAGTGGAGGCTGGTACAGTAATATATCAGTCCTTATGTTGTGTCATGCAGTACATGAGGGGTTATGTGAGGGTTGTTATATGAGACACACCTGTTTGCTGTGGTATCTCTGATGAATCCAGCTCTAAACT
The DNA here is from genome assembly GCA_018155175.1 of Sinocyclocheilus anophthalmus. Taxonomy (NCBI): domain Eukaryota; kingdom Metazoa; phylum Chordata; class Actinopteri; order Cypriniformes; family Cyprinidae; genus Sinocyclocheilus; species Sinocyclocheilus anophthalmus. The sequence goes on along the minus strand of JADLZN010008349.1, from coordinate 302,744 downwards.
GGAGTGATTAACTCTACAGTAAAACTGAATCAAAGGAATGCTCTGCATTAAATACTAGTTAAGCTCTGTTAACCACATGCATCATTTTTGGACAGAAAATAATTTAGGCTTGCACTTACATTAAGACACTTTCCCCATGGAACTAAAATAAAGATCAATAAACCCTGTAACTTCTGCATGATACTGCAAGGTTACCGGAACAGGACTGTTGGCATGCAGCGAATTCCACTCACGAGAATGACGTTGGTAGATGGAACAGTATTCCTACTTCAAAAAGAACAACTTTAAAGCCCAAATAATGAATATGTTTGTACTGAATAATTTTACTTCGTTTTGAATTTGCTTTTATAGAAGGATAAGCTTCACTCTTGTGCTTTGAAGTGCTGCAACCACAATTTTGGCTTTTTTCCATTATAAACTAACATTCAAAAGTGCTGGGTCAGTAAGATTTTAATACTTTTATTCAGCAAGGACATATTAAATTGATCAAATGTGACAGTAAAGACTTGTCTAGTGTTACACAAGATTTTCTTTTCAACTAAAAATCACTATTATTTTTACTATTCGGCTTTTCTAATCGTTAATAATTTCGTTTACTTTTACTATACTATTAATGCACTAGATAAATCAGCGTATTAGAAATGATTTTCGTATCAAGAATACGTGAGCACGACTAAACTTCATAATGGCTTCCTGAAAATTTCAGAACTTCTGCATCACATAAATTACAAAATGGAACATATATAAAGTATACCCATATGTCGATAGAGGTCCATTTTTTTACAAAGTGCTGAAATTTATAAACCCGTTCTCAAAGCTGAATAAAAATCTTGTGTTATGATAGGAAGTTTATGATATTTGGCTGAGTATACAACTATTGAAAATCTGGAATCTGAGGGTGCAAACTAATTTAAATATTGAGAAAATCGCCTTTAAAAGTTGTCCAAATTAAGTTCTTAGCAAATGCATATTGCTAATCAAAAAGTTTTGAATGTTTTAAATTTACGGTAGGGCAAAAGACCATTGAAAAATATCTTCATTGGAACATGATCTGCTTACTTATGTCCATAATGCTTTTTGGCAAAAAGAATAATCAATAATTTTGACCCCATAAAATGTTATTTTTTGGCTTTGTCAAATATACCCAGCGACTTAAAGGGTCAGTATGATGCGATTTCAATTTTTCCTTTTCTCTTTGGAGTGTTTCCAGCTGATTGTGCATAGATAAGATCCCTGAATTGCAAAGACTAAAGTCTCAAAACCAAAGAGATATTCTTTATTAAAGTTAAGAGTCAGCCACATCTACCTAAAACGTCTCATTCTAACACACCCCCACATATCTACCTCACTTTGTGAAAATATTAGCATAATGTGGCCCAAATGTTCACACAAAGAAAGAAGACATGGTTTCAGTAACCCAGTTTAGTGTTGAAGCAGCCATGTCAGGGGGGCGCTGTGTGTTTCTAGGCGAAAGAAAAAGCTCTTTATTTGGCCTTCCGAAAGTATATGCATTTAGAAATCTTTAAGATTACAACAGAACAGCAATGCATTTTATGGACACCCGTTTCGTGAACCTAGGAGAGGAGGAAATTCTGACTTTGCTATGACAATCTGCCGCTTCTGAATCAACTACTGTTTTGTTATTATTTTAAGTATTTGCTATTGACTGTTCAAATGCGGAGTTTGCGCATCGTGTGTGTGTGTGTGTGTGTGTTGTGTTGCGCACGCACGCACGCCATGCGCGAGAGAGAGAGCGAGAGAGTGAGAGAGATCACAGTGGAGTCAGCTTTCTTAACCGTGGCTTGTGTACTGCAACACACATACCAGCTTCATCACTGTGTCCCCCTTTCGGGCTCTGTCTTTACATTCATTTTGAAAGATGAAGCTGCGATTATGGTAAGGGGCGCTACATTTCCGACGCGTGCTTGCTGTGTTCGGCTAATCACAATGCACTGGTCAGCTGGCCAATCAGAGCATACTGCGCTTGTCGGAAGGAGGGACTTTGTAGAAAGCGAAGCGTTTGAGAGAGGCGGGGCATTGAGGACCTACAATAATGTACAGTATTTGAAAAATAATGTGTTTTTTTGAACATTAAAGCATGTCAACATATTCTGTTACACCAAATACACTAAAAAAGGCATCATCTGACCGTTGGTTTATTTTGTTTTTTTTTTTTTTTTTTTGTATTTGTTTGTTGTGGGGGGGGGGTTCTTAAGACTGGTTTTGTGGTCCAGTGTCACATCTATTCTTTATAAAATATACAGATAATTTAGAATATATTTTAAATTGCATAATATTTCACCATATATCTGTTTACTGTATAATTTTACTTTAATATTACTGTTTTTACTTTTTGATCAAACAAATGCAGCATTGGTGAGCATAAGAGACTTCCTTTAAAAACATTATAAAAATTACATTTGGTATTTGAAGAAAAAAAACAGGTAAGTGTGAAGAATTAACATCTCTATTTTTCATTTTTAAAAACAGGGTTTTGTGATTTATTAGTATATATTTTTTTTTGTGACAGAGCAGAGGAACATGCTTCCCTGCTAATTTATTCAGAAGTACACTAATGTCTTGATTGACAGTCAGTTGTTTGTCAATGCAGCTGTTTTCTGCTGTGCCACGATTATTTGACCATTCCTGGTAGAATTTAGCATCTCTCACTGAGGTAGGAAAGCTAACAGAAGATAAATAAGATAGAATAGATATCTCTATTTTGTCTTTCTTTCTGTCAATCGTTCCTATGATGCAACAAATTTCAGAATTATGATTCTATTGAACTAAATCCACTTTGCAAATTCAGTACTTCATTGTCTTCTGTACTGATGTGTCTCACAGGCTCTGGGATTTCCACTCCCCCCACCACCCCGACACAGAGTCCCGTTCCACCGGTCTTCCCTATGGAGACCCCCAGTCCTGTGGAGCGGGTGGAGGAACGACGCTCCCGCTCTCTCTCGTCCCCCCCTGACACAGGCCAGCGCTTCAGCCTGAGCCCCTCCACCACCAAACCCCCTATCGCCTCGTACACCTTTTACTCTACCTCACGCCAGGTGAGTGAACGACTTCACATGTGCTTTCTGGGATTTACTATAGTATACTCTTGTCCCATTGTGAAGCAAAATCATATTTACAGCTCTAGTGGCACCTTCAATAGACCGATGGCATATTTATTAAAAGACAAAAGTGGATGCTCATTTTCTACACCTAACATACAGTTTGAAGCAAGCTGCAACCTCCAGCTCTCTCTTGTGAAGCCAACAAGGAAGTGACTTAAACTGTAATTCATCAACTGGCCGCTAAAGGCTGGCTGCAAAAGGGAGTCAATCCCATAGACTCCCCATGTTAAAATGTTTACAGCCTGGTTCAAAAAATGATTTTGGTCTATATAGCTAATTTTGCCCTTCATGACAACTGTGAGGGGGGTGAATTTTTTTTATAACTCATCCGTTTAAATTATATTAAGCCTTAAAGTTCTGCATAATTAAGGGTGTGGCCACTTGAGTGACAGGTGGATTGCCGCTGCTGTCACCACCGTTGAGCTAGGTGGGCGTGACTTCAGCAACCTGCTCCCGCCTCTTTGCCCATTTTCGATTATCTGGGAGTGACGCGCGGTGACGCGCTGCCAAGATGGCGACGGGCGCCTCCGCCCACTTTTGAGCTTCAAAAACGCTCTTCAGAAATCTACGGGTGACCATCACGATCCTACGTCCATGTTTTTATACAGTCTATGGTTTGAAGTCTTTCAGTGACAACAATTGTTGCGCAAATGCTTTTTCTTGTACAGTAAGTATTTGCTGGACCAGTGTTTTGGGAAGTCCACTGCAAAGAATTTATATGGAAAATTTACATTTTACAGCTATGCATAGCCTAATGTTGCAGCTGAGGGATATATAGTCCTAGTAACTACAGTATGGATCATGACCCAAACAGTAATATATACAGTATATTATATATATAAATCAGTTACTTGTTTTATTTTTCCTACTTTTCAGTTGCATTTTATGTGTGCATTATACTGTTTGCACCTGCTGCAGACCCAATTGTAATCTTAAAATGTGCTGATCTATCAAATATTACATTTACATTCTAAAATCTATAACCTAAACAAGCTGTGAATACACAGCAACTATTTTATTTATTGAAAATTATTTATACGCAATGATTTTATTTTTAAACCAATTATGACACCCCCAGGCCAGTTGTGGTGTTATTAGCAATTTCCACCTAAAAGAGATTGATCAAAAGTTAGTGTACTTGTTTACCAAAGGCACTACACTACTACATTGATAGATTTAACAGTATTTAGGTTATATAAAATGCTAGCGATGTATGAAATTACCTTAGCAAGGCAAATAAGTCAGCTATTTTATTTAAAAGATAATGTTTGAAATATAATTTCCACCTATTAAACACACTGTTGGATATTACCAGTAGACAAATGGAATACACTTGTCATAAGAGATTTTCCACAGGACTATAAGTGTCCGTTTTTGATGAAACCACCCTAACGTTTGTTTGAGTACGCTATTTATTTATTAGTTTTTGTGCCGGGAACAGCCAGGCTTACGTAGGAATTTTGGAAGATTCGCTGGTTTGATTAAATACCTTAAAATAGAAAGTACCTTATTTTCTGCGGCTTAAACTGTGATCCATGGATATTGGCTCAGGCGCTCATGGTGTTTAAAATGCTGACTATGTAGGTGGCTCGCTAGGTTTCGAGACAAAGCCGCGGCAGGTAATTTATGCATGATCAGTCAATTCGCATTTCGCTTTCATTTCGTCGTTGTCCAGCAGAGAGCGGCAGAGCTATAACTAGAGCCAAGTTATCCCTTCATACCTATGCTTCAGACTCAGTGTTGACATTATACGCTCCAAATGAAGTAGGTTACTCTACCTGTACCTGCGCGTCGTTTTCCTGCGCTCAGAAAACAGACGTGAAACAGACCGATTGGGATGTTCCACTGTCACCTTTGCGGGGGTGTCTGTCTATTAATATTTCACCACTGCGCGTAATGAATCCTTTAGTGAAAGCTCTGCCTGGAGAACATTACAAGTTTAAGATCACTCTGCTTTCTATGTGGTGACCAGCCTGCTTGTTTGAAGATAATCAGATGTTTAAAAATGGACGCTACCACTCCATTGGATCTAATAGGGTCTAACTTGAAGTAAGTGCTTGTTGGTGAAATCATCAGCCCGTGTCTTTGTGTTTTAGAGCTGCGTACTTGCTGAAGGCATGCTGGAAAAACTTGAACTTGATAATGAAGGTAAATGGTTATATTTATGTTTTGCATTGCTTGCTTATTTTATTTCATATGCTCTTTGCAAGTTTATGGGCTATGACTAAATTTAATTTTCAGCCTGTTCTTAAATAAAAGTTTGCTGTATGTAGTATTTTTGTATGGTTTTATGAGTATAACGGGTCTAATTCATAACATAATTGCATTGTATATTGTATTAAAAATTGAATTGATTTTAAAGATTTATGCAAAACATATTTGTCACATTTTTAAGTGTTAGAGATAGGCAACTAATGATTCTGATTCGAGTGATTTCTTCTCCGTTTTCAGCTGCTGAAGAGCCAGACAGTGACATTTACATGCGCTTTATGAAATCCCACAAGTGCTATGACCTCATCCCCACCAGCTCCAAACTAGTGGTCTTTGACACTTCATTACAGGTACATCTTAAATGTTTTCCGTGTTCTAGCACAAGAACAGAAAGTGAAAAGATTTGAGTATGTTTTGTGCTATCTTGCTACATACTGCATGCTAATCTGTTTACTCTGTTTACGCATATACTATAAAAATAGTATATGAAATTTAGGAATTATTTCATGATGCACATTTCAAACAGTAGTATGTTGTATTGTTGTCTGCATACCATTTTGTATATGTCTTTCAGTCATCATCATCTTGGATTATCTAAATTTTGTAACTTTCGACAGTCTGATCAAATAATAGAGATGGTTAATAGCACAGCTGTAATTGCATCTAGTTCATTCATCACACTGGAAATGGTCAGGTTGAACACATTGCACTGTGGGATACAAAATTGCATGCAGTTTACTTTATTGTATATTGTATAGGTCATTCCATATATGCATAAAGTTGCATATTTTGAACAGTATACCATGCAAAAATGTAAAGCATACAAGTTTTAGTATGAGCCACAGATGCTGTCTTTCAGTTTTGCTTCCCAGTTGTAGTTTAAACACATGATGTGTAAGTGATTGTGGTTAATGTTTCATCAGTAAATAAATCTTAGTTGGTGATTGAAATGGATGGGATCTCTTTGAAGTGTATGGGAAGCCGTCATAAAGCTAGGTTTGTCAGGGTTAAACAGTAATCATGATTAGGTTGGTAGGTAGGTTTTGTTTGACGTTTTTTTGGTTTGTGATTTGTATGTGAGTTTGTTTTGTTGTTTTTTTTTTGCTGTTAGGGGTAAGCACACTTAACCCTTATGTGATTTTTGGTAGCTGTTGATGAGTTGTTCCTCTGGCTGAGGGCCAGTTTGAAATAATAAAGGCTCAGAACAGAAGATCTGTGGAATTTCATGCTTAGGCTGATGTACGTATTGTACTTGTTTGTGAATGAAAGTTTCTGAAATGAGGATGTGTTATGCCTGTCTACATTGTGATAAAAAAAAATGCAAAGTTTATGAGCCATAAATTGAAAAAAGCCTTTATATGAACTGCCTTTACATTGAAATGCAAGTTCATTTTTAATGGATAACTGGTGGGATGGTCAAAAATTGAGAGAATTTGTCCAAATTAGTGCTGTCAAACGATTAATCACGATTAATCGCATCCAAAGTATTTAGTATTAAGTATTTGTTTACATAATATATGTGTGTGTGCTGTGTATATTATTTGTTATATATAAGACAAGTATGTATTTATATGTTGAAAAATTTGTGTTTTACATGCTAGTTGGTTTTATTTATTCATAATTGTGAATTGAGTAGTATTTAATATATCAGAACATAAACAGTAGTGTTTATATACCTGCATGAGTGTGTATTTATATATACATAATAAATTACACTGTACACACCACAATTATGTAAACAAAAACTTTTTTTTGATGCGATTAATCGCGATTAATCATTTAACAGCACTAGTCCAAAAGTACCGAATATGAGTAAATGATAGCATTAGTGAGTAAATAAAACTGTTATGTTCCAGTTGGCTGATAGAAATCACATCATTTAAGTCAAATGAAGACTGAACCCCTTGCTGATGTAAGTCACATGGGCATTTCAAATAAACCAAAACCTACTGAAGAAAGTTTTAGCAACACTGACATCTTCTAACATCTTTGTCATCTACCTCAAGTTTATCTAGGATGCTTAATGTATGGCATACCCTTTGGATTAAACCTTTAAAAGAAAGTTTTAAATGCAGAGGAGAAAAAAACAAAACCCACTTTTCGGTTTTCTTAGTTGACTGCTCCGGCTAATTTTGTGCAGTATGTTGCTGCAGACGTCACAACTGATAATTGTGCTGTTTGTTGCTGTGCAGAGAAACCGCTTATTAATTGCATTGCTATAAGGACTAAACTTGTTTTAATCAATACAAAATACAACTTTATGGCCGGTAAGATTTGTTTAAGGCCAAATTTCCCAGTTCATTTGTCATTGGCAGGTGTGGACATTTTTATTTGCACCCAGCTCATTGTGTCTCCTGTGATTTTTGGCTCACACCACCAGTTCCTCCAGAAGTGTTTTTAAAGGCACCCAAACGAAAAATATTGTTATGTGAATCCTTTGTTCTCTGTTAGGTTAAGAAAGCTTTCTTTGCCTTGGTTGCTAATGGAGTTCGAGCTGCGCCATTGTGGGAAACCAAAAAACAAAGCTTTGTGGGTGAGCATTGACACGTGCACACACACACACCCGCATTTCTGTCATTCTTTTCACTGGAGTTGTGTTTTTTTAGGTCAGGTAGACAGAAAATGTTTAACTCATTTAATCCTGCAGGTCCATTTAACTGCCTGTCTTGAAATTATTGTTAAAAAAAACTTAATCAGTAATCAAATAAAAGCATTGCTTCAGGTCATTATTTGTTCACCTGTAACATAATTGGACATGCTTAGGTTAGCTGCTAATAATAACATGTACCATATTGGTTGAAATTCATTGCTGCCTACTTCCTGTCCAGATTGTTTTGAATTGTAGATATTTATAAGCAGGCATAGATGGAATATGCTGATGCTTTACAAGAAAGCATTAAATGAGCTTGGAGTACTCGTTGGTAACTGAAATCATGATTAAACTGTCCATTTTTTGGAATGAACACAGCAAATACGTAAAGGATGCACATTGGATGCATATTCTGCAAAATCTGCAGGCACAGTTTCTCTGTGAGCCCAGATATGAGTCAGCATGGTTTTCCTCTAATGATATGTTTTCTCAATAGGAATGTTAACCATCACAGACTTCATCATCATACTGCACAGATACTACAAATCACCACTGGTAAGGTTTCAGACATCACAGAAACTCAAATACTGCCTGTTTTGCTTTTCAGTGTCATTTTGCTCAGTGCTGGTTCGACCAGAAATTAGGCCTACCTTCAAATGGCTTCAAAAGTGCCAATTCTTTAAAAAAATAATAATAATAAAAATAAAGTGTTTTGTCATGGCATTTCTCCTCAGCTTGTTGCAGACATTGCATGTAATTAAATGAATGTTCACCTAAGAGGAAGGATATTTGGGACCCTGGAGCACAAAAGCAGTCTTAAGTCGCTGGGGTATATTTGTAGCAATAGCCAAAGTACATTGTATGGGTCAAAATTATAGATTTTTTTTAATGCCAAAAATCATTAGGATATTATGAAAAGATCATGTTCCATGAAGATTTTTTTAAATTTTTTTAAGTTGGCTAAAAAAAAAAAAAAAAATGGTTGTCCCTCCGGTAAATAGATTAAAACAGAATTTTTTTATTATTAATATGCATTGCTAAGAAACTTCATTTGGACAACTTTAAAGGATATTTTTCAATATTTAGATTTTTTTGCACACTCAGATTCCAGATTTCAAATAGTTGTATCTCTGCCAAATATTGTCTATCCTAACAAACCATACATCAATAGAAAGCTTAGTTATTCAGCTTTCAGATGATGTATAAGTCTCAATTTTAAAAAATTTACCCTTATGGCTGGTTTTGTGGTCCAGGGTCACATTGTTTATTTTAAAATTTTAAGTCATATTTTGTGTAGGTGCAAATATACGAGCGGAGGAGCATAAAATGAGCTTGGAGAGAGTAAATATTTTCAGCATTTTCACTTTACCACTGCTAACACCCAGGGGCCTTTATATGATATATATATATTTTTTTTTTTCAATTATTCACTGAACTAATTTTTGTACACCCAAAATGTGTATATTCACGCACACCCATGTTCTTTATGGAGAAAATAACAAAGTAAAAGTTTGGAAAGACATGAGGGTGAGTAAATAATTACAGAACTTTTAGTTTAGTTTTGATTTCTGCTTATACCAACAGAACTGTACTTGCAAGAAACTTTTAAACCCTTAGTCAACATATCTCCAGATGCAAGGTGAGACACGTGGTCGTATTTTTGTAGATTGTGTTTATCCTCTTCATTACATGGTGCTTTATCCACTTTTTGGATCCAAATTTATCTTGAAACAAATTCAGCAATTATTTCAGATGACTCGACCAAGATCGCTTTTGTGACATTATCTGCTAAGCAGAGCGTTTTTTAAAAAAATGTTTGGTTTCTTGTAACTCTTTGCTGTTTTTTCCCCAGTATATTTGATGCTGTATACTCACTCATCAAAAATAAGATCCATCGTCTGCCAGTGATCGATCCAGTCACAGGAAACGCTCTATATATCCTCACACACAAGAGGATCCTCAAGTTTCTGCAGCTCTTTGTGAGTATATTACTTCCTTTTAGCTTACTGATCATTCTATGCATACAGTTGTCATACTTATTTAGTTGTTGTGAACAAATCAAACTAGTAAAAGGTTACAGAAGTGTAATAATCATCCTGAGTTATGCTGATGGTTTATGGTCTTGTAGGTGTGCGAGATGCCTAAGCCAGCCTTCATGAGGCAGACTCTGGAGGAGCTGGGCATTGGCACGTACAGCAACATCGCTTTCATTCACCCAGATACACCCATTATTAAAGCCCTGGGCATGTTTGTGGAGAGGAGAGTGTCTGCCCTGCCGGTGGTGGATGTTACAGGTAGCAACACGTATTGCTAACTTTCCTGTCAGTTCATATATTTGAATTATTCTTCTGTCAAGCCCTTTTTAGAAACAAAAATTTGTGGTACGTGACAAATTTCTCATATTTGCTTTTCATATTTTTTCTCCCAAAGGAAAGGTTGTGGACATTTACTCCAAATTTGATGTCATTGTAAGTTATACTACCTTAAAGTTGACAAATAACTGCTAAAGCTTTTTACCACACATTTGTTACGAGTTTTAAATATACAAGGAAATTGAAGTCATGGATATCTCTACAGTGCATATTTTTTCTAGTTTCTAATATTCTAAAATATTTCATCAGATTTTGCACTTTGAGTGCTTGTGTCTTATGACTGAGCGTTTTCTAGGAGAAATTTGTACACACACACACACTACTCTTCAAAAGTTTAGGGTCAGTAAGATGGTTTAAAAAAAAACAAAAAACTCTTCTGCTCACCAAGGCTGCATTTATTTCAGCAAAACTACAGTAATAACAGTAATATGGTGAAATATTATTACAATCTAAAATAACTGTTTTCTATTTTAAAATGTAATTTATTCTTGTGATGCAAAGCTGAATTTTCAGCATCATTACTCCAGTCTTCAGTGTCACACGATCCTTCAGAAATCATTCTAATATGCTGATTTGCTGCTCAAGAAACACTATTATTATTATTAATGTTGAAAACAGTTGTGGTGCTCGATATTTTTGTGGAAACCATGATACATTCTCATCAAGATCCTTTGATGAATGGAAAGTTCCTTTATTTGAAATGCAAATATTTTGTAACATAGTAACATAGCATGTCTTTAATGTCCCTTTTTTTGGGGGGGATAATAAAAATATTTTATTCATGTTTATTCATTTATTATTGATTATATTGTTGATTCATTGTAAATGACCAGTAATATTGAGATATAAACTGAGTTATCGAGATGCTTCGTTGTGTAGTGTGTATTTGGCTGTCTGTGAAGTTTGCTGTAGTGTGGCTCTATGTTCATTAGTGTTGTGGGTGTGTGTAGAACCTGGCTGCTGAGAAGACCTACAATAATCTGGACATCACCGTGACTCAGGCGCTGCTGCATCGCTCACAGTACTTCGAGGGCGTTATGAAGTGTTATCGACACGAGACTGTGGAGACTATAGTGGACAGGATCGTCAAAGCTGAGGTGAGATTTACTCACAGCAGTTAGAAAAACACTGTTTACATGGACCAGATGCCAGCCACAGCCACTAGAAAAGAAGTCCCACCTGAAACAGACAATATAGACTTAATTTTTCATAATAAAGAATTGGTCACACTTTGTTTTTAGGTCCAATTCTCACTATTATCTAACTCTGTGGTTCCCAACCCTGGTCCTTGAGGCACCCCAACACTGCACATTTTGCATGTCTCCTTAATCAAACACACCTGATTCAGGGTTGGAGTCTCTGATGAGTTGATGATCTGAATCAGGTGTGTTTGATTAAGGAGACATGCAAAACGTGCAGTGTTGGGGTGCCTCCAGGACCAGGGTTGGGAACCACTGATCTAACTCATTGGTCTCAAACTCAATTCCTGGAGGGCCGCAGCTCTGCACAGTTTAGCTCCAACCCTAATCAAACACACCTGATCCAGCTAATCAAGCTCTTCAAGATCACTAGAAACTTCCAAGCAGGTGTGATTTGGAGCTGGTTGGAGCTAAACTTAGTTTGAGACCAATAATCTAACTAATGACTACAACTTTTGCCTCAAGCTCCTAATTTGCTACTTATTAATACTTCATAAGGTAGTTGTTAAATTTAGGTATTGGGTCGGATTAAGGAGTCTAAAATATGGTCATGCAAAATAAGCCATTAAGGGTACTAGACTGCGACAGTTTTTTGACAATGTGCGAGTTCAAATTTGATGTGGTCGCATTTGTGCGAGTGTATGGTCTGCGCTGCTCCAAAGCGTCTGCTCTGCTCCATCCAGTGCGCTGCAGAGCCGCAGCACATTATAGCAGGAGTCAGATTTCACTGATCACGTAAAGAGAGGTGCTTTCAGTGTGAGTGCTTCGAGTGTATTGCCTGGTTTATACTCATCGCGGCAGATGCATGAGCGCAAAGGTGCACGTGGCGAAAATGACATGAATACTGAGGAAACGATGGCAGACGGAGGATTTGGCTTTCAAGTGAAAGAAAAGTAAAAGACCACTTCTTAAACTAGAGAAGGTGAACATTTAGATTTTCTTGGAAAAAAGCTGGTTAATTTGAAGCTTTTTTGTGCTATTTTCATCTTCCGGGTTTAAAATCTACATCGTGTTGACGTCACAATTTGTGACGTGGCAATGGACTATAGTACATCGATGACGCGTCAGTGTCTATTCAATTATTCATGAGACTGCGTGTTCTTATCCTATAAGAAGACGCTTCGCTTAATTATTCACAACAGCATGTGTTGATTTGCTATGACAGATGCTTCAGACTGAGACTGTGTACATTAACTGAGAGAAACGTTCATGGATCGAAGGAAGGAGAGCGTTTGTTTTTGCTTTGTAATAAGAGTTCGGCACAAACGCGATTCATTCACTTAGTGAGTGTAACCGTTTTTACAGCTCCGTGACACAAGCCGTCAAAAGGCTTATATAAACGCTGCAGAATAAGCCTTAAAAGTTATCAGAGGTGCAACAGCGCTTTCATATATGTTTTCGATGCAGAGTGCAAATGGCAAAATGTGCATTTATTTCTGTTTTTAACTCGATGGGAGTGAAATGAAACTGTCTGAACCCGAAGCTGTGTGTGTTGTCTGTCTCGTACCAACCCACCCCTGCCCCGCTCCGCTGCGCACCACGCCAATTTTTTTAACATTTTTTAAAACTGTAGTGAGAACTGACCAGTGCTGAAACAGGGTTTCATGACCCTTTAATATGTGCTGTATAAGTACTAATAAACAGCCAATATGCTAATAATATGCATGTTAATAAGCAATTAGTTAATAGTGAGAATTGGTCCCTGAAATAAAGTGTTACCGAAAAATTATTTAATGGGATAGTTCACCCAAAAATTTAAATTCTGTCATTAATTACTCACCCTCATGTTGTTCCAAACCCGTAAGACCTTCGTTCATCGTCGGAACACAAATTAAAATATTTTTGATTAAATCCTAGAGCTTGATTGTGGTAGGACTCTTGCTGTGTATGGAGGGTCAGAAAGCTCTCGGATTTCATCAGAAGTACCTTAATTTGTGTTCCGAGATGAACGAAGGTCTGAGGGTTTGGAACAACGTGAGGGTGAGTAATTCATTACAGAATTTTCGTTTTTTGGTGAACTATTGCTTTAAGTACTTTACCAATATTTTTGCTTTTAAACTCTTCAGTATGCTTGCCTCTTTGGCTTCCATTATATAAATACTTTTTTCTGTCCCTTTTTTATGATTCAAATGTATTCTCTGTGGTAATCAACAGCATGCCACAGATTCACTATAATGCAAATAAATGATTAAAAATTTGATTAAATGAGGAGGTCAGAGATCAACATGGAATGGTTTTCATTTCAGTTATTTTGGCTTAATAGATAGATATAGGAATATACTTTGTTTTTGCATGTAAACCGATGAATATCAAACGGTCCCTAATTTTGTGTGTGTGTGTGTGTGTTCTGCAGGTGCACAGGCTGGTAGTGGTGGATGATAACTCCAGCATCGAGGGCATCATCTCTCTCTCGGACATCCTGCAGGCGCTGGTTCTCACCCCCGCAGGTATAGATGCACAGAATTCCTAAATCAACCCTCCATTTCACTTTCCTTCTCTCCTCTCCACTCTTCCCCGGATCCAATCTCCTCTCCCTGGACATCTATCACTTGAGTGCCCCTCTCTGAGCCCCTGAGCACAGGTACGCTCACACAGGCTGGATTCTGATCGGCTTGTTATGGTTGTGCTGAATGAAGCTGGATGTAGGTGTGTATTCCAGCAATACACATCATAATGGCATCATTGCAGGCGTTTGTTTGGAACTGATTTTTTTGTAACACAGACAGCTCGTACATTACTGCAAGTTGACCTGACAAACTGTCAATGGCAAAAAAAAAATCATTATGAGGCAGAAATAGCTGTCTGGTTGAATAGTGATTGAAATACAGCATGTGCTCTCAGAGCCCTTAATGAAGCCTGCTGGGAAAAACCGCATGAAACACGCCGCATCTCTCACGTGCTGCTCAGCATGCTGTCTTTAATGTGTTGAGCTGCATTGAGCAACACTCCTGTGAAGGCAAAAATAAGAAATGTCGCTTGATGTTTTTGTAACAGGCATTCCACAGTTGAGGATAACCTGGAAATATTTTGGGCAAAAACCTAGAAAGGGAATTTTTAAAAGATATGGAAGGTTATGGAAATCATATGTCATGGAAATAAAAATCTTAAAATATTTGAAAGCCACAGACAATCATTGAAATAACAAAGTCATTTAAAAGTCATGGAAATTAAATTAATACTATCATAAAAAAAGTTACCAAAAATTCATGGGAACTAATAAAATAGTGAAAAAAACACAGGAAAGTCATGAAAATCTATACTAATGTAAAAAGTCACAGAAAAATTATGCAAATGTTTAAAATTGTAAAAAGTCATGAAAGTCGTGGTAATAAATACTATCATAAAAAGTCACCGAAAATTTATGGAAATTATTAAAATTGTCACAGGAAAGTCATAGAAATCAATACTAAAGTAAAAAGTTGTAGAAGACTTATGGAAATTAATTCAATTGGAAAAAGTCACAAAAAAGTCAAGCACATTAATAAAATATTTAATGTTGCATGAAAAGTTATAGAAATCTTCACTAAAAACCATGGAAATAGATGAAAATCATTGATCAGTCAGGAAAATGTATTATTGAATATATATATTTCTAGTTTCCTTTAGCTCTAAAATATTTCAGTAGTTAGAATTCAAATTACAAAATTTTCAATTCATATTTTTTCAGTGATTGTGAAAATATTCAAACATAAGAGTTGATCAAAAACACAAACATTTGTGCTGTAACCAATTCATACCTAAGCTTTGAGCTTCTTTATGTTCTGCTTAGTGATTTGTGTGCACATAACAGAATTATGGTTCAAAATTTTCTCTTTTTAAAACTGTCTTCCTGTGATGATGCCCAAGTGTGTGTGGTATTAAAAGAGCACTGACTGAAAGATTTGTTTCATGAACTGAATTTCATAGCATTTGCCCCACAGGAGGACGCAGAAGGGACAGTGTGACTGAATGACAAGACAATATTTTGGAGGTGAAAGAAATGCAAGAAATTCAAACCAAAAAGGTCCAGCCGGCATTCCTGACGGGATACAGAGAAGAGGACAGCTGGAAACTTTTTAGATCCTCATTTAATGGCAGGAAATTGTACCGGGCTGAATGAAACTGTTTGAATCTGCAGCTGAACGAACAGACATGCGATCATAATGCACACATTGTTGGACATGTTTATGGTGGGCTGATCATGAGAATCTGCCGCTGTACTTTACACTGCTTTAGATGCTGGGCATGTTTGCCTGGTGATGCTGCTGGTTTTAGAGGTGCTCACTGACAGCGCTAAATCAGGCATGTCTTCTAGCTGGGTCTGCGTTATATCATCAGGCGCTGTAGTCCACTCTTGGCTGAAGTGGAAATTTGCCTTCAATGAAGACCTCGGAGAGAGCTGATTGTAAAGGTTAGCAGAGACCCATAGATGTGCATGTAGTGCAAAAGAAGGTTCTGGATTCTTAAGCAATAAGTTGCCGTTGGTTCAAAGAACCTGCTAGACTCTGTAGACATCTGGCCATTTTTTTCTCTCCCACTCTCTTGAAAATGCTTTCGGGTTGCATTTCATCCCAAAATGAAAAGTAAAAAATATAAACAGAAAATTAAGCATAAAGCAAAAAAAAATTGCCTATTTTCTTGACAGATAAGATAATTCACTGTAGGTTATATTGTATACAAAAAATTATTTATTATATTATTATTTATATTATCTATATTTTTAGATATTATGTAAATAAAAAAGGTGTATATATTATAGTATTTCTTCAATAACTGTAATTTATGCAGAATGGAAAGAAAAAGAAAGGTTACTTTTTTAAATAATGAGTAACTAATAAGAACACTCTGAAAATAATTGCGACATTAATAGTTTAAATGTTAAAATTACATAGTCTGAAAATATGTAACTATTTTCAGAAGGGGCTCTCATTAGTTCGTCATTATTTAAAAAAAAAAAAAAAAGTACATTCTTTTTTCTTTTTCTTTTTCCTTTTTTTATGACTAATACTATAATATCTGCATGTTAAAGAAAAAAAGGGAATGCGATGTTTTGTATTACAATAATTAAAATTGCAGGGAAATGTGCTTACTTACCATGAAAATAATGTAACAATAAAAAACATTCAAAAAATTATGGTCCTAAAAACATCTGTGGCTTTTTTGTTTCTTTAAATTTTAGTGTGATATATGATATGACCCAGACGCATTCTTGACAAGTTTAATGCGATTCATCCGAATATTATTGATTTTGCCTGTCAACACTGGCCTATTAGTCCAAAATGTCTACTGAATATAAATTGTATTCTCATCCTATTCGTTTTCAGTGGAAAAATGAATGTACTACCACATTGCAGACACACTGACTGTCATGGACTGTATTTTTACTGGAACAAAGAATATGTTATGAAAAGTGACTATATACAGAGCCTTATTTTTCTATCATGACTGTCTGTTGTGTTTGGCTGGTGTGGAAAGCCGTGTGCACTACCTGTCTTATGCACTAAAAGAGCATGAATGTCAAACCTTGCAGTTGCAAAAATGGCCACGCATCTTTGCACCCCAGTTATATGCTGAGCTACTGTAAATACCATGCCATGTAATGGGTTCAAAACTGATAAATCATGTATTGTTTGATCGCATTTTTTCATTATTGTAGGTGCTGTCCGTGAAAGTTAAGACTGCTAAGTCCAGAGAGAAAGAAATGTACATTTTTGTACACAGAAATGACACTATATTTTTTTTTATGTGGTTGAGCTAAAATATATTGATAATGCATTAATGTTTGTCTGAGATTTGTTTTGTGTACACCTTTCTGTCCCTAATGTTTCATGCTACCATATGGTTTAATTTGGAGGCTTGTTTTTGATCATAGGAGAGCATCACTTTAAATTATAGTACATAAAAATAACTAGAAGATATATAAATGTAATTATAGTTTTTATTGTATGTGTATTTCAGCATTTCAGAATTTTTCAGATTTTTCAGCGACTCTTTCTGCATGACTCATCATCACGTCGGTAGGTGGCGACAAGTGTGCGTCTGTCAATGAGTCATTCACTCAACCGATTCATTCAAAAATAATGACTCCTTCAAGGACAAAAACAAACTACTACTGTGTATTGCTCGGACAGATTCATTCTGCTTTGACATTGCTGGCCTAATGTCTATAAAATGTAAGTTGCTCAATATTTACTACTGAACTGTTGTTTATCAGCAATATAACACTTCCAATCGCATTTTTACTCTATGACAGATACGCTGCTGTAACATAAAACTGCGAATTGACTCACGAAAAGACTATTTTTGCTAAGCGACAGTAAAAAGAAGCAAGAATCCAGAACCTCTTGCTCTGTATTCTTGTATTTAATGATGTTTGATCAACACCAAAAATACAAATCTGAACGGCTAAATACTGAAGTAAATACTACGTTTCCTCTCCGTGATATTGAGTTGTGCTTCCGAATCACTGCTTCATGAAGCTTCGAAACATTTATGAATTCTTTGTATTGTAGCAGTGGTTCAGAGCTCATCCAACTTGCCCAAGTTACAAGAATAGGCGTTATTAGATGGCCTTGTTATTAAATAGGAGATGAATAATTGCCTTCCTATTTAATGGCATTTCATTACTCGTAGAATACATTTCATAGACTACATTTTCATTTAGACTGCATTTTTTGCAGTTGATTTTTAAAAGGTGTTATGCCTGTGTTTGGCATCAATTAGCGCCCTTACTGTCAGAAAGCGAGTTTCATCCAACCTGTCTTTCATTTTTTAAGGATTGATCTGAACAGATAAAACAGTTCTGGTGGTTCCAAGTAATTGCTTAAGAGCCCACCCTCAAGCCTTTATGAGAATTTGCTCCCTAATTATGGCTTGGATCCTTCATTAACATATGTCGAAGATCATTTTCCCTCACCTGGCAGAAACAATCAGCCATCAGTGAAGGATGCATGGGAATCCATGATCCAGAGCATTTGATCCAAAATTGTGGTTCAGGTTTTTTTTTTTTTGTTGTGGCTAGTAGGAGGCATTGGGTTGAAAGCTGATGAAAAATTGACAAATAGCAGCATGGCACTGGCAATGGATCTGTGGTCCTTTAACAAGCTTACTTGGCAACAGAAATGGGGAATTTGGTTGGGAGTTGGGATTCTGTGAAGACTGAAAAAGTTTTAGATAGATGATCCTCTTTAATGTAGTTTAGGGTAGCCTGCAATTGTAGAGACGATTTCATCTGAAGATTTATCAAAAAAAAACTAAATCATCAATCCTACATTAAACTAAACTATGTTAAATTCATTGTCTGTAGAATAAAACCAATACTAATGTCCCATATGCTCAATGCAGATGTGGTGTTACCCCTAATTAAATGCAGTAGGAGACATTAGGCACCGCCACGACATAAAAATCGTGATAGAATTGTTTTATGTAAATTAGTTAAAGGGGTCATATGAGGGCGATTTTTAATTTTTCCCTTTCTTGGGAGTGTTCAAGCTCTTTGTGCTAAGAGATCTGTAAAGTTGCAAAGGACTAAAGTCTAAATCCGAAGAGATTTAGGTGTGTTCGACTTCATGCAGCGCTGCGCAGACCGATCGGCGGTCGACTTTAAGCAGTGCATGCCGGTTAGAAATTTTGTCCGAGTTGAACCGGCGCCGACATTACGTCACTGTCACGTGTGGCATCAATGTACCGCGATATCGTTTCGAGAGCAGTCGGCTGACTCCGCTGGCGCAGCTTTTTCAGAGCGGCTGCAGGAGCGCTGATGACGACACAGCTGTTTCACGATTGGCCAAATTCACCACATGACAACAATGATGTGTGTTTCTAACATCTTCAAATCCAATACTGCTCATAAATCTGTGTTTTTAGAACAGTAAAAGCTTTTTGTACTGTAGTCGCAATGTTATATTGAGTCAATAGGGATTGTAACGATTAACGAGAGCCGGTTGTTTGAAAATCGATTTCAAATTGGACGGTTCAAATCGGTTGAGATGCTAAACAAAAATCGCGATTCAATTAGGGGTAGGATTTTATATGAATGCATGTCTGAGGGGAATTTACTGTCTTTAGAAAAGTTTAGATGTTATTTTTTCATCTTGCTTCTGTATAATGCATATTGAAGTTCATAAGTTCAGCGCTGCTTTGGTTACAGCGGAAACCAGGAAACGCTTTAAGCACCACCTGCTAGCAGAGAGTGCTGTTCATGCAAGATAGTTTTATGATAGTTTCAACAAAAATGAAGTCAAAAACAGTATGTTTTGGTTCAATTTCGCAACTATACAGTCTAATTTAGTTTAAAAACTGCTCATGTTGCTTGTATGCAGCATCTTTGTTTGGATTGTGACTAAAATGCAGTGGTTGCCTCTAATTTTAAATGGAAAGATCACAGACAAAGCCTTAGTTTGTTTATGTGAAGAGATTTTTTTTTTTTTTGATTTGGGGCTTGTTTTAAAATTTGAATTTAGTTTTATTTACATTATATTTAAATTTTGTAATTTAGCAGACACTTTTATTCAAAGCGATTTACAAATGAGGACAATAGAAGCAATCAAAAAAACCAACAAAAGAGCAGTAATACGCAAGTGCTATATTATATTATTATAGTATTATCAATTTCACAAAGAAATGTGCAGCATTTTGGCCAAGCAATAATAAAAGGACACATTTAATTTTTAATGTGTCTTAATCTCATTTTGTTAAAATAATTATAATAATCGGACTCGAATCGTGAAATCAAAAATTGTGAATCGAATCGAACGTGCGTGAGCCACACTTTATTAGATTTAAATCGGTATATATACATTAACTTTATCTTGAACAGATGTCGCGTTATAAGACAGATATAAAAAGGGTTTCTGTTGCTCATGAAAACGTTTTGGGTATTTGACAAATATTGAATTTAATCACTTCATCTGCTGATAGAGTATGCAAACACAGCGTGCGCATCTAAGGGAGCAGAAATGTCAGCTTGACGGCTACGTTGCACCTCCGCCGCGACGGCAAGCGGCTACTCTCGTTGACTGCCGTCTGTAGCCGTGCTTCAAGTCGAACGCACCTATTCTTTATCAAAGTTAAGAGTCAGCCACGCCTACCTAAAACGGCTCGTTTAAACACGCCACAACATGTCTACTTCACTGTGTGGGAAGATTTGCATACCGCCGCCCAAATGTTCACGCAAAGAAAGAAGGCGTAACTTTTATTCTCGCTGTAGTATTGTTGCTGCCGCCGCCATGTTATGGAGTCGCGTCTGGGTGTGTTTTGTTGTGAAAGCGAACTACTTTGTTTGGTCTTCCAAAAGGGGACAGACTAGAAATCAGTGGTTAAGTTGTATTACAACACCGTTCCAGAACAGTTCAAACCAAATATTCAGAGGTGCAGCACAATTATGGAGGACTGTCCTGATCCTGGTGGAGAGTTAGGGACTACAGGCGGCTGGTCTGACTCACAGTCTGTCTGTAAGTACGTTTTTTATTTAAAGAATTTGCCACTGACAATTCAAGTTGTGTTTTGAGCAGTGTAGAGTAGTGCTTTTTGTTGTCATTTCTCCGATCACAAATGCAGACATGTTTATGTTTACGCGGCGCGATGCAACACACAGCATAAATAAAAAGACTATATAGGGGCCATTCACATATAGAGCTCATTGTTCCAGGAGCGTCCGCGCCGCATCCGATAAGAACATTCAACGTTTCAGAAATGCCGAAAGCGCACGCGTGGTCATGTGACAAGAAACCAACACTCAGCTTCATCCTTTCCGTCAATAACATTGAAAAACAGCTGTCTGCTGTACAGGATAGCCAGTTTTCAATAAATTAGTAGCAGAGCTACTGCAAAGCGATTGTTACGTGCGTGCAAATACATGGATCACTTGCTGAAACTTCCGGTCTCATGTAGTGCGCGGTCATGGTTGCTTAGCCATGGCGACGATCTCTGGAGCGCAAGAGGCCTAGCGTTTTCCACTCGTTTTTAGGCGTGAAATTGTGAACAGACCTAATCATTATAATCCGTAATTGTGTCCCCACTGGACGCAACAAGTGCCTCGTTTATAATGGATTTTAATGTTTTTGTCTCATCGCTCCGGCCGGACAAGGCATCACAATATGTTAAGGGGTGTAACATTTAAGTCACACGCTTGAGGTATTCAGCCAAAACCAACGCACTGGATAGCTGGCCAATCAAAGCACACATCGCTTTTCAGACCGATGAGCTTTGTAAAAATCAACGCGTTTCAGAAATGCGGGGCACAGAGGAGAAACAATAATGTACAGTATGTGAAAATAATGTGTTTTTTTAAACGAATAAACAATTTCAATTACACCAAATACACAAAATAATGTTCTTTTTAGCAACATCATATGACCCCTTTAATTGTATACATTTTTTTCAGTTCATCATACAACAAATCAGTTCTGCTGCTTTTATTTCTGTATTTGAGGATGGGAAAAAAATGTCTGTGAGCTACCTTATAGAGCAGGTGAAATGTTTGAAAGGATCAAGTTATGAGTGATAAGTTGGAAATGGTTTTTGTTTTTTTTAATTCCCTGATCACTTACTGTGTAATTAAATGGTAGTTTTAAAGTGTGTTTTCTATATTGTGTACACTGTAGTTAGATTTTTTTTTTTTTTTTTTCAGGGTAAAAGTAAGAGCATGTGCCATGGCAATTATAAAATGATGGATAGAATCTGCTGAGCTCATCTGGGAGGGATGAATCACTGACTCATTCATCCTCCATGCATCTCCTCCTAGGCTTAAGCAGGCACCAATACTAATACATAGATTAGAAAAATGCACTCATTAAAATGCATAAATTAGAAGAAAGAAAAAAAACAAGACCGTAAAGGAAGTTAGAGGAAATGATGTGCATTACAGTCATAACTGCCAGAGATTCAGATAATTTTACACTCACTGATGCTGTTTATTTGATTGTTAGGAATCTTAATGTTCCATTTTACACAGTAGTGGACAGTACTTTGGATTTTATTTGGGATGTCCACTAGGGGACACTGTCCTCAGTTGTTTGACATTCTCCTGTAAAGACCTATGTAAAGCCATTGTTAGAGAATGATGAATATTTCATTTTCTAGTTGGTTAGATTAATGTACTGTAATTAAAAAATTTAAGCGCTTTAAGAAAAAATCAGCTTTTTTTAAGCCTGAAGAAGTGTCTCTCAACTTTTTTTTCCACTCTCAGTACGTTGGACATTGAGTAGTGAACCATTACCAAACACAGTAAAGTTAGCTTATAAAAAGAAACAAAATGTATGTATATTAATACATATTTCAGTTTGTTCACTAGGCCTATATGACCACAAACTGCAGGCCCAACAGAATTATTAATATGACAGACTGTCTCTTGAATCTCAGTGGTTCTGTGCTCTCAGTAGCCTGTAATTCACTTTGCAAAAGAGTACTGTCAGCACTGTACAGTTATCTGTGAACCTGTATTTAATGTCATCTGGGTTGTATTTTTATTTTATTTTTACCTTTAATTGTCTAGGTTTTCGTTGTTTCAGATCATGCAACGTGTCCATGTTGGAATCTATCTAATTTGGCTAGTGCCAAAATACTGTTTAAATGCATGAGTATTTAATGTCAACACAAAACAAAGCAATTCTCCTTCCTTTTAAAATATTTATTTTACTGTTCTAACTGTACATCATTTTTAAAGCGCATCCAGTTCCTGAATGCTGATTGGTCAATATATTTATATTTATGCATTTATGTTCAGGAGATTGCATTGCATTCAAGTTACACTTTTATTTTTTTGATGCTCTGGGAATCAAACCCATGCATGACCTTGACATTGCTAGCACTTCGGGCTGCAGGAACGATACCAGGGTTTAGAAGTTATATTACATGATAATGAGAGTTACTGCATGACCTGTTCAGCATATCGATTTTCTAGCTACTTTTGCATAATAGAATAATAATTTGCATAATAACATTTTAATGAAAGTTTATGGATAGTTAATCAAAATGATATAAATAAATATTGTGAAGAATGTTTCAATTGTTTTTGACCATACATTGAATTGAAAGTCAATGGGGTCCAAAACAATATTGGACCGTGATAAAACTCAATTAATACTCCAAAAAAAAAACTAAATTTAACAGAAAAGCAAAAATGTGCAAGACCTTAAAGGGTTAGTTCACCCAAAAATTAAAATTAGGCTGACTAAAAATTGTCCTGGCTATTCCAAGCTCTATCATTGCAGTCAGTGGGTGTTGCAGTTGAACAGTCCACAAGTCGTCAAATAAAGCGCGCGCATCCATAATAAAACGTGCTGCACATGACTCCGGGGGGTGAATTAAGGCCCCCTGTAGCGAATCCAAACACTTTTCTCTCACTTCCGGTATCTGTCATACGCGGAAGCCGTGCCGGCGGATGACGTAGCACGTCGGCGTTGCGTGATTAGTGACGAATCCGCGTGGAGCGAGAACAAAACAAAACGCCGGTCACGAATTAGAAGTACAAACCGAGGATTTCGATACACACCAAGAGGAGACTGGTTTTCCTTTGCTAAAGTAAGGAAACTTTGCTTCCATTGCTCCTGTAAACAAACTCGCGAGACTAGCATACCTCAGAGGCGCATACATGCTGCGTCATCCGCCGGAACTGCTTCAGTGTATGACAGTCAGCGGAAGTGAGAGAACAGTGTTTATTACATTTGAAATATGGATATTTTTCTTTAAAAAACACATGGATTCGCTACAGGAGGCCTTTATTCACCCCCCGGAGCCGTGTGAGGCACATTTTATTATGGATGCGTGCACTTTATTTGACGACTTGTGGACTGTTCAACTGCAACACCCGCTGACTGCAAGGATAGAGCTTGAAAGATCAAAGACAAAATTTTAATATAACTCTGACTGGATTCATACATATACAGTCATATACACCTAGGATGACTTGAGGGTAAGTAAGGATTAAAATAACAGCGAATTTCATTTTTGGGTGAACTAACCCTTTAAGACCTGTTTTCAGAAAATATATCTTGAATCAAGTTCCTTTTTTAAAAACATAACCTTTATTAGATTTTGACAGGTTTACAAAAAATAAATAAAAATAAAAATAAAATCTTAATCTAGTTTTGCCTCTCCAGTGAACTGAGCTTGTTTTAATTATTTTTATTTAAAGGTGGGGTAAGCGATTTTTTAGAAAACTGATTCGGGCCGACTAGCAAAACAAACTTGAAGCCAATCATCAGTAAGGGGCGTGTCTACTCATTATGTGGAGGAGAGAGCTTTCAGTGCACAGGACGGACATTAGCCAAGCCGAGCGACAGAAGGATAGAGATGGCGGATAAAAAACAAAATAGGAAATGTCTGCGGAACAAAAGAAGGTTTAGGCAATAAGTAGGACCCGTGTAAATATCGGATAGCTTTCGCACTGGAGAGAACTCGAGGAGCGGAAGGACTGCGATCGCACACCGAGGTTGCTTTGTTTCTTCTCAATAAGTGAGTAACACCGCGTCTGCGCCGCCACAGACTAAACGTCATGTCTAGACCCTGGACGCATTTAAAGCGACGTGAAAAATCATTTGAAATTGCTTTTGCAATAGTCATGAATAGGAACGCAGCAGCACGTTTTCTGGCGGGGATTGAAGTGAAAGTGAAGACATGGGCCAAGTATGGGTGACCAATATACTCGGAATTAGTGCTAGCTTTAACCATCCAAGGCACACAACAGCAGTGAACAAACACAAAACTTGAACACACACCCGGAGCGTGCCGCATCCTTGTCGTGCCGCATCCAGGGTAGACCATAGTATGTATAGATATGTATATATACAGTATCTATGGTGTAGACAGCATCACTGATTATAATGAGTTCTATAGTAGTTTGTCGCGCCGCGCCATAGGTCTCCGGTGTAGAACGGCGTAACATTGGTTTTGCTTAGTTCACAGAACTATCTTGCCTGGGTTGAGTTACGTGTGTGGGGGCGAGACCCTTTGGGGTAGGGGCGTGTTTGTTTTGTTGATTTAAAATATCAACATTGGCTAACAGAAATCACTTACCCCACATTTATTGAGATGAAAGCTAAACAGAAAATGTTTTGCAGTAGTTTAAGAAAATCTAGTGTATATATCCATACCAATATTGGACCCCATTCACATTCATGAATGGACAAAAGATAAAAAGATATTTTATATGATAGATATTATATTTATAATATAACATTATACTAAATAGTTAATACTTATATAGGTTATTTATTTCATCTGTGAATATAGTCTCTGGTAAAGGGAATAACGCACAGGTTAGTTCCATTCTCTTATTTGCATTTATTAATATTGATATTCCCTGCTGTCTGCGACCTTTTCAGACCTGCAACAAGCAGGTAAAATATTCTCATAGCAAAACATTACATTTAAGTTAGTCCAAATATTTATCGTTCTAACAAAAAACGAGCACACAGCATATTGGCATGTCGCTCACATCAGCATCTGGCTGTGATTTTCAATTCTTTTTCCAGTCAAAGCATGTCGTGTCTTCCATATGCATGAAGACAGAGAGAAAGGGAGAGCCAGTGCTCAGGGGACGGAGGCCGGTTCAAGCGGGATAAACTCGCATCGCTCCTCGGGGAACTGTCTCTCTCTCTGTCTCCATTCGTTTTACCGCATCATGCTTTTCACAGATTCAGTGGTGTCTTTTTGAAGAACGCCACAAGCTGGAGAAAACGATAGAGCGTGTGAGGAGAGAGATCGAGTGTGAAGTGAAAGCTGGCCTGCAGGAGTCATTTTTACACGCATGGCATTTAGTGGGACGAGGGATTGGAGATGTGACGTGCTCTGGGACGTCTTTGAAGTCGAGGGGACACGGTGAACAAATAACACCCCCAGCGCTCGTGGCCGCCGAACCTTCTGTATCTTCCCTTAAACGAGTGTGACTGCGACACGCTGCATTCTGATGTGTTTTTGAATTACTTCACAGAAATCTCACAGTAAATCAGTCATTTCACGGAGGCAAAGGCGACTTAAATTCATTTTATTGAATCTTAATTTGTTTGGCAGGAACAGAGGGATTGTAGACTCTAGTAGCTTATTCAAGCAGTGCCACACGATCAAACTAACCCGATCTCATGAAAGTGCGTATAAATAGTACGCCAAATAAAAAAGAAAACTCGTGGTACTGATACGCAAAAATGGACTTTGGCGTGTATATGCTACGCCATGGGTAGGATTAGGGTTGTGGGGTAGATGCGTATCATATGTACGCGAAAACTGCGTATCATATGCACGCCAACAAATATCGTATCATATACACGCGAAAGTTGACCGTGATTTCACCAAGTACAACATTTTCCTGGATCAACATCCTTGTTGATCCTGGAACAACATTCCAATTAACCAATCAGGAAATATCTGTTTTAGGCTTACGATCAGGGTTAGGTGCTTCTACACTAATCAGCTATCATTTCACACTGATTTTAGGAATAAATTATGGGTAGGGTTAGGGGTAGGGATTGGGTTTAGTCTGTATTTTTGGACAGTGATGTTGATCAACAAAAGATGTTGAACTGCATATTATATGCACGCCAAACACGCCAAAGTCCATTTTTGCGTATCAATACCACGAGTTTTCGTTTTTATTTGGCGTACTATTTATGGGCGTTTCTTCAACTAGGGGCACTTTTATCCTTGTGAAGTTGAATAAAAAAAACTTGTTCAAAAGTCACGTAACACAGTCTCATAAGTTTAAATAATTTGTCTAGTTTTAAGGTCTGTAAGAAGACAAACTTAGATTACAAGAGAAATTGTTAATATTTTACATTTTTTCCAACCTGCAATGAACAAATGTCATTTCCACCATATCTCAATATACAGCTGTCTGTTATTTAAAAATAGAATAACTTATGCCACTCAAGAATTGTCTAAGATCATTTTTGTAGCTAGTTTTACCAGTTTTTCCACAATGTACAATAATTATACATTTGTCAACGAGATAAATTAACTGCCCTAAGGACCAAATGCTGAACTGTACACCTGTCACACTATGAAATGTAATATTGGTTTGGGTAAGAGCTTATTAGAAAATAAATACCTTGAATTTTTATATTAAGTAGAGCATGATCTCATAAATTGTGGATACATTTTTAATGTGTGATGAGAACTTTTTAAATATTTTTGTGTGTGGTGATGGAAATGACAGGGTGTTGTGGAAATGACAATGAATTAACGTGAACGTAGAGAAACCGTGGAGATATTTCTTCAAACAATTCTTAAACTCATCACACTCATTAAACAATTCTCAAAGTCATTAAACATAACCACACCTGTTTTTAGTGTAGTGCTGAGTTTGATGTATAAAACTGATTTGTCTCAAAGATTAACGGTTACAGTGCATACTGTAAATAACTGACATGACTGATGGCAAGGCAAAAATATAAGCAATAAATGATGCATCAAAATTTCAACATTGTGAGATAATCATGAGGCTATATAATTGTGAGAGTTTGATACTGAAATGTTCTCATTGGTCTCTTTTTTAAAAAAATCTCCTCTCGTCTATTTCTTTGATTGATTCTCCACTGTCTCCTTAGTTTGCGTTGCTCTCCGCTTGACAGATCTGCAAATGATTTTACTACTACTTTTATTGTTCCTCCAGGTATCTTCCCTGTCTCTTTAAGTCTCTCTTAGATTTTAGAGGGCCAGCTTTTATTTGGTCCCTATAGGCCTGTGGGACCTTTCTTTTGTTGTCTTAGGTGCATCTAAAAATAGATAAAAGAAAATAAAATTAATATAAAAGTAATATATTTAGAAATAAAAATAATATCCTAATATAAATATAAAAAGTATTGTCCTATATAAATAAAAAAAGTATTACACAAATAACTACGCTAGCAAGCCATAGCAATTGTACTTGTAACCATAAATGTCAGTTAAAAACATGCTGTCATTTCCACCACGGAGGCGTGTGGTGGGAAATGACTGTGGCGGAAATTACATGCGGAGTTTTTTGCGGAAAAAAATGGAGATAGCTCATGATTAGATTGAATTATACTTAGCATTTCATGTATGCAACAATACTCTAGTGACATCAAAATGTTTCGCTTTTAAAACACCCTTGAGGGACAGCAGGTTGGAAAGACGTAGATAAATATATTAACTGATCAAGCAAATATTTACCTTGATTTCTTAATTTGTGGTTGATTGAAAATTTTAATTCCCTTCAATGTCAACAGTGTGCTCTGATTGTCACTTAACATTTCCAGAGAAACCCAGAAAAATTTCTTCACACAAACTTCTCAAGGGACATTACAGTGTTGGGGTGGAAATGACACCAAATATGTGGGGACAGCTATATTTGTAGAAAATTAATTTGATCGTGGTCTCACATTAATATATGATGTATTTGAACTTATTTTACTAGTCTTAATTCAGGTTACATTAAGAGTTACCAGATAAGTCTATTTTTAAATGATTTTCATTGTTGAAGTTACAGTTTTGATTTTGTGATTTTTGACACCTATAAGGAGGTATGAAAAGTATAAAACAAAATCATATAGAAAGGTAGTAAAAAGTTTTAAGGTGGGGCTGGTTGATTGTTAGGTGACTAAGAAGAGGAATTTGGTCCAAACTTATATGTTTTTAAAAATATTGAACAAAGAAAATAAAAGTGCAGAATAAGTTACGAATCACCTTTACGCATTTTATGAGGACCTAAAACACAGCACGGTGACTCTGTGTGTCCTGTGCATTGCTATCACAGAGTATAACAGCTTTTCTTCAGTGAAATCGCTCCAGGTGTAACAACAACACAATACAGGATCATTCAGAAACAGACATGTATTTTGTGTCTAGTGCTGTACATTGTGAAATCTGACTTTTTCACCTTTACTTTTGAATGTGTTAATGTGTGCTCATGAAAGAGATGTCACCTAAAGTTCAATACAGTCTAGTGAATGATGCATTTATTAATCGACTAATATAATTTTTTTTCTTCTTCTTCAACACACTCTAATATATTAGCGCAAAGAAAAAGAAAAAGCAATTGATACCGCAGATATTATAATATATAGTATATAATATTATATATATCAAGTTATATAAAGACGTAGCTTTCCAAACATCAAACTAAAAGACATACAGTATTTTCTCAAGCTAAAGCTTAATTTTAACAAGCCGGTTTTAGACAAATCACCTTTAGTGAAGATAAACAGCTGAATTTACTGTTCATTGACAGATTGAATTAATGAACATGATGTAACCATGAACTAAAATGAGACATTTAATGAGAAATCTGTTTGCATACTTATAGTGTTGACGGTTTTGTTAGACAATGCAAAAATAATCAGTTTTGCGTCTCCATTAAATTTAGCTTGCTGTAATTATTTTAATTTAGAAGATGGAGTAAGAACATACTAATTAAGAAAATGTTTTGCAGTGAAGTGTTTTAAAATCTAAATACACACACACTCAAGTTTCAGAAATTTCCTTTAAAGACATTAATAATTATTAATAATCTTAGTCATTTTAATCATTATTTTGACATCACTAGTGAAAATACAATCGCAGAATGAATTTCACTGGGCTAGGCAGTTAGATAAAAAATAAAGTTTTGATTTGGATTTCCATTCAGCTAAAGAAACAGTGGAAGTGACTACATGAAATGAAGCATTAATATTTATGACATCGCCACACATTATTAAAGGCAATTACATTATGATTTATAGAATTTCTAATCTTTACATTAAGCAGCATTGATTCAGCAAATTGTATTGTTCATAGTATCTAAAACATTAAAACGAAATAAACTCTAAATGATCTTCTGGAGCTACAGTTGGACGATTGTTTAAGGTACCTAAAAATAAATAAAGGTGAATTATATGGAATATGTTTAACAAATGTTAGTGTCAGAGAGAATCGCAGCCATAAACGAGAGACAAACCGTATCTATTTATGACACTATAGTAACCAAACAAACTGTTCGTTTTGAAAGCCAACTTGTTTTACATAAAGCTTCAATCCTTTCAGACAGGTTTTGTTGACCACATACAGATACGTAGCTAAGTTTCTCTTACACGTTCTTCTGCTTTCCTGGTTTTGGTTGATTTGCAAATCCATCCATCAACCACCTGTTAAAATACTGTATGTGTATTTTAGACATGATCACATTATAAAATGAACATACATCCATAAAGTCAGATAACAAGTAACATTGACTGCTTCAGGATGTAAGGGGGCACCCATTTCTCAAATGTTTCTTAGCACCCCGTACAGCACCACTGTCTGTAGAGGAGATCATAGGGAACGATGCAGCATATGACCTCCGATCCTACATCAGTGCAAGCAAACATTTAATAACCGCCGCCTTCTGGGAACGCCATACGTCCCTCTGTCATTCCGATGTTTCATCGAGGCTCCATGTGAACCCAAAGGCGACTGATGCAAAAGCTCCAAAGCTTACTCCATGGCACACACTGTATACAGTTGCTCTTGTCCATAGGTTTTGCACTTAAACCTTTCATTTGCTGCGTGGCAATCTTTGAAACATGTGGCAGGATTACATTTAAGCATGCTGTTTTGGGAACAGACATCAGGAAGATTGCACATATAAACTGTAAACACCAAATCCAAGGAACACAGAATGGATTTCCATTGCAGATTTCCACTAGTTTATACTGGTCCAAACGGAACCCTGAAAATGATGCTTTGGAAATTAAATAATAATAATAGTAATGAAAAATCTGGACTTTTGTGAAAGAATGTCCTAGTCACATCTCACCCCAGTATGTGTGTTTGTGTGTCTGCAATATGTGCTTTATTTAAATCATTACATTCCAGTAATATGAATGGTGGGGAGAAATGTGCTTTATATCTATTGGCATGTTTCAAAAAATGTTTTTGAATGAAGTCACTTTTGTTCACCAAGGATGCATGTATACAGTGATGTTGTGAAATATTATTAGCATTTACAACAACTGCTTTCTATTTTAATTAGTGCTGTCAAACGATTAATCGCATCCAAAATAAAAGTTTTTGTTTACATAATATATATGTGTGTGTGCTGTGTATATTTATTATGTATTTATAAATACACACACATGCATGTATATATTTAAGAAAAAATATGTTATGTTTATATATTAATTATATTTATATATAATATAAAATATAAATATATAAATGACTTTCAAAGAATATACCGTGTATGTGTTGTGTATTGTATATATATATTTAGAATAAATTACACAGACACACAACATATATTATGTACCCCAACACTTTATTTTGGATGCAATAATCGCGATTAACTGTTGGGCAGCACTAATGTAATATCTTACATTTTAATTATTCCTGTGATCAAAGCTGAATTTCCAGAATCATTACTCAGGTCTTCAGTGTCACATGATCCTTCAGAAGCCAATCTAATATCTTGATTTGGCGCTCAATAAACATTTCTTCTTATTATAAATGTTGAAAACATTTGGATATCTAACGTTAAAAGAACACTTATTGAACAGAAATTTGATTTTGTAACATAAAAGCCTGTCAATTTTGACCAATCTTAAGACCTTGCGAATGAAGGAATTTCTTAAAAAAAACTTTCTGACCTCAAACATTTGAACGGTAGTGTGTATATATAATATATTAATATATCTTTCTTTTGATTTTGAGGTGAAATATAACCTTGACTTGCTCTCGACAGATTTGAGATCCACCCAACTGCTTCTTTTGGTGTATGAATGAACACTAGAGTGAACAGAAGTGTTGTTGCAGTATTAAGAAGAATAAAGCGTCACCTCTTTACATACTGTACAGTTTGAGATCTTTTGACCGGCTCACACGCATCTGTTGAACATGTCAATAAAGTGTCTAACCAAGGCTCTTTCAAAGTCTGAAAAGTGCTTTCCCATTCTGTCCTTTCGGTTTACTTTCTGGCCCAAAGCACTTCAAGGAAACCCTTCTTAAGTCCTCAATAAAGCTCTTTAGAAAGAGAGACTGGCATCCCACTATTCATTTTTCAACTGTTCCCTCTACATACTGGATCTATCTAACCCAGTGCCTTGAGGGACATTGTCTCCACATTTCTCTCTTTTCCTCCATCTCTACGATACAAGAATGGCAGCACAAGAAACGGTAGCCTGAAAGAGCAATGGGTAGAAGATGGGCTACAATTAAGACCAACGATGGTAGTTTAGTGCAGATTGTCTCTTAAGATCAACCCGACTCTTAAAGGACATTTGGAGAGCGCTGGTGTCATCCGAAGACACTTTCAATCAGCACAGACCTTCAAAACTTCCAGATGTGGCTTGTCCTTTGTATTTTCCCATCATTTTTACATATAAGAACACCAAAACTGTCAAAAAATTTTTCACTTTGAGATCTGAACTAATTCTGCCGATGACACTGTGTCACTTTCACCTCATTATTCTTCTTTTCCTCCATCCTCTCATGATCTGTCGGCAGCGCGTTCACTTCCTGTCTTTTCTGTCTTTGTGTTTGAGGGCAGAGAAGAAAGCCTTGTAGAGAGTAGGAGAGAGGCTTTGAAGAGGAGCAGTCCTGGGATGTCTTCTGGGGAAAGCAGAGGAGGGGTTCAGACGGAGAGAGAGGGCAAGCGACTGAAGAAGGGCAAGGTTCCTCATTTCTGAGCAAGGTAGGCTCCTATGGTCAAGCCAACGGCCCCAAGCGCAGCTAGACCGAAGACCGTTACTATCGATGACCACGAGCTGCGAAACACAGAGTCCCTCTGCCTGCCGTAGAGCTCCACAAACGCCTCCTGAAGAGAGAGAGAGAGAATTTTCATCAAGACATGATATTTAACTGAACATATTAATCATGGTGCTTACTAATGCATCACTATTACTGTTAATTAGGCTTGTCTTCAGAAAACATTACAGCCTAGATTGTCACACTTGAATTTGGGGACCAATTCTTACTATTAACTATGACTTTTACCTCAATAAACTCTTAATTTGCTGCTTATTAATATTAAGTAAGGTAGAAGTTATGTTTAGCTATTGGGTAGGATTAGGGATCTAGAATATGGTCATGCAGAACAAGGCATTAATATGTGCTTTATAAGTACTAATAACCAGCCAATATGCATGCTAATTGGCAGGCTAACAATTTCAATTCAATTTCAAAAGCTTTATTGTCTATCCCCAATGGGGTAGAAAATTGTCTTTAGACAAAAGGCTCAACACAAAAACAGCACAAGTAGTCCTCACAACAACAGACTACATTACATCACAAAAACACAACTTAAAAAAAAAATTCATTTTAAGATCCTATTTAAAATATCAATGGCAGTTGGAATAAATTGGTGCCTAAACTAAAGTGTTAAGGTCTTTGCACACTGAGTCCGAAACTTTCGTATGCGTTTTTTCAGTTTGATCATGTCATTGCACCGAAACCTGCACCACTGAGTCAAAATGCTTGCTGCGGATGCGAAAAACACAGAAAATTGAACCCGAACTGATTTTTTTTATGACGGACAAAAGTTTCGGAGGAAACGTATAAATGTGATTGACGCAACGTGAGGTCGTATTTATTTTTTACCGTGTGAAAATTTCGGACTCAGTGTGCAAAGACCTTTACAGACTACAGTCTAGACTTTAAAAATTGCAAATTTGATAGCAGTTTACCGTAATTCGTACATAATTTAAGTGTGGTATTTGTAATAAGACCATGAACAGTTCAGTAATTAGGATTGGGATCATTCATAATCTCACAGCAATTTCTTAAGCACTTAATTTTTATTATAGGGGTCATAATTTGGTACTCGATTTTGAATTGAATTTTAATTTAATGTAGTAAAACTACGAAAATAAACTTTCATTTATTTAGATTTTCTTTCATTTCTGAGTGATAGCTTTCAAATGTGAACAATTTTTAATGCATGCAGCATCTTTTATGTCAAATTCTTACATTTAAATTAGAATAGAATAGAATAATAATTACAAATAGCTAAATTGCAATTGCATAAAAAATACTGAGATTATTGTTTTGAAAATAACTGTGAATATTGAAATACTAAATTATTTGAAAAAAAAACTAAATCATTAAATATGAAACTAAAGCCAACGTTTAGTTCAAATCTCGTCTCGTCAAAGTGTCATAGTTACAAGTCTGCAGATAACAATAACTAGTAAAATGTATATTCCACTCAAATGTTTTGCATATCTGCAACATTCTGTGGCTTGATACAGAGTGTCTGTGTAGTAAAGCCATAAGGACGCTGTTTAAAGGGGGTCATATGATGGATTAAATTTTTCCTTTCTCTTTGGAGGGTAAAAGCTCTTGGTGCATATAAAGAAGATCTGTAAAATTTGCAAAGATTAAAGTCTCAAATCCAAAAGAGATATTCTTTATAAAAGTAAACAGTCAGCCACGCCTACCTAAAACGGCTCATTCTGACACGCCCCCACATGTCTACATCACTGTGTTGGAAGATTTGCATAACGCCGCCCAAAGGTTCACGCAAAGAAAGAAGGCATAACATTTATTCTCACTGTAGTATTGTTGACGCTGCACCCATGTCGTGAAGGCACTGGGTGTTTTGTTGTGAAAGCGAAACTACTTTTTTGGCCTTTCAAAAGAGGACGATATCTTTTTCGTCATGCCTGGAGATGATCCGTGATGGTTGCTGAGGAAATACAACAACTTAGCACTGTGGATCGCCGGATCGGCTTTCACAGTTTTCACCGCTCCTTCGCCGGGACCGCCGTTCTTGACCCCGCTGCCTCAGCTCACTCTTGCCTGGCTTCAGTTCACGCTAAGCCGGGGCTTTCGCTCAAGCTAGGCCGCTGTGTTTTTCATTGTGAAAACGAAACTACTTTTGGCGCTTGACCAAAAGAGGACGATATCCGTTTTGTCATGCCTAGAGCTGATCTGTGCTGGTCGCTGAGGAATACTACAACTAAGTGTGTGGACGCCGGCACATTTTATGGAGACTGTTTACTGATCTTGGGAGAATAGCGTTAGACAAAAAGGCAGTTCTGTCTCATGTAAGTACGTTTTCTTTTATCATTTGCCACTGATGTTTCAAACGCGAGTTTTGGGCAGTAGAGTTAGTAGCACTTGTTGTTTGTCATTTCTACGATCACAAATGCAGACAGAGTTTTAAGTTTACGCGGCGCGATGCAACACAATGCGTAAAAATACAGTATAAGTCATTATAATCGGTAATTATGTCCCCACTGGAGCAACAAATGCCTCGTTTGTAATGGTTTCGTAATTGGTTTTGTCTCGTCGCGCCGGGACACAGCATCATATGGTAAGGGGTGTAACATTTCCGGCACACGCTTGAGGTATTCGGCCAATCACGACGCATTGGATAGCTGGCCAATCACAACACACTTCGCTTTTTCAGACCGAGGAGCTTTGTAAAAATCGATGCGTTTCAAAACGGCGGGGCATAGAGGAGAAACAACAATATGTGCAGTTAGCTGGGACATAATGTGTTGTTTTTACTTTAAAAACGCATCAAATAAACACATTATTACACCAAATACACAAAATAATGATATTTAATATAGCATCATATGACCCCTTTAAAGTGTGTATTACACCTGCCGCCCCCTAGTGGTAAGAATGTGTTTGCAGTCCGTAGGGATGGACAGAAAAACAAGCTCAATTCAAGAGTTCTGGGGGAATGAGCAGAGCCTTTCAGAGTCTCATATACATCCCAACCCAAACTGCCATATATCAACAATACATGTGAAATACACAAGCACATATTGTTATTTCACTGCAAAAATAAATAAACCAACATTTACGAAACACATCTACACGTTAGTGATTCCCTCACATATATTAGTGTAGTGCCTTTGAAACTGGACAGAGAGGATGTCCGCTAATATAACTACTGTGGACAACCAGACGGACAGAGGAAGGAAGTGGCATCCCAAACCAGGATCTTTGTGTTTAACAGGATGTCCGAACCTGACCTGGGAAGAGTTCCTCCTGTAGTTCCTCCCCAGAAGACAAAACTCAGCTTGTTGGAGAGAATTACGACATAAATACCTCATATCTAATGTAATTATTCTAAAAGTAGCAGACAAAGGATCATAAGTGCATAAGTGATTCGTCGTATGACGTTTACCTAAAAATGTTCAGGATGCTCTTTTCCAATACAGAGAAAACGTTTAATCATTAAAAATGACAAAAGAGCATGATAAAAGTACATTGGGGTCCAAACAACTCACGACAAATAATAAAACATAAATCTAATTTAAGCACAATCAGTACGGGGTATCACACATGACATGCAGAAGAAAATAGTGGTGAAATAATACAATGTATACTCAACGATTTAACCAAAACAAGGTAATGAATTAATAAGCGGCCATGATATCTTGTTTTATTTCCCCACACGTCTAGACGCCATTTCAAGATGTCACGGCAGATTTTGTCAATCGAATCGAAATTTCAGTTGGAAATCTCACACTGTCAGAGTAGGTAAGTATTTGTGACCCATTAAAAAAGTATGTTCTATATAGTGTGAATGAAATCCAGACATACTACATTACTAGTGAAGTATGGATATTTGAACGCAAGGATCATCATTTACGCCAAACCTGACACGACACTTTTAGTCACACGAAAAAGTAGTTTAAGGCACATTGTAAGAGTTTTTATAGAAAATATCCAAAACACTCGAACATCCTATTTTGTGGATTGTGTACTTAGATTACCCCAAATGTTTCGAAGAATGTTTAAACCCAGAGAAATAAACAATTTTAACTAGTGACACGGAGCATAGTGTCATTGTGTCGCCGGCCAATGACGTTATAACCCCTCGGTTTTGTTTTGTAGAAAACATGGAAGACGCTTTAATATGTTGTGTGTTTTAATAAACCGGTGACGACCGCACAGAGAAGTGAAAATGTGACGTGACATGTGGTTAGTGCTCTGCATTTAACCCATCCTAACTGCACACACACAGCAGTGAACACACAAAAACCGTGAACACACACACCCGGGAGCAGTGGTGTGTGCAGCCAATTTTGCTGTGGCGCCCGGGGAGCAGTTGGGGTTTCGGTGCCTTGCTCAAGGGCACCTCGTTTGTGGTATTGAAGGTGGGAGAGAGCGTGTACATTCACTCACTACCCCCAACCTACAATCCCTGCCTGTACGAGACTCGAACCCACAACCTTTAGACGAGTTACGAGTCCGACTCTCTAACCATTAGGCCACGACTTCCCTAGTAGCATTATAACAGAACTTTCAAACGTATCTGATTTTGCCACTCAGCCAGGTTGGTGGACAAACACCCCTGAGACTGGCTTGCTGACCTTTTTGTGTGAAGCAAGTCAGCGGTTTCTCATTCTCTGTGGACACTAGTATAGACGCTGTATCTAAAACAGCGCTGCTTTACCCCACATAAGCACAACCGGAAGCAGCGGAAGCGCGGTCCTTTCGACTGGTGCAGCAGACAAGCTCTGCTGCTTTCGAGCCGTGTGTCGCACTCGTTCAGCAGCCTCGTTTCGCTCGACGGCTTTCAGCCTCACCCTGCTACATTCTACTACGTTAATAAATCATTAGCTCATCCATGAACATGATTTCTGCCCGAGTCCCGTCGGATTGCATCGGCTGTGGGGATGAAGACCACAACTCCCATGATTCCACACTCAGTCACGGCGTCATCAAACTACGCCTTTGCCTCTTCGTTTATTTTGAATATGCGCCCTCTAGAGGCGAAAATTACATACTGTGCCTTTAAATAGCATTTTTGTCTACTTTTGGTCTGTTTTCAACAAAGCATCATACAGCTTGTGAGACGCACAATATAGTGATGGAACGCTTTTTTTATGATATTCGGCTGCTTTTAGGTTGCTTTGTGGTTCATTCTTGGAGTGGAGAGTCCATAATTTTTATTCTGGTATTCATTCTGATAAAACTTCTCCTTTTGTATGCCATCAAGAACCTACTACATTTGGAACAGTACGGGGTTTATTTTAGGGTGAACTGTCCCTTTAAACTGATATACAGGAAGTATTTCCTTTATTCTGAACTAAGCCTCACAGGGTGCAGTCCAAAACACCAAAAAATTATTTCCTCTCATCCTCCCTTCATGCAGACTGTGAGAGACACAGCACAGCTGAGAATAAAACTCCAACTTCCTCACATTTAAACTTCCGAAGCAAGCCTCCCGGGTGGATAACATTTGTGTATCTCTATTAACCTCTGCTGGGTTTTTTTTTTCTTTTTTTTTTAAATCATCATCTCATCAAGTTCCTATTTAACAGTCATGCAAGCCTTGCCATTTTTGTGTTGTACTCCCACTGTGCACTCCCCTGATGAAAGCACCGCACATTTCAGGTTTAATTGGTAACACTGCGTGCCACACCGTGAATATTGCTTTGAGCAGCGAGGGTTTGAAACAGAGCCTCATCGTTAAACTTCACAATGAAAACAATGCCAAGCAAGTCATGGCACACAAAGTTCGAGGAGTTTGCCCTTTTATACGTTCGCCCACACATACATTCCAGTGTGAAACCTCCTATTATACGATATAACCACAAACGATGGAAAGTCCCTTTGAGAGAATAGGAGGAAACATTTGGAGAACTAAAACTTAAACGAGAGAGAACAAATATTTTTTTTAGACAGTTGAATGTTAAAAGGCCACAAAATCCTGGAGGCTTGTTTTCATGTGACAGCAGAGTTTAAGAGCTCTAGAAGTGTTCAGGCAAGTACTCGGAGTCAGATGAGTGAAAAAAATACAAGCAGGAGCTATGAAAGGCCACACTTCATTGATCCATAGAAATCTAAAGGCATAACGAAAGAAAACGCTTCCGAAAGGCTACATTTTTGAGAAGTTCTTGCTTAACTAGACTTAAAACTAACCTGAAGCAGATGGAATTTACATGGCTACATGTCAGTGTTATTATTGTTAAATAAAATAAATAAAAAATCCTTTTCAGTAAATTAAATGAAGCGAAAATAAAAAGTAAATATTAGATGAAAACCTTAAAAAAAACTCAAATGAAAAATAAAATTGTTGGCAACTAACTGATACTGAAGTACTAAAATTACTAAAGCTAAAAAAAGTGTAAATATTAGATGAAAATGAATACAAGCATGTCAATTTCGGAAAAAAACTAAAAAATATACAAAAAAGCTCATTCAAAAACATTAATAAACACTATAGATAATACTTAACATAACACGCTTACATATACTATCTCTTTCTGAAAAATCAAATAGTGGCAACCCCAACTGAAATGATGTACTAAAATGACTAAAACTGGAATAAAAATACTGCTAAACAGACATATAAAAACAAAAATGAATACAAAAGCACATAAAATTGCTCAAACTAAACTTTAAATGACTGAAACTGTAAATA
Organism: Sinocyclocheilus anophthalmus; assembly: GCA_018155175.1. NCBI lineage: Eukaryota > Metazoa > Chordata > Actinopteri > Cypriniformes > Cyprinidae > Sinocyclocheilus > Sinocyclocheilus anophthalmus. Next base: position 262,974 of record JADLZN010008349.1, on the reverse strand, counting down.
TAAAAACAAAAGCTCATTTAAAATATGAATAAACACTATAATGGTAGAGATAATACTAAAATAGCACTGTATAGATATGTTTGAACAGCGTATTAATATATTACTCTATTTCTGCTGTTAAGTTTGCATACTGCGCTGTTCTGTATTGTACTGTATCCTATAATGCAATGTGCTTGATTCAACCTCTCACTTCCAATATGACAAATCAATGCATGAAATGCCGCAATTTTTAACATCTTTCACTCATCTGGCAAAATTGCATTAAAATGTATTATTTAAAACCGATTATAAGTGGATATTCTTGCTTCTTGCTGAATTAAACATGATCTGGGCATGTATAAATGTAGTAAGGTTATTTGGCAACTATGATGACTTATACTGACTATAGTAGGCAGTGTTCAGTGTACAGTACTCAGAATACACTGTGCTAGTATTTTGTCCGAACATAACCTATGCAGCACTGCAGAAACAGAGGGTTTCTAAATGGTTTCGAGTGCTGTCTTAACTACATGAGCGTGTCGGACATCACGAGAGCTTTGGGTGATGGGAGAGAGTCAGGTGGGCATCATGGGACAGAAGCTCAGGAACATGCATCACACTTTCACTCGGTCAGGCTTCAGTACACTCTCTTACACACACACACATCACATGTGACTTCTCTTCTGGAGTGTATATGTAGCGTATATTTTCCATTACCCTCATGTCGATAGATACAGTAAATACACTTCCAGAAACTGATGGCTGTCACAAGATCAGATATTCCAATGACACTCTTTGTGCAACACTTTCACTCCATGTCATTTAAAGACTTTATTCCCAGATAACTGTATGTTATATAGCACCAAACTGTATGTAACATCCTGCCAAGGGAACAAAAAAAGTACTAAAAATACAATAGTATTACCTTACTATATACTATGTTAATACTGTGGCGTTCTTTGAATTACTATGTTAAAAAAAAAAAAGTAATTATGTCATATAAATTTGTCAATTGACATTATCATGGCAAACAAAAGCATTAAAATACATTACAAAAAGGATGTATGAGCTTCCGTTGATCATATTTGATGAACTCTATGTGTGTGTGTGTTTTATATGTAAATAAATGCCTAAATTAAATCTGTTTATCATATAAAACAATCGTGTCCCTTCAGAAGACTTAAACCAATTCATACGGATTACTTTTACGATCACTTTATAACCTTTTGAATGCGTTGAATGTCTCATAAATGTTTAATTAAAAATAACTTCATTTGTGTTTCGAAGCTATGACATGAGGGTGAGAAATGATGAAATTTTCCATTTTTGGGTGAACTATTTCTTTAAGATTTGTCCTCACAAAAATGACTGCATATTTGTCATATAGTGTATATGTATCAACACACCATGGTATTACCTATTATTATCTGATATCATCACTGTAACATGATACTACTACTACAGTCATTTTTACAGTAAGGCTGTTATTCAAGACATGATGACTAGAAATATAACTAGTCATAATGACTAAGAACTACATCTTAATTGTTTCAAAAAATTTTTTTAATAAAAACAAGGCACTAAAAAAAGGGAAATAAATGTGTCAAAAAATTCCCAAAGTTAAAAATCTGGGTCATGCTTCCTCTTCTTTATAATAGATTTTGGGATGTCCTCTACATGTTATATAGGTCAAAGAAGTAATGGGCTAAATGAATTATTCTTCGTTATCCTATTTTGAAGCTGCTCTTCCCCACCTTGCGATGTGATGTGCTGTATTCACCGGAGTGAAGGAGAAGCGCTTTCATCAGCAGAAGCGCTTCTTAAGGTCCGCAGGAGGCTTAAGACTCCACGCAACTGCATTTCTTTAGCTGCCATGTGAAATCTGGAACATTTTGGTGGAAATCTGCAGCAGCCCCCTTTCTGCAGAAAAGCCACACTAATGAAAACTCCCTGAAGGCTCCCACAGGACAGGGATGGGGGAGTTACTGTCCGTATGTCGCAGTTGCCAGACTTCCACTGCTACAAACCCACATTATTTGCTGGACTTGTGTTTTACTTTTCTCAGAAACAGAGAACTTGTGGATGTGGGGCCGTTTCACTAGCGACAAAACCTTCTCTGTCACCATGTCAAATTTTTTTTTCCAAAATCAATGACAGTTTATCGAATGACAGTACAAATAGATGTACTTTAAAGGGGTCATATGATGCTTTTTTAAAGTCTTATTGTGTATTTGGTGTTGTAATACTATACATTTTATTGTAGGTCCTCTATGCCCCGCCTCTCTAACGCTTCGTTTTTTTTTACAAAGTCCCTCCTTCCGACAAGAGCAGTCTGCTCTGATTGGCCAGCTGACCAGTGCATTGTGATTGGCCGAACACCGCAGCACTCGTCGGAAAAGTAACGCCCCTTACCATAATCACGAGCTTTATCTTTCAAAAATAAATGTAAAGACAGAGCCCGAAAGGGGGAACAGAGTCGCGTGACAGACACAGTGATGAAGATGGTATGTGTTTGCAGTACACAAGCCAAGGTAAAGACAGCTGACTCCACTGTGATCTCACTCTCTCTCTCTCTCTCTCTCTCCGCTCTCTCTCTCTCTCTCTCCTCTCTCCTCTCTCCCACGCACACACACACACGATGCACAAAACTCCGCATTTGAACAGTCAATAGCAAATACTTAAACTAATAAAACATACTTACAGTAGCTGATTCAGAATAAGCGCCATGTTGTCATAGCAAAGTCAGAATGACCTGCTCTCCTAGGTTCACGAAAACGGTCGTCCATAATGCATTGCTGTTCTGTTGTAAGTAATTTTAAAGATTCCTAAATTGCTCTACTTCCGGAAGGCCAAATAAAGTAATTTCGCACTGAAATACACAGCGTCTCACTGACATGGCTGCATAAACACTACTGCTGTTCCTGAAACCACGCCTTTTTCTTTGCGTGAACATTTGGGCCCGGCATTATGCAAATATTTCACATAGTGAGGTTAGATATGTGGGGGCGTGTTAGAACGAGCCGGTTTAGGGGGGTGTGGCAGAGTCTTAACTTTGATAAAGATATCTCTTTGGTTTTGAGACTTTAGTCTTTGCAACTTCAGGGATCTTATCTATGCACAATCAGCTTGTAACACTCCAAAGAGAAAGGAAAACTTGAAATCGCGTCATATGACCCCTTTAAAGTAGTAAGCAAAGAAATGGTTGAACACAACCTTGCTGTTTCATGAATTTACTGTGTCAACATCATTGCTTTGTTCTTATAGAGAGCAATTTAAAATACTGTTTATGTTTCTTTAGTTCATAATGAGGAACTCCTGAGCTCCTGAACTTTGTTTGACCCTCTGATGACAGGGCAGGTTTTTACATGAGATATTTGGAGATATTATGCTGAAAATAGCTCCCACAGCCCAATAATTGAAGTCAAATCTCAGATAAATGGCAGCGATGTGGTGAAGATCAAAAGCAGCACTACTCAACCATCTTTGAACTCAAACAATGGTTGGAAACAAAGTAAATAGACTCAACAGTGCACACCTCTAGACATAACACGGTTGACAAAACAGGTGTGCCCTAATCCTAAATCATCTTTACATGTTATGGCAATGCATTTTTCTTCTTACACAGGCAGGTAGATCACATCAGTTGTAATTTCATGCTAATCTGAGTTTTGTCCTATAGCCGGCTACAATGCAAAAGCAAACCGACTGCAACGCAAAGCACTGTGCAACAAGAAAGAAAAATTGAGAGCAAATATACTTCAAAGGTCTCCTTTAAACTAACTCAAATTATCCGCAAGCTTCTTTGCACTGCATCCATTATGTGACAGTAACAGTGTCTTCTTTTGGATTGAAAAGGTGATGTTAAAGTCATGATGAGATGTAAATTCCACCCCCCCCCCCCCCCCCTGTTCTATTTTGAAAATACATGTTATTATATCATTGCAAATGTTTAACATGGTTTAATTTTCTTCTTTCTTCGTAATTTTAAAGGGATAGTTCACCCAAAAGTGAAAAACTCTGTCATCATGTACGACCCCCAATGTCAACTCAAATGTCATGTCTTTAGGTAAAGGGACAGACTTCTTTCTAGTGGATTTCGCCAATCATTTAATCCACTTAACCATTCTGTCCCTTTCTTACAATTGACTGCAAACTCACATTCGGATCTGCCTCCATCTAATCAACAAAAAAATAGATTGAACCAAGTCCCCGCCCTACATTTTTTCTTTTTCTTTTTTGAAATTCCGTTTCTCCATGTACATCACAACACAGAAGAGAAGATCTGTCGCTACTTCAGTTGCATCACAAAGTCATCTAGAGAGCAGTTTATTTAACAAATCTGGGTCACACTTAGTTTGGGACCAATTTCTCACTATTGATAACTATTAACTAGGACTTTGCATCAAAAAACGAATTGCGCTGTTAATAGTTAGTTATGTGGTGAATTAATTGGCATCTGGGGGGGGAGGTGTGCAGAATAAGAAATTAATATGTGCTTTATAAGTACTAAAAAAACAGCCAATATGCTAGTAATATGAATAGTAGTGAGAATGGTCCTGAGTGCAATTATCAATATTTTGGCCCGTTTTCCTGAAAAAAAACTCCAAAATCTTTAGTATATGAGTACACTAGCATATAGTTAATCTCAATGTAACACATGGAATAACACATTCATGAAAGTACCCTGTAAACCTTCAAAAATCCCACCATGGAGCCCATCCACTGCAAATTCTAATGGCTGCTTCTTAATTGTCAAATTTGTCCTAATTGGCTATGTCTATAGCTTTAGGCAGTTTTTCTTTTTTTAGTGAGGACAGAAAAATCACTTTACTGATTTGAAGCTTGTCACATTGTGCCTGGTTACGACATAGTATTGGGAAATTTGTGGACTAGTGTCCACAGAGAAGGAGAAACAGCCGACTTGCTTCACACAAAAAGGTCAGCAAGCCAATCTCAGGGGTGTTTGTCCACCAACCTGGCTGAGTGGCAAAATGATGACAGAGGACTTTAATTCTGCACTTCTTAACAAGATAACCAGGCATGTCAGCAAACTGGTAGTGAAGGGCACTGAGCCCTTGGAAAAACTCAATAAAAACCTTTGGCTATTGATTCGACATGACTACCGAGAGAGGAAAAAAAGAGCGACAGCATACCTGCTTTGCAGTTAATTAAACCTGACAAGCATACCACAGTAATCATAGCTGCCGTATCACATGCACCTGCATATACTGGGAGGTCACAGAGAATAAACGAGATTGCATGTCTCATTTTAAATCAACCCAAAGCATTGGACTTGAGGTTTCAGTATAGTGTGGAATAGCACTCAATATTGCCCTGTGTATTGGGTCGTTGTTATCATATTTCATCTGTATGATGCTCTGCGCATCCTGCACACATTGTCATTTCATTGTGTTTTCCAGCGGCTGGCAGGTTTCCAGAAGCACGCTGTTAGTATTCATGGGAAAACACCTGAGGCACCTGAGAGCCGAGCTGACTTGGCATAAGAGATCCAACCGCTGCAAGTCTCCTAAATTATCTGCGATTGGACCTGTTCCACCACATAAATATTCAAATTAGTGTCAATGCTAGCGTGTGTACACACACAGAATGTCTCATAGGGGCATTCATGCTTCACCGAGATGAAGAAATGTGATTTTGAATAAATTGAGGGAAAGCATTTTGCCAGAACTTTTCACAATAGACCTTTCTCATCCAAACTAACTACATGTAAATTAAAGTTTGGGGACTGAGGATTGAGGGACAGTCTTTTAATTTTAGATGGGAAGCTAGCAAGGAAGAGAGACAAAGGACAATGGACAATGGAAACCAGAGTCACATACGGTTATAATTGAATATCATCCCCTGCTTATTTTCCACAGAACTTCAGTCCAATATGACCTTCGCTGAAACAGTGATCTAATTCTTGAGCAGGCTATTGTCTGTGAAAGATTATAGATCAAACTGGATGGGCCTCCTGTAGTGAGTAGAGGAGTTTGTAAGGGAACATGGCCATAGGTGCTAAGGTGATGCTAAGAATAGAAATCATACTTCACACAATTCATGCATATGCAGAAATGCTTGCCTAATGCATTGCTAACATTGTACATACAGTATCTCAGTATTTAGGAGGTCAGTAGGCGCGTTTCCATTACAGATTTGCGCAAAACTTTGGCGATATTTTATAAATGTCGATAAAAAAGTATTGCGAAATGACAGCGTTTCCATTAACTAATGTTATGCGACTAAAATGTAACCTTTTGCCTCTAGCGATAAGTCATGGCAACGGCGGATTTTGGTGGGATTTTGGCTATATTTATTCAAAGGAGGCGTATGCGTGTACCTTTACAGAAGCAGCACAGAGAGCCGCTTCAGAAACGTACGTGGCATGGCTGGAATAAGCACAAGCATTGACTAGAGTGGCCATATCAGAGCCACACTGCACCGCAGACGTGTGCAGTGTAAACTGTCTAAGCATTAATGGTAGGGAAAGCCCCTTATACTGGAGAGCGGCCACGTAAGAAGTCTTTCTTGGATGTTATAGTACATTGAAGAATTATCATATGACTTTTTACATACGCCATGTGACCTTTAAATGCGAGTTATCCCTTTTTCGAAATTGACACGTTTGCATTAGGCATATTTTCAATTCGCAATTTCAATTTGCGCAATTTGAAGGGTAATGGAAACGCGCCTAATGTCTATGCCATTGTTTTTGACTATTTAACTAACTACCGAGATTTTCTTCAAACTGCTGCTCCAACATGACATGTATTTGTACAACACGTTATTAGCTGCTTTCTAATTTTCAGAATGAAACTTAACTTAAATAACTACAAGGATTTGCATTCACTTACTTGCATACAGTATCTTTAGGCTTGCAACTACGTTATTATGAAGCATTGTTAAACAAGAATCAGACACAAGCTAGTCTTATCCACAGAAGCTCATCCATTGTCTGACAGCAATGCAAATTCAAGAGGTCAAGACACACAGGCGTTTCATCAGTTCACCAGGGGGGGAAAGCATTCGCTGAGACTCCTACACCAATATTTGAATTCATATTGTTCCATGCAGATCTATTATTGTGGTATAATCTATTTGAAATAAACACCCTAAATGGTAGAGATAAATAAGTGTGTTTGGTTGTGTGAATGCAAATAATCTAAGTTGCTATTCTTAGGCATAATAACCTGCGATGAGGACCAGACTTTGTGCCGCAAGTCAAAAGTCTGGCTAAACAAGTCTAGACACAAGCTTGAAGCGGCCACATGGCTGTTTTACAACATTGTCCACCTGGGATTAAAACTTGCAGGCAGGGCAACCAAGATTTCTGCTGACATAGCCTGGAGTCAAAAATCATTGGGCCATCTCTGTACAGCACAAAATAAGATAACAATACAGCTGCACACCAAGCCATATCAATCCCACACCGTGTTCATTGTGCGAAAAGCGCACCAAGTACCTGATATTTATATTCACACAACTCATGTGCTCCATGACCATTTTTAATACTTGGAAAAGCCTGAAGAAATGCACAAACACAAGGGTAGACATTGTTGTGTAAAATAAGCTTTCAGCCGCTCCACCTTTAACAGTGATGACGGAGGTTAACGCATTGTTAGCGGTGGTCTGTGCATGGGTGTGCTGCCCTTTCCCAGAGGAGAAGGGAAGAAAGCAGCCACCCCAGCTATAAATAAACAGGCCAGGCCTGGCCACTAATCTAATAAAACTGTCCTTGTTGTATCTGCCAAGAGCCGGCAGTCCAAAAGGGCAGGCGTGGTGCATGTGGAGGGCGCAGATATTGGCAAAAGATCGCTGAGTCATCACCTGGTGGAAGGGCGTATGGAGTTGCATGTCGATTCCAATCCATCCTCTTTCTACAGGCACTCAGCAATAATCAAGCTAATCAGCGTTGAGCTGAGAATTCATAATGACAAAGGCATCCGTCTTCATTCAATTAATCGATAGCTGCAGGCTTAAAGTGAAGTGTAATTACTGTGCCATCAAACAGAACTGCAAAAATAATGACTCTTTCCCAAACACTCACCCGCCTGCCACTGGTCGGACCAACAGGTAGTCCTGTCCTAAACATGTTTTGAGCATCTCGATCAGCTCAACTGAAGTACTTTAACTGTGGTAAGAAAGTGCATCTACAGTGGTGTGAAATAGTGTTGGCCCCCTTCCTGTTTTTTTATTTTTTGCATATTTGTCACACTTAAACGATTCAGATCATCAAACACATTTTAATAATACACAAAGATAACCAGAGTAAATACAAAATGCAGTTTTTAAATGATTATTTATTTTATTAAGGGAAAAAAAAAGCTGTCCAAACCTGCCTGGCCCTATGTGAAAAAGTAATTGCCCCCTAAATCTAATAACTGGTTGTGCCCCGCTTTGCAGCAACAACTGCAATCAAGTATATGCGATAACTGGCAATGAGTCTTTCACATCGCTGTGGAGGAATTTTGGCCCACTCTTCTTTGCAGAATTGTTTTAATTCAGCCACATTGGAGGGTTTTCGAGCATGAATGGACTGTTTAAGCATTTCAATCGGATTTAAGTCCGGACTTTGATTTGGCCACTCCAAAAACTTAATTTAGTTTTTCTTGAGCCATTCAGATGTGGACTTGCTTGTGTGTTTGGGATCATTTTCCTGCTACATAACCCAAGTGCGCTTCAGCTTGAGGTCACAAACTGATGGCCAGACATTCTCCTTCAGGATTTTCTGATTTCTGAATTCATGGTTCCATCAATTATGGCAAGTTGTCCAGGTCCTGAAGCTGCAAAGCAGCCCCAAATCATCACACTACCACCGCCATGTTTGACTGTTGGTATGATGTTCTTTTTATGAAATGCTGTGTTGGTTTTACGCCAGATGTAACGGGACACACACCTTCCAAAAAGTGCAACTTTTGTCTCATCAGTCCACAGAAAATTCTTGGGGATAATCAAGATATATTTTGTCAAATGTGAGATGAGCCTTTGTGTTCTCTTTGGTCAGCAATGGCTTTTGCCTTGAAACTCTCCCATGGATGCAGTTTTTGCCCAGTATCTTTCTTATTGTTGAATCATGAACACTGACCTTAATTGAGGCAAGTGAGGCCTGCAGTTCTTTAGATGTTGTTCTGAGTTCTTTTATGACCTCTTGGATGAGTCGTCATTGTGCTCTTGGAGTAATTTTGGTAGGCTGGCCACTCCTGGGAAGGTTCACCACTGTTCCAAATTTTCTCAATTTGTGGATAATGGCTCTAACCGGGGTTCGTGTGCATGATATTTAAGCAGACTCAGATGATAATGTACTGTAGAAGTTCTGTCAGGAAACTCTACATGGCTCAGCCCAATAGGTCTAATCAATCTGATATAGACCTAATCATATCATTATTCACATGAGCTTTCTTCTCAACATTCAAATACGTGGCTAGTGCTTGCTGTAGCAGTTGCAGCACGCTTCAGAAACCTTCCACCTCCCCCAGCTCCACCTGTATAGATCTGCAACAGGGTAGCTTCATGTATGTTATATATGGGTGTGACGAGTGGGGGCTGGGCCGAGATCCGTGGGAACGGAGCGAGGCCGGTGGAATAAGTGATAATGCACGACTCGTGAATTATCACTTACTCACGGACTCGCTCGTTCCCTCGCCTCGGCCCCGCACCCACTCATCAAAATGGGTTATTTCTTACATGCTAACAGCAGCATGTTGTTGATGTATTGGCAGTAGCAAGTCTCTGTACCTTAGCTAGCTCATAAGCCGTTCTATTCCGGCAAGACCAAATACATTAACATTGTCATGTATATTACCATGCTAAACTCTCAGAGAGTTATCATGACAGAACTACTGGGGCATATAAAGATGTACAGCAGGCGATTCAAACAGTGTCCAGTTTCTTTCATATTTCAGCCAAGATTTATAGACTGAACATGGTTGGCTTTACTAATATGAAAAGATTCCTACCTCTGTTTTCTTGACTATAAGTGACCTATTTCAGACACAATATTGTCAGTTTTTGCTCTATTTAGCCAACAAAAATAGTTTCAAACAAAGTCACAGACGAGCTGTTACTTACTGAATTTTTATTTTAATAAAATTAAATTAGAGATTTTGACATAAATGACACATACATTTGAAAAGGTTGGAAAACATGCCCTTACAAAAGTAAAGAAATGCCTCGGGAAATCAATTTAAGGGGGCAAATATTGCCCCATAATGGTAAAGTTACCTTCTGTCTGATCAGAAGGCACTCTTACATTTTTGACTGCTCCTAAAAAACAAAAGTAAGCATAGAGCCCTGAGTACATTAATACACATTTAGGCATAGATTTTAATCTTATTGTAACAATATTATAAAGAAGAAAAGAGTATCCTATTGTTTTCAAGGTGACCCTGTTATAATCGCTTGGATTTTGGAGATTTTCTATGGCCAAACCTACAAAATCACTTTCAGGATACTTTCACATTCAGTGACCCAGGCATTCAGTAGGTTCCCATGAAAATGGTCTATGTTGTGTAACAACACTGTGTTGCAGCTAACTTTTCCATGGTGATGTTAGCATTATACAGATGCCAAGCCTGTAACCAGGGAAATGTCTACTGCAAAGCCAAACGCCTGGTTGCCAAGACAATGATGGCGAGATGACAGCTTGTTGAAACATCTTGTGGCTCAAAGTGCAAGGGTTTAGTGAGCCGCGGTTAGCCGGGGAAATCCAAATACAAAGATATAAAAGCTTCAGGATTTATTGGTTTTGGAGAAGAAGGCATGTATTGTGATGATGAATAATCAGCATACATATCATGTTACATTTCTATGGAAGTCCGTTTCCTCCACGTAATAAAAAATAAAATTTTATCTCACAATTTTTCTCATAATTGCACACTTACATCTCACAATTCTGACTTTTTTTCTCATAACTGCCTGTTGGAAACTCGCAATTTTGATTTTTTTTCTCAAAATTGTGAGGTATAAACTTGTAATTGCGAGTTATAAAGACAAAATTGTGTGATATAAAGTCACAATTGCGAATTGCGTGAGTCTAGCTCTTGCAATTGTTACTTTATAACAAGCAATAGCGAGTTACAAGATCTAAAATATTTTTTCCACAGAATTGGACTTTATAAATCGCAATTACGAGTTTATCCCTCACAATTCTGAGAAAAGAAGATATAAATTTGCAATTCTAAGAAAAAAGTCAGAATTGCGAGTTTATATCTGACAATTCTGATTTCATAAAAGGCTATTGCAAGTTTATATCACTCTGTTCTGAGAAAAGAAGCCAGAATTACATGATATAGACTCACAATTGTGAGAAAAAAAGTCATAAATTGCAAGATACAAACTCGCCGTTGCGAAAAAAAACATACAATAACACGCATATGCCAGTTTGTCACTCAATTTTGAGAAAAAAGTCAGAATTGTGAGTTTATATCACACAATTCTGAGTCTGAACTGTAGATGAAAAGTTTTTTACTTCTTATTCAGTGGCAGAAATGGCATCCAAACATTTTGTAGATGCACCGAGTAAGATTTTAATATTTTCTGAAAAAAAGTGGAAGTTGGGCATGCAAAACTTATCGAGATGTGTTGTTGTGCTGTTGCTAAGTGTTTCTAGGTAGTTGTAGGTTAATGCAAGTTGGCTGGCTTCTTTACTTTCCCAAGAGTATCCTATATGATTTTCCGGTCCCTAGATATGGCTTATGTTTCACTGGTCTTCAGCTGTCATAAACACGGTCACAAGCCTCTCTGCTGCCCCCAACAGTACTGGAGTACTCATGTTCTTGTTATTCAGTGTGCGACACAACAATCTGAAGTGCTCTGGAAAATAAAAGATTTCATTTAGGCCTATTGAGGTGTAAAACATTTTGTGGAAAAAATGACTTCACCTTTAGTGTCTAAAGACTTGATTAAGTCGCTCAAATGTGTCTTATTCAAAGACTCTGTGATCTCATTCATCATCATTGTAGATTGAGTACTTAATGTAACTGAAGCCAAACAATACAGAGCACAAAGCCCAAGGCATAGTGAAGCCATCAAATTAAAAAAAAAAAAAAAACTACCCCATGCCCACAGAGTGCTCTCCATAATCTAGTCTTTCTGGAGCTCAACCCTCTAATGAAATCTTGATAGTTTCGGCAACAGAGGTTCAAAAGTTATTGGATAATGGGAAAAAAATCGCAATCTCCCCTTTTGAACCTTGAACTACATGGAATGAACCACAGTTGAGGAAAACAGTGACTAAAGATATTAGATCACCAGGTAAACAGCTGTAAACAGTAATCTACTTGAAGCAACTTGACCTCCTCTGACATCTTTGTAGCACTACAATATGGTTCTGTTTTATCCAGTACCAGGTAAAGTTAAGATTTTTACATAATGAACATAAATCCATGAACAGACCATTATCGCTAAAAAGGAATGTGTTATTCCAATGTTAAAATACTTTGTCCAAAGCCAGTTTAATGTGTGGAGAAAACTACAGTATAAGTAAGCCATTCACCTAGTAGTAGACTGACTTCCTGAAAAAATAAAACACTGTGGCTCTGTAACACTTTCAGCAATGCTCAGTTTATTCTAGCGGTCCAGCTTGTCAACAACTGGCTCAACCAGTGCGGTTTGGGGCAAAACTACCTGTTGGCTGATGGGACAGTATATGTGCTTTAGAAACCTAAATTGGGGAAAGTTATTATTTTTACAATTCCATTTGGATGCTTATAAATACCAGTTCATTCCAGTTCCAGTTCACTCTAAAAAAATAAATAAAGGTTCCGAAAAGGGGTTTTTACAGTGATGCATTGCATAACCATTTTGGGTTCCACAAAGAAAGAATCTTTCAGTGAACGTTTTAAAGAACCATTTTTTTTTTCTTAGTGTGAAAAACATTTTTAAGGGGTCCTATTACGCTTTTTCACTTTTTCAAGTTTAGTTAGTCTCTTATGTTGCCGTTTGAGCATAAAAACATTTGCAAAGTTCACCTAAAGGAGTATTATATTAACAGAACAAACACTTTCCAGAACTCAACAAAATGGCTGGTTTCGGGACTCTACAGCGAGCTTCTTCTGGATATTGTGAAGTCTGGATAGAGTGACGTCACTCATTTCGATTGTGTACATGCAACCATAGTATATGCTGTAGATACAAATATAAAGAACCAAGGCCTGCTTGAGAAGGCGAAGCAGAAGAGTTAAGAGTTGCTTAGTAGAGTGTCAAAAGAGATACTGTTTCTTCCACCCCGTTTCCAAAACCCCTTTATTTATGCTTCAAAAGGTTCTACATGATCCTCTTGTTCGTAAACATTCCCAGGCTCCTGATTCGGGCTTGAATTGGTTGGGCAAAATTGACGGCATCGTTAATATTGACAGCTGAGCAGATAAAACTCGTAGTTATGGTAAGGGGTTCGCCAATCACAATGCACAGGGTCAGCTAACCAGTCAGAGTCCATTTCGAGTTTCAGAAGAAGGGAATTCATCAAAACAGGACAGGACAGCATTTTCAAGACAGTTTGGGACAGTTATGTGAAAAATAATGGCTTTTTGGAAAAATCAAACATGATGAAAACCTATTCTAGTACACCCCAAAAACGAAATCAAGACTTCGTATTAGGGCATAATAGGACCCTTTACTAATCTAAAGTACTTTTTCCACTATAATGAACCTTTTCGGCAATGGGTGTTAAAGATTCTTCATGGAAAAATTGATGCCAATAAAGAACCTTTATCCTTGTATCTACATTAATACTATTGGTTGCATCTACACTATTGAAACTGTAGTATTGCCATCGATTTCAACAAGAAGGTCCTGTTATCAGTGCAGCACAAATATGACAACTATGGTATAAGAACTCTTGGCACAAACATGATAAAATACATAAGAAGACATTTTGAAACCACATTAAACCCCAACTTCATTGTATGGCCACAAAAACACTGAGAATGTTATTAAAAAACTTTTCTGGAACCTTTTCATTTCTGAAAAAAGTTATAGTTTTGAAATGACAAAACTTTATCATCATTTGCTCACTCTCATTTTGGGGTGGTGCAAACGTCCCTTTGAGGGTAAAATATGGACCCTTTAAAGTATATAGGTACAAAGGTGCAGAGGTGGAAAGTAACGAATTACATTTACTCGCATTACTGTAATTGAGTAGATTTTTTGTGTACTTCTACTTTTTAAAGTTAAAAAAGTAACTACTTGTTAAAGTATATTTAGTTTGGAGTATTGTACTTCGCTACATTTGAAAACACATTAATTACTGAGTAAAAAAAAAAAAAACACACCCTCGAAACGACTGCATTAAATAATGGGCAGGAGAACAAACTGATGATAAAATCCTAAGAAAGATGCAGACGGACAAGACATGCATTAGTGGTGCAGACCCAGCTGAAAACAAAACCCCGTCTTATTCTGCTGAAGTTGAACTCGAAGGAAATGAAGTGAACCCCTGGCCATATTTATGCTCTATTATGCAGTGTAAGTTGTGTTTGCCTAGGGAGACCAAACTAACAGTTTATAAAATCTAGGGACATCAAACATTCGCAAGTGTAACCCCTCTTCTCCCGGGTCCTTCACCGCCCACCTCGTTCTCGCTCGGTGGGTCTCGACCCAGGTCTCCCGGCATAGGAGGCTGGATGCATTAACAAGGAGGATAAAGATGCAGCAATAGCGTCAGCGCTAGTGCGTTTTTTGAGATCAGGGGAGTGAGGTTTACCTGCACAGAACCTACCGCTGGCCTCCGTTACACTCACCCCCTAAACCTCACTCCCATCCGGGTCACGGCACCAATGTAACCCCTCTCTCCCGGGTCCTCACCGCCACACCTCGCTCTCGCTCCGAGTGGGTCTTGAACCCAGGTCTCCGGCATGGGAGGTTCGGACTCACTAACAAGGAGGCTAAAGACTGCAGGCACTAGCGTCAGTCCCCTAAGATCAGGGGAGTGAGGTTTACCTTCACAGCACCTACCGCTGGCCTCTGTTACACTCAACCCCCTAAACCTCACTCCCATCCGGGTCACAGCACCAATGTAACCCCTCTCTCCCGGGTCCTCACCGCCACACCTCGCTCTCGCTCCGAGTGGGTCTCAAACCCAGGTCTCCAGCATGGGAGGCGGACACACTAACAAGAAGGCTAAAAACTGCAGCCTCTAGTGTTAGTCGCTAGTGCATCTCTTGAGATCAAGGGAGTGAGGTTTACCTGCACAGCACCTACCGCTGGCCTCAGTTACACTCACCCCCCTAACCCTCACTCCCATCCGGGTCACGGCACCAATGTAACCCCTCTCCCCCGGGTCCTCACCGCCACACCTCGCTCTCGCTCCGAGTGGGTCTCAAACCCAGGTCTCCAGCATGGGAGGCGGACACACTAACAAGAAGGCTAAAAACTGCAGCCTCTAGTGTTAGTCGCTAGTGCATCTCTTGAGATCAAGGGAGTGAGGTTTACCTGCACAGCACCTACCACTGGCCTCCGTTACACAAGCATGTAGAGGTAAGGTAAATACTTGCATTGTTGCATTGGTGGTTAAAATGAAGCTTTGACAGTTTAGCAAGAGGTTTTGCAAAAATTAGCCAAAAAGACAGTGGTGCAAGAGGTTTTGCACAAATTAGTCAAAAAGATAGTGGTGCAGAGTGTGTGATATTATATAGTCTGCGAATATCGGAATTGTTGTTTTAACAATGTGCGAGTTGACATTATCAGTATTTTGCCAAAAACCAAACAAAACACTCCTACAGAGTGCTGTGAAGTCTAGTAGATTAGACTAGTGCGCGTGCATTAAGAGTGCGTTCTTTGACTGCGTGATTCAATCTGTTAAAATGCATTTAGAAAGATCACAAAATTCAAGATATGGGAGCAGAAAATGTATATATTTATATCATATCATGTAGTAAATCAAATCACACGAAAGAAGAAAAATCAGAATGATTACCTATAGAGTCTACAACCGTTCATTAAACAAGAAGTTAATATTAAGAGACTTGTTTTAGACACTATATTGCCTGTTTTTGCTTTATTTCACCAGCAAAAAATAATTCCAAACACAGCCACCACAGCAAAGTTTTGCGTCTCTGAGCAACATGACGGTGTTTTGTTTCTGAATGAATCAACCATTTAAATGATTCGGTTCAATCGCAATGACTCACTTATTAACAGTGACTTGCTGACACCTACTGCCAGTTTTAATTTCACATTTAAAGTATAATTTCATTTTTTTTAAATATAATTTCAAATGAGTATTCAACATTTTATGTCTTAAATATCAAAACATTATTTCTGCATTTGTAACTGCAGGTTAAATGCATTCATGTCCTGCATTAAACAGTGTGTAAATACATCTAAATGCCAGTTTCTGTGTTTCCTCTGCATTGAAAAGATGAATTTTGTTGATGCTGATTTAATTTTCCTGGTAACAGCCCAAATGTCTTATTATTCTAAATAACTGATTCCTTTAATTAAAAACAACTAGTTTGAGATTTATAGGCCTATCCCAGGGGTTAGTTCCAACCCTGCTCCAACACACATACCATGTAGTTTTCAAATAATTTCTTAATTGCATTTCTTAAGGTTTTTAAGGTTATATAAACCGCAGCTGCAATAAGGAAAGTTGGGCAGGTTTTAAACATAAAACATGTTCTAGACATCTCTCCATGCTCCCTGGACATAAGAATGTCCGCATGATCCAACTGCACATTTTATAGTTTGCCCATTGCATTCTTTAAGGCCAGATAAGAAAAGCAAGAACGAGTTTAATGACCTCAGCAGCACCCAGCTGATTCCCGTCCAGGGCTCTGCAGAAAGAATGAGAGGAATGCATTGGAGCGTAGAAACAAACAATTGCACTTTGTTCCCTGCTGCTATAAAGAGGCTTATATTCAGCCCACAGAGAAAGATTCCTCTTGCCACCCTCAAAGGAAGCAGCTCACTGCCTAGGGAACCAAAGTGCATAGCTCCTCTACCACATGGCATTATCAAAGAGTGCAAAAATATGTGTTGGGATCTACTAATGTATTCAAAAATTCATTTAAATGCATTAAATACACCTATTTAATGAACAAGCTTCTGAATTTAAACTCATTTTGATGCTTTGGGGACCTAAAGTCAAAAATGCCATGCAACTGTCATGATATCATGAAGAAAAACCTTCATTAAAAAAAAGAAAAGAAAAAGAAATTAGTAAAAATGTATAAGAAGTCTGGCATAAACTATTATTATACTGCTTTTTTTTACTTTTATATGCCTAATCAAAGTCATGTGGTGTCAACAACAAAGTCATGTGGTGTGACCAATATACAGAACCATGCAATCAATCAATCAATCAATAAAAAATGTATAGAGAGGCAGACAAAGTCTCTTGAAATAGCAGATAATTTCACCTTTTAATGGCAAATCAATGTTAGTTCAGGTTGCAAAATATAATGTGCAAAAAACATATTTAGGCATGCATGCTCACATATATTCTAAGTGTAGGGAAAGTATGTTATTAATTTTTACTTCATGGTTACACCACATGACATTTTTAGATAAGTTACATTTAAACTTTTAAAACTTATAAAAACAATTTCGAATCAGAAATTTAGAAATGCCTTGGCACATTTGTTTTAAAATAGTTTGTTTAAAAATAATTTTTCTTTTATTATTTTTTTATCAAGACACTCTTATCAAAATTAAGCATTCCCAAAATCCATGCAGAAAGTATAAATAAAGCATAATCTCATTTATTAGTGAAACGAACCATAAGAAAAATACTGCTGATATGTCAGAAGGTCACGACTACTTACAGTCTAGGTTGTTTGAAATGTCAGACAGTTCAAAACCTTGAGGCTGACGTGTTTCCCGAGAAGCAACTGGACTGGCTTGCTTAGCATGCACTGGGAATTGAAGTGAACTCAACAGTTGATGGCTTGACAGCTAATTTAGCCGCTGCATCAAACACTGAACATCACAGGACTTCGGTAAAGCTTAGATTCCAGCTCTAAAGTTATAGCGAAACCGTGATGCTTTAGAAGTCTCTCAGCACAGGCAGCCATTCCCTGGGTTTCTGTCCGTCTAATGTGGTCTGGCAAGCGCATTGTGCACACGTCTCACTCTGACATTTATTAAACGGGGCATTTGTAGTTTGATGAAGGTTCCCTTCCAAAACCACCCCACCCACCGCCTGTTAACATCACCTCAAGATCAAAAGGGGCTAAT
This sequence comes from Sinocyclocheilus anophthalmus, assembly GCA_018155175.1. Taxonomy (NCBI): domain Eukaryota; kingdom Metazoa; phylum Chordata; class Actinopteri; order Cypriniformes; family Cyprinidae; genus Sinocyclocheilus; species Sinocyclocheilus anophthalmus. The sequence goes on along the minus strand of JADLZN010008349.1, from coordinate 244,821 downwards.
CGCCGCTACAGCTGCGGTTAACATTATTAGCTGCACACTTTTTGTGAGGGTGAACTTGTGTGTCATGCACCCATTAAATTAATCTTAAAAAAGGACAAAGGTAGGACTGCGGACTATTTTATTTGACTAGGTCAAATAAAAAAGGCTTTTGCTTTATTAAAAAAACTTTATTGACAATCAACATACATTGGTGATATTTACAGAAAAACCATGTCTAGACGTTGCGTTGAGCGCATCCAAAATACTGAGGCTCCAGCAGAAGAATATATTCCAGTAGTGCAAACCACAAGCTGAACCACAAATTATTGCAGCCTGGCCATTTAAATAACACTTCCCTGTGCTGAGATCATAACTAATTCAACACGTGTACTTACTAGCCTAACCTCTCTTTAAAACCTGCCAAAACTGAAACTCAGGATTGAAGATGAACCAGGCAGCTTCAACTTCAATCTCAACGGCACACTATGATCTGAACCGCTCCTTTATTAATTGATTAAGTTAATTTGAAGTTGCTAACACACGAGCTTCCACAGCGTTGCGAAAGGAGCTTGTTACTGCTGATAGTCTTCACAGTCTTCACTCCGACAGCATGATATGGAAATACCGCCTGCAAGCTTTTATCACCTCAGTGTCACGCGGGAAGCATTTGTCACCACTTCAAAACCAATCCGAAGTTTTCAAGTAATGACTGGGAAATGTCAGGAGCTGAAGGAAATCAGGTGGCATTGAAACAAGCTGAGCTGAGTCTACAAGCTTCAAGATTTGTCAAAGTCAAAGAAAAACTTACACAAAACTATTTACTTTTTACATTGTACTACTAGAGTAAATCTCACACCAATTTGTAAGAATGTGTGGTTCACAATTAACCCTTAAAGGGTTAGTTCACCCAAAAATGAAAATTAGGCTGTGTTTTACTCACCCCAGAGCCATCCTAGGTGTATATGACTTTCTTCTTTCAGACAAATCCAGTCGGAGTTATATGAAAAATTGTCTTTGATCTTTCAGGTGTTGCATGCATCAGTCCAAAAGAAGTTAAATAAAAAAGCGCCCATCCATTAAAAAAAAGTGTCTCACACGACTCCGGGGGGTGAACAAAGGCCTCCTGTAGTGAATCGATGCATTTTTGTAAGAAAATTATACATATTCAAAACGTAATAATCACTTTAATGTAGCTTGCGCCAACGGTTGTACACGGAAGCAGCTCCGTGCGGATGACGAATGAGTTCAGCCTTGCACATGCGCCGGTTAGTCTCGTGAAAACCAACGTTTGTTAACAGGAGCAAAGTTTCAGTCTCCGTTTCAGAAAACCAGTCTCCTCTTGGCTTATATCGAAATCCTTTAACATTCTTTACAAATCCTCGTTTTGTACTTCTAATTAGTGACCGTTGTTTTGTTTTGATCTCTCCCCTGCACTTTTGCGTTCGTCACTTCTGAGCGGCGCATGCACAAAGCCGACCTCATACGTCATTCCCCTGGAACTGCTTCCGTTTACAACAGTGACCGCAAGCTACATTAAAGTGATTATTAAGTTTTAAATATGGATATTTTTCTTACAAAAACGCATCGATTTGCTACAGGAGGCCTTTGTTCATCCCCCGGAGCCGTGTGAGACACTTTTTTTTATGGATGGGCGCTTTTTATTTCACTTCTTTTGGACTGAAGCACTGCAACTCCCGCTGACTGCAATGATAGAGCTTGGAATAGCCAGGAAAATTTTTAATATAACTCCGACTGGATCCGTCTGAAAGAAGAAAGTCATATACACCTATGGCTTGAGGGTGACTAAATCATGGGGTAATTTTCATTTTAGAGTGAACTAAAAACTTTAAATCCAATATATGTTATAGTGCTAAATAATGAAGCCTGTTTTAGGACAATTAGCAGATTCATATTACTGTAATCTAAGAAAATGTCTTTAAATTGCCTTCAAGGGTTTGTACTACTATATAATATACATATGCTATATTATACATACAAAGATGAAAGAGATCCGCACTCCTCAAAATGCAGCTAAAAAAGCTTATTCCATTTATTCACACAAATATGTAGAAAGAAGTGCAAAAGTGCAAGTGCAGAACGTTTTCGGGTATTGTCTACTGGATTTTTGGATGAGTGTTTGGCGCTACTGCCTTTTTTGTGGAATATTATACATACATACATACATACATGTGTGTGTGGTGTTGTGTGTATATGGGTCACCGGATTAGAAGTTGTCATTATTAGAGCTTCTGAACCGTTGGGCATTCTTCAGACAGACAGATAAAAACTGCAACTTACTTGCTATCATGTGGCTATCAGTCTGTGGATGCGTTGAGGAGATCCCTTGGGTGATGCTTGCCAGGCCATCAGATGTCTGACAGGAGGCTAATGTCCCGCAGGCCATTTGCACCCCAGCACAGCTTGCATGTCACCCAGCGACAACAGAGCATCATTGATTTCACACAACCTGTCAATCTAAGCACTTTCCATCAGTTCCACTAAAAACAAGTCAAATTGTGGTTTATCGCCATCATTATTGTTGAGCCCTGCTGTTTAAATTGGCTGTTCTTTGCCAGAATAAATTGTAAAGTGGCCAGATTATATAAATTACCTATGGCCCATTTGCACGTTATGCATGAAACAAACACAGAGCAGATGCAGAGATTGAGTTCATGTGGAGCAGCATTTACTGTGAACCAAGCCACACTGAGACACTAAAAACACTGGATCATGAGCTGCTCACGTGTAAAATAACACTGTGCCACACTTCACTCTGAAACACAGTGCATATATTCATTTAATTAAATAGGATTTGATAATTGTATTAAACCAAATTGCATTTTTGTTTTTATTTTGATTAACTGCGCAGCCCAAAGTCTACGTAGTTTGTGACTCTTTTGCTTTCTCTGGTTATTCTCAGTTTGATAATCAGCAGAACAGAAAGTGCTACAATTTGAAGCCACAACACCCTCAATTACCAATTGCTCTTGATTACTCTCAAATCGCTCCAAATCAAAGACTTTTCTGTAGCTTATCTTTACACAGAGTGACCGTTCAGTGCGCCTTATCAACCACACAAAGTTGCAACAACAGTAGCTGGACTACAAATGACCTTTGCCCTACTGAATTGATCTCTACATAGTCTGGGTCACGCTGGACGTTCCCGTGTCAGACCAAACAGTTTACAATCTGATAATTAACATTCAGGGTTTTCGACAGTTTCACTCATTCATCGTACACACCATGCAGGATACGGGATTGAAAAGGCACGCTAATCCACGCTTTTGCACGATGACATTTAGCTAGCGTCCTGGGAGCAGCAACACATCTATATTTAGATGCTCTCACATAGCTCTGAATATTTCAAGGCCCGTGTAGTCACCTGATACGCGGAGCCGGTAGGATAAGGTAGTATGTGGTGAGGAGACAGAAACAGACAGTATGACTCATCTTGTTTGAGGGATGGTCATTTAGTGTCAGAGATTAGCCAGCTCATGCATCATTCAGCAACATGTGTTCAGGCCTGGTTGCGGCCGCAGGGAAAGAGGTTTTATTTGTCAGAGTGCCGTCATTAGATGCAAGAACATGTGAGTGTAAGTGTGGGGTAGAACAGATGGATATGAGCAAGTGAAAATGTGACACGTAATAAGCAAATGCCTCACCATGCAGTTACTTTTAGCAGATAGTAGAAGGATGTCGTCATCTTCATGCTCATATGCAGTGCTAGTCTTCTCTATGCACAAAGTATACAAGTTGCAAAGTGCCCCCGAACCACCAGGGGGCCCCCTTACTCTCAAAGATGATTTAATGACAAGGGCTATGCGATTAATAGAATTTTAGTTTTGTTTTTGATTTTGGTTTCCGTTTGATTATGAAAACGCAATATTGCATTCCCCTCCTTTCCTTTAAAGCAATGTGCTGTCGCCAATCCTGCATAACATCCTAATCAGTCAAATCATGTAACGTGACTGTCATAATCATACTGGAAAAAAAGGTGGACGACGCATCTCTACTTCCTTCCACTATTGAAAAGTGAAGCCAAAACACCCCAATAATGGCCACTGTCATCTTGCGCCGATGATGTCATTTGAAGTCTGTGCAGTAACGAATCATTTGGAGGCCATGTCTGTGCAGTAGTGATTCATTTGGAACCAGAATCTGTGCAGAAGTGATTCATTTGGAGCCTAATTCTGTGCAGTAGTGATTTATTTGGAGCCCGAGTCTGAGCAGTAGTGACTCATTTGCAGCTTGAGTCTGAGCATTAGTGATTAATGGGAAAGACGAGATGGGAGTCGGCGACAGTAGAGTATTCATTAGGAGCCCCGAGTTAGTTTGCGCAGAGTAAGATCACTGTGGAGCCCGAGTTTCTGCACAGTAGTGATCATAGGAGTCTGTGCAGTAGTGATTCATTAGGAGCCAGAGTCTGTGCAGTAGTGATTCATTAGGAGCCAGAGTTTGCGCAGTAAGGAACCATTTGGAGCCCGAGTCTGCACAGTAGTGATTCATTAGGAGCCAGATTCTGCGCCGTAGTGATTCATTAGGAGCCCGAGTTTGCACAGTAGTGATTCATTAGGAGCCAGATTCTGCGCCGTAGTGATTCATTAGGAGCCCGAGTTTGCACAGTAGTGATTCATTAGGAGCCAGATTCTGCGCCGTAGTGATTCATTAGGAGCCCGAGTTTGCGCAGTAAGGAATAATTTGGAGCCCGAGTCTGCGCAGTAGTGATTCACTAGGAGCCTGGGTTTGCGCAGTAAGGAATCATTTGGAGCCTGAGCCTCCGCAGTAGTGATTCATTAGGAGCCCGAGTCTGCACAATAGTGATTCATTAGGAGCCCGAGTCTGCGCAGTAGTGATTCATTAGGAGCCAGAGTCTGCGCAGTAGTGACTCATTAGGAGCCCGCGTTTGCGCAGTAAGGAATCATTTGGAGCCTGAGCCTCCGCAGTAGTGATTCATTAGGAGCCAGAGTCAGAGCAGTAGTGATTCATAGGAGCCGTGTGTTCTGCGCAGTAGTGGACTCATTTAGGAGCCGTGTCTGCGCAGTAGTGATCATTAGGAGCCGAATTTGCGCAGTAAGGAATCATTGGAGCCTAAGTATGCAGCAGTGTGATTCATTAGGAGCCCGAATCTGCACAATAGTGTCATTAGGAGCCCGAGTTTGTGCAGTAAGGAATCATTTGGAGCCCGAGGTTCTGCCACAGTAGTGATTCATTAGGAGTACGAGAGTCCTGCGCAGTAGTGATCATGAGGAGCCCGAGTCCTGCACAGTAGGATCATTAGGAGCCAGAGTTTGTGTTTGCGCAGTTAAGGCTCATTTTGCAGCTGGTAGCAAGAGTGATTCATAGGAGCCCGTGTGCGCACAATAGTGATCATTATGAACCCGGTTTGGCAGTAAGGAATCATTTGGAGCCCGAGTCTGCACAGTAGTGATTCATTAGGAGCCCGAGTCTGCGCAGTAGTGATTCATTAGGAGCCTGAGTTTGCGCAGTAAGGAATCATTTGGAGCCCGCGTTGGCGCAGTTAGGAATCATTTTGGAGCCTGAAGCATCCACAGTAGTGTGATTCATTAGGAGCCCCAGTTTGTGCAGTCAAGGAATAATTTGGAGCTGAGCCTCCGCAGTAGGTGATCATAGGAGCCCGAGTTGCCACAGTGTGATTCATAGGAGCCAGAGTCTGAGCAGTAGTGACTCATTAGGAGCCCCCGAGTTGCGCGTAAGGCATCATTTGGAGCCGAGTCTGCGAGTTAGGAATCATTGGAGCCTGAGCCTCCACGAGTATTGATTCATTAGGAGCCGAGTTTGCGCAAGTAGTGACCTATTGGAGTCCGAGTCTGCGCAGTAGTGATTCATTAGGAGCCCGAGTTTGCGCAGTAAGGAATCATTTGGAGCCCGAGTCTGCGCAGTAGTGATTCATTAGGAGCAGCAGTCTCCTGCGCCGTAGTATTCATTGCAGCCCGAGTTTTTGCACAGTAAGGAATCTTTGGAGCCCAGAGTCTGCTCAGTAGTGATTCATTTGGAGCCAGAGTCTGTGCAGTAGTGATCATGAGGTGTAGCTGCGGTATCAAAGTCCCACCCAAACTCCTGCAGACTCAATCACAAACCCTCAATCATGATGCAACACCCCATTTTTATAGCACCAAATAACTAACTACAATCAAACTTATTAGAAAAACATACATAACTACGTACAATGATGGAAAACATCTCTGGAAATTTTTTTTTTGAAGTGTAATTACATTTTTTAGTTTGACTCACATCCCATTCGTTTACATGGACAGGGTGGGGTTTATGACCTATAGTGCAGTGAGCCACCAGATGGCGATCAAAATGTTGACTTAACTTTTAGTATGAATGTGTGTAGTATGTATGTGTAGATAGATGGTACTGATGTAATCTGGAGAAATAATATAATTCTAATACTTCTTTTGTCACATACTGTTTTTCGCCAACTATACAGTAGGGAACTATGCGATTTCAGATGCAGCCAGTCTCCTGCCAGATGTCAACATGAGGCTCAACTCCCATAGGAACAAATTGATAACACTCGCTTTGTCCCCCTCGTTCCAGACTAGTGGACACGCACTGTAAAAAAAAAAAAGGAGTTAAAAGCGTACTGAGCTGCAGAAGAGGGCTTCGAAGTTACATTTGAATGGACAAATACACGCAAAAATATGTCAAACTGTCTGTATTTGTATTAGTTTTCACTTAAACATAGTCAGTTATGTCTTTCCCCCCCCCAAGTGAACATAACAGTTGGAAGTAATTTTTAGATATGCGTGTCAGTATTAGGGTTGGGGATCTTGCATCTGTCTTAAAGTGACAGCAGCCTAATAAACCTGCTGCTGTCTGTTATTTAATGTTATTAATGTAGCATTTGGGAAATTTTGCAATTTAACTATATGAAATCAAGCTGGTTGATACATCAGTCATAGTAAAGTTCTTTGCCAGTGAGCAAACTCACTATATTTCAGCCAAACAGATTTACATTTTGCCAGTCTGTTATGATTTTTGGACATGGTGAAGTGTGTCCACAGTGCTGACATGTTTACCTGTCATAGCTAATCCACGTTGTGTGCATCAAACAGACACTTACGCAATTCAAATGCGTTCGTTCAGTTGCCAAAATTTGAATGCATCTCTAGTTATGGGTCTTTGGCATTGTGGTTAAATAAGCCTATCAAAAGCGATTGTACTCAGCAAAGATGTTACATCAAAGCACCAAATACTCTGTTTGCACAGACTTTAACACTGACCTGTTTATTGACGCACAGAGGTGGCCTGAATGTATTTACAGAGGAATCACAATCACAACAAACAATGAATCACATGCTCATATATCAATTATTAATTTGTGTGCATTTGAAGAGCCTGTCAATCCAACTGCTTTCCTGCGATGCAACAGACAGGAGCTTACTGAGCGTGGTTTAAAATATGCAGTACTGCACAAAAATGTTTGTTTTAAGATGGTTATTTATATCTTTTGCTTTAGTGTGCCAATAGGAAATATCGATTTTAGATTTCCAAACAGATCTCTGTGTGGACCATCTGTTGTTTCTGTTCATACAAAAAGCATGTTAGACTTAGACCTGTCACGAAAAGTTAAAATATTTCTTATTTTGCTGAAATCTTCGGAGCCCAGCAAACCTGATTAATATATAATGTGTGTGAAACTCTAAGGACCAAGAATCTTTGGCTTGGCTCAAGCCAAAACACAGCAGATGGCACGATCCAGAAAGACACATTCTTGATGCACTTTTCAGCTGTTCTGAGTGAGGTTCAATTCCCTTAAAGTCTGTGGTGTCTGTCGTTATTTAAAAGGCAAAATGTGATTGAAATGTATTATATTTTATATACAGTTCCTTCAGATAATTGCAATTGGATCAAAAAACCATTCCATTAGACGAGTAAACAATACTCATGACTGGCCTAGTTGGGTCATTGTAATTTTTCTTCGCTAACCTTATGGTTTGCAAACTGGGGTCCAGGGCTGTAGGGGTCCACAGAAAATTTAAGAGAAAAAGATTTTACATCATGTATTTTATTTAATGTGTTGACTTAAAATATTTATTAAATATCTTCAACACAATCATTTTAATTTAATTTGCAAATAGTTACACAATTAAATTACATTAAATTAAATTATTGTGATAAATGCTTTAAAAATAAATCTGAATTGTAGTGTGTGTGTGTGTTTTCCCCAGTATTTTGTTTTGGCTACAGTATTTAATTTTTTATTTTTTTAAGTTATGTTTTTATTTTTTTTTAAGTGAAGTTATGGGCTATTTGAAGCACTAATATATAGATGCTTTAATAAACCATAACACCTTTCTGAAACCTTTAATTTAAGGGTGTTAATGTTTATTACCGACTGACTTGACTGCACATGCTCTAATTAATTTGAATGCATTCACATGCACACACACAGTTTCACACAGAGCTAAAACAGCCACATAAGTTCAGCCGGTTGACCTGGCTGGAGTGATTGTCCACGCACATTCCCACCCATGGAAGGCCTCTCAGGAAAGCAACACCCAGGTCATCTGCTTTATTTATTTACATTCCTCCGATCGGCAGGATCCTCCAGAGACAGGGCACAGAAATATGCTGTGGAAGGGTGTGGAGCACCACTGGGACAACACAGGACAGCGCCTCCACCAACACCAGCCTATTATCACACACTCACACCATTGTGCTCTCAGAAAAGCTCACTGTGTACGAGAACAATACGTTACAGTAACCACCTTCACAAGCTTACTCTGTGATAGCTTGCTATTAATCCCTATTTATAGATTTTGTTCTCTGTCCACCCTTCATGACAGGTGCAGGAGAAGCAACTTAAGCCCAAAACATGAAAGTAGATACTTCTAGATCAGGGATGGGCAACTTTGATAGTGACGAGGGCCAGCATTTTTTCCCTTTTATACCAAGGGGCCAGATTACTAATCCACATCCACACACCTTTTACACCGTCTTAATCAATTTCCTTTTTATTGAAGGAAACTAAAGTATAACTAATGTAATGTGTTTTTTAAAGATTTTATCAACTATAAAACTTGTGCAGTTATGCTAATTCAGAAGAAAAACTTTGTTGTCAGTGGACAGAAATATTACCCCAACAAGCCACTACAGAACATTCTCAAAACAACCTAAGAGGACAGTTGTGGTTCCCAACCACATTCCTGGAGGCCCCCCAACACTGCACATTTTCCATGTCTCCTTTATCTGACACACCATTTTCTGGTCTTGGAGTCTCAGCTAATGAGCTGATGATCTGAATCAGGTGTGCTTGATTAAGGAGACATGCAAATTGTGCAGTGTTGGAGTGCCTCCAGGACCAGTGTTGGGAACCACCTCCAAAAAAAATAATTATTCAACATGGTACCATAAAATAACCTGTATCTGCAGGATTTTTAATCAATTTTAAGACCCTTTAAGGGGTCATATGATGCGATTTCAAGTTGTCCTTTCTCTTCGGAGTGTTACAAGCTATTCCTGAATAGATAAGATCCCTAAAGTTGCAAAAACTAAAGCCTCAAATCCAAAGAGATATTCTTTATCAAAGTTAAGACTCTGCCACGCCCCCCTAGAATGGCTCGTTCTAACACGCCCCCTCATGTCTACGTCACTATGTGGAAATATCAGCATAATGCTGCCCAAATGTTAACGCAAAGAAAGGCGGCGTGGTTTCAGTAACCGCAGTCAGTGTTGAAGCGGGGGCTGTCCAGTGATACCCTGTGTGGTTCCTCCGATCAAAATTTACCTTTGATTTGAGCCAGTGCAACTATGGCGTCCCGTTGTTTGTGAGCAGTGGTGTGATGGCGATTTAAATGAAATACAGATTTCCAAACATATGGGTATCCTTTGAACTTGGTAAAAAGATAATCTGTTTACCGTCTTGACTGGAAAATACTGTTTTCATTGTCAGTTTTTCATTTATTTTTGCTAATGTTAGTGAATGTTCACATTAGACTGCACATCCTACGACGCTGTAATTAATAGCAGCTGGAAACTTGCGACCTCTCCTGGTTGGAGTTAGTATTAACATCATAAACTGAAAGCAATCTTTACGCGACTTGCTCTTCAAATGTTTTCAAATTGATCATCCGAGTCTAATATGATCCAGTGTGCCGTACTAAAAGACACTGCGTCCGCCATTTGCCCATCCCTTTTCTATATAAGCCAAATTGATTTTACGATCTAAGTCCACACGATTAATCCATCCAAAATAAAAGTTTTTGTTTACATATGTGTGTGCAGTATATATTTACAAACCCGATTCCAAAAAAGTTGGAGCACTGTACCATTGTGAATAAAAAACAGAATGCAATGATGTGGAAGTATCAAATTTCAATATTTTATTCATAATACAACAGAGATGACATATCAAATGTTTAAACTGAGAAAATGTATCATTTGAAGGGAAAAATAAGTTGATTTTAAAAATTTCATGGCATCAACACATCTCAAAAAAGTTGAGACAAGGCCATGTTTACCACTGTGTGGCATCCCCTCTTCTTTTTATAACAGTCTGCAAACATCTGGTGACTGAGGAGACAAGTTGCTCAAGTTTAGGAACATCGAACATAAAGCATTAGGTAGATTATGAGGATACATTTCACCTTCAAAAAAAAGGTAATCCACTGCGTCTTCAGCGTCTCAGATGTCGGGAGTAAATGACGACTGCTATGTTCATTATTACATCCAACAACAGAACACCTCAATCACTTAGGAGCCATTCTTCTCTACATCTGCTCCAGCGTCGAAACAATGGCGGATTGATGACAGCTCACTAGTAAAACGCTAGTGTCAATCAACAATCGTGGGAGGGGCCTGGGTCTGTGTGAAGTCACACAGTCAAGCATCTGAGAATAGCTTGATATGAGAAAGGGGAAATGATTTAACAAGATAAAAAAAAAACACTGGGTGGATCTTTATCATTATAGGGTGGTTGTTTACACACACTGCTAACACACATTTCAGTTCAAACAACTTGTAAAAGTGCATGTCGCATCCGATGACCCCTTTAAAGGGCAATTTTTCTATGCATATTAGATATGCATCATCTTTTATGTTAAATTATTACTTTTAATCAATAAATTCACTTAGAATAACAAGACACTATAGGGGTGTTACCAATCAAACTAAATCAGTATCAGTATTGGCTAAATAGAGCAAAAACAGACAAAATCGACAATATTATATCTGAAATATTTGTTGTAGTCTGCTGATATTCAGGAAAAACAGCACTCATGCATGCACGATATTGCTTAACTATATCACATAGTATAAATGTAAAGGACAAAAAAAATTTTTTGTGAACTCTCAGGGAGTACACAAAATTATTGTAGTTGATTCAAATTGCACATCCCTTGTCAGAAATTCAACATGTTACAGGTATGATCAGCATTCTTAGTGTTGCCACAAGAGGTGCTATAGAGAGCACAGTATTGCATAATCTGTCTTTTTAGGGTCAGTTTTCTCTATTAGGACAACTAGATCTAATGTAATGTTGAAGCAAATGTGTGAAAAAATCTTTCAGAGCAAGTTAAATTAGTAAAATTGTTGACATGTTTAGAGATTTTGTTTTTGTTAGTGATGTGGTTGTTTTGTACAGAAGCTGTTTCTGCCACCAAATTTTAAATAAAGGTAATTGCAACTTTTTTATCTCACAATTTGGGACAAAAAAAGTCAGAACTGCGAAAAATATACACAGAATTATGACTTTTTTCTCTGAATTTTGAGTTAACATCTCGCAATTCTGTTTTTGGTTTCTGCCACAGACCAAAAAAAAAAAGGTAATTGCAACTTTTATCTCACAATTTTGTCCCATTTGCAAGAAAAAAAGTGTAAAGAAAAAAAAAGAAAATTGTTAGATATAAACTGAAAGAATTGCAACAGTCTGACCTATGGACCTTATTGACTTTAATTGCATAAACAAAAATATTCTTCAAAATATCCTTTTTTTGTTCCGTAAAATTGGAATGAGTGTGAGTATTTGATGAATTTTTGTGGTTGGATGAACTATCACTTTTAAATATAGGATATAAAATGGGTCTTCGTACTTGCAATATTTTCATGTATGTTTGTGTACTTACAGAGTATGTTTTTAGCCTTAGAGCATCTCCGTGTGTATCTAACATACTGCAATCACAAGACTGTTCAGTAGAAACATAACTGGATGTCAGAGGCATAGGTCAATATTAGGACACGACTTGCTAAAGGGACAGGGCACCAGAAGCAAAACATGTTTACTGTTAAGGTGGAATGTTTTAAATATTTTAAATTGTCCTTGTAGAATTAGTCTGAGTATTTGTTCATAGAGGACAACAACATTTCTGCTGCAAATTGTCAGGTGTAAATCTGAAGCATCAGAAGTGCAGAGTTCATCACGGCCCGGTATTACCTGTGTGACATAGAAAGCATGAAAGAGACACATTTTTGTTTGTGTCTTGTGACAGACGTTACGCTGAACGCCTGCTTTATTTCCTTCGGCTGGGCCAGTAGGAGATGTTTCAGAGATTACCAGCACTCTGCTGATGAGTGTAAACATGGGGCAGATGGTGAGTGACTGCAGCTCCGGTAAGAGGAGCCTGCGAGGGGGAAACTTGGCTGGATCGTGAACGTTACTGAACTGAGCTCAGGCTAGACTGAGAGTGTGAAAACACTCACATAGGAGTAAAGTATACATTTACTCATGAGTCATGAGGAAAGAACAGACACTATCTTGTTTATATACTATACAGAATTCAGTTTTTTGAATCATTTTTGTTTTGTTTGCCACTGGAAAGATTCTTAATTTTTTTCTTATTCTTTCTGTTGACTGATTTTAAAGTCGCTATGAAATCCCAATATGGAAGAAAAATCTTTGGTATTGTGGCATACATCCAGGTAAACCCTTTTCATAGATTGTGTTGATGCATTCCAGAGTTATTAACATTATAAATCTATTATATTACATAGATATATTTTTTTAATGATATACATTTATAAGAATGTACAAAAACCCCAATTCCAAAAAAGTTGGTACACTGTACAAATTGTGAGTAAAAAAGGAATGGAATCATTTACAAATCTCATAAACTTATATTTTATTCACAATAGAATTTAGATAACATATCAAATGTTGAAAGTGAGATTTTTGAAATGTCATGCCAAATATTGGCTCGTTTTGGATTTCATGAGAGCTACACATTCCAAAAAAGTTGTGACAGGTAGCAATAAGAGGTCGGAAAAGTTAAATGTACATATAAGGTACAGCTGGAGGACCAATTTGCAACTTTTTATGTCAATTGGCAACATGATTGGGTATATAAAGAGCCTCTCAGAGTGGCAGAGTCTCTCAGAAGTAAAGATGGGCAGAGGATCACCAATTCCCCCATGCTGCGGTGAAAAATAGTGGAGCAATATCAGAAAGGAGTTACTCTGAGAAAAATTGTAAAGAGTTTGAAGTTATCATCATCTATAGTTCATCATATCACCAAAGATTCAGAGAATCTGGAACAATCTCTGTGCGTAAGGGCCGGAAAACCATACTGGATGCCCGTGATCTTCGGGCCCTTAGACGGCATTGCATCACATACAGGAATGCTACTGTAATGGAAATCACAACATGGCTCAGGAATACTTCCAGAAAACATTGTCGGTGAACACAATCCACCGTGCCATTCGCCGTTGCCGGCTAAAACTCTATATGTCAAAAAAGAAGCCATATCTAAACATGATCCAGAAGCGCAGGCGTTTTCTCTGGGCCAAGGCTCATTTAAAATGGACTGTGTCAAAAGTGGAAAACTGTTCTGTGGTCAGAATCAAAATTTGAAGTTCTTTTTGGAAAACTGGGACGCCATGTCATCCGGACTAAAGAGGACAAGGACAACCCAAGTTGTTATCAGCGCTCAGTTCAGAAGCCTGCATCTCTGATGGTATGGGGTTGCATGAGTGCGTGTGGCATGGGCAGCTTACACATCTGGAAAGGCACCATCAATGCTGAAAGGTATATCCAAGTTCTAGAACAACATATGCTCCCATCCAGACGTCGTCTCTTTCAGGGAAGACCTTGCATTTTCCAACATGACAATGCCAGACCACATACTGCATCAATTACAACATCATGGCTGCGTAGAAGGATCCGGGTACTGAAATGGCCAGCCTGCAGTCCAGATCTTTCACCCATAGAAAACATTTGGCGCATCATAAAGAGGAAGATGCGACAAAGAAGACCTAAGACAGTTGAGCAACTAGAAGCCTGTATTAGACAAGAATGTGACAACATTCCTATTCCTAAACTTGAGCAACTTGTCTCCTCAGTCCCCAGACGTTTGCAGACTGTTATAAAAAGAAGAGGGGATGCCACACAGTGGTAAACATGGCCTTGTCCCAACTTTTTTGAGATGTGTTGAAGTTATGAAATTTAAAATCAACTTATTTTTCCCTTAAAATTATACATTTTCTCAGTTTAAACATTTGATATGTCATCTATGTTGTATTCTGAATAAAATATTGAAATTTGAAACTTCCACATCATTGCATTCTGTTTTTATTCGCAATTTGTACAGTGTCCCAACTTTTTTGGAATCGGGTTTGTACTTTGTGTTATATTACTTTAGCATTACATTTCACTGCTTAACATTGCTGTGCCTAGTGTTTCTATCACCACGGCTGCAGGACTGACAGATTTGACTTCCCTTTTTTGGAAGTAAAAAACGCTATAGTGGATTTTATCTTTTGCAATTGGATCAAATGGAACCTTAAAAATTATGTTTGTTGTAATTTCCAAATAAGTTCAAATATGATGACGTCTGCTTCTGAGAACCCCGGAAATATGAAACGTAGCCGGTTATTGAAAAGAAAAATTGTAGGGTGAGACTTAGTTTTGTCCATCGGTTGTTGATTGGATGGAGGCAGATCTGAACATGCAAGAGGGAGGGGTTAAACAGACGAAATGACTGGAGAAGTCTGGCATACATAACCAGAGAGAAGTTATGACATTCTGATTAAACATTACAAGGTCAAAAAAGTTTAAAAAAAAAAGATATATACATAACTGTATTGTTCACAATATGTAATTCATTTAGAAAATATGGTGAATTTTAATTTCATGCCAACTTTAAACTCATATTAATGAGATTAAACGTTTAAATCTCTTGCTTCTCAGGTTTTTCTTTGTAGAAAAGGTTTCAGAAGAGATAATGTCTCAACCTTCAAGTTGTGTTCAGTTTTCCAAGAATACAAAATTCTTCAGTCAAAAGAGATTTCAAACTAGAGGTCAACAGATTATCGGCGCCGATATTAAGCATTTTTATGGTTATCGGTAGAAGAATCAGAATCAGAATCAGAATGAGCTTTATTGCCAGGTATGTTTACACATACGAGGAATTTGTTTTCATGACAGAAGCTCCACAGTGTAACAGAGTGACAGTGACAGAACAAAAACACAGATAATGAAAAATAGAACAAGTAAATAAGGAATAAAAATATACAAATCGACAATTGTATGTACAGGTATATAACAATAGACAGTTGTATGTACAGGTATATTATGTGCAAATTGAATGTAGACTGAGTGTGTGCGTTAGATAAGCACATTTTAGCAGTCATTTTCAAAAAACCTATAGTTTTTTCCGCATAAAATATTTAAAGTCCTTTAAAGAAAGTTTTCGTCAGAGCTCTTGTTATTCTCAATTTTGACATTCATTTTAATTTTTATAGCAGACATAAATCAGCTCATAGCAGACATATATCAGCTCAAAATATCAGTTATCGGTCTACTTGATCTGTAATAATCCGTATCGGTATCTGCCCTGAAAAACACATATCGGTCGACACCTATTTCAAACTCCAACATTTCACATCAAATTGTTACAAGACCGACTTGGACACAAAGATATTTTAAAAATCAGTGAGGCCAATGACTTCTTTTGTGTTCCACAGAAGAAACATGGTCATATAGGGTTGAAACAACAAGAGAGTGAGTAAATGATGACCGTTTTCATTGTTGGGTGAACTATCACTTTAAATTACACATAATTCTCCTGAGGTACAAAAGAGAATCATTTGAGAAATTCAACTGTAACTAAAAGTCCTCAATGTGATGCCAAATGCAAATTTTCCACAAAACTTCTAGTTATTCTTAAATGCAGACCATCTACGGTTCACTTTCAGTGTGTGGAAGGACATGACGTGAAACATGTGACGTGAAAGGCAGCCCAAGGTCTTTTTCCACTCTTAACTTTCATTAGTGGCTCTCCACTTCCTGCACATGGCTCTTGTTCCACTCTCACATCCCCATAGCAAATAAATCAGAATGATAATCTCTCACAGAAGCATCTGAAATGAGAACTACAGGACGTTCTCGTCAGTAATAGTGCTGATTGTTCTATTGAAAGTGAAGAGTCATACTGATGAGAAGAGTGAAACATGAAACCACACAACGGAATCAATGGCAGGAGCCAGTTTTACATGGATAGAGGCATCTGTCAGCATTCCCATTCATCTCAACACCAGTTGCTGACGTATGGCACCTGCATACTGACAATTTTTGGCACAAGTCATACAGTAAATGCCATGTGACGGAATACTCTGGAGCCTCAGGACAGTGACATCATGACAAGCTGATGGCACCACAAGAACACCAACATTAGCAACTACACTTTCCTCAACAAAACAAAAAGGCATTTGGTGCCATGCTGGCATGAAACTTGTTTCAATTGCGTCAGGACCATCATATGATAGGTTTATTTTTTCCAGTGATACAGACACAAAAAGGTGCCATCTCCTAAAGATAAAACTACTATTGGCATATGCTGACACATCAAATTAGTACATGTACCCTTTTTATCAAAGGATGCTTTTTGACTGTATTAAGCATAGAAATACTAGGGATGGGCATTTCAAGCAAGACTTGTTTAATTCAGAATTTTAATTTAATTCAGAAGATAGGCTACCTTAATTCAAGCCATATAATGATTGTTACGTGCTGAAACATATTAATATAATAAACACAACCGAATGACGGCACTTATTAACATAACAGATTAGCATAAATCAACTGCTCATAAGGCTAGAACATTTCCATTTCAGAAAATGGAATCGCTAAAGGGAATAAATACGAGATGGGAGGAAAAATATACTTCAATATCTTCTGTCGCAATAATATATCGTTGGGTAATTATACTGTATATAAACTTCGGGCATCAGAAACGCGAGTTATTATTCGGGCAATGAAATCGCTTTTGAACGCACGCTTGTTTTTTACTTTCACTTTCGAGATTCGCTGATGCGCAGAGGCGCCCTCTGCAGGAACCACACCCTTTACAATTAAAATGTTTGTCAGTGGTGCTCAGGATCTGCAAATCATTCGCCATCATCCTATCAGTTATCTTTCCTTACTTGTTTATGTGGTAAGTGAAATTTGATGTACTCCGTGTACTGTCAACATGCTTACCGCTAGCAAGCGGCTAACCATGTCCCCTTTGTGGCTCTGTAGAATGCATTATTTGTTTTCCGCGCCTTTCTGAATATGGATTCAGCCACACCTCTAACCCAGCTCGGGGTGTTGTGGTCCGCCAGGCTCGTATTCTTGACATCGTCCCAAGTTACTGTAACCGTTATAGACATGCAAGTCTTTTTCTTAATGCCACGCAAGTCTACAGTACAGCTTTTAGGAGCGTTATCGGCAGTGCCACATCAGCACCGAAAACATGGGGAATTTTTTTTAGACAATAATTGCACAACCTATTCAATATTCTATTATTATATCAACTAATTGAATATTCGAAAATCGTAACCCATGCCTAAAAAATACCATAATATGCTTTCAGATATTTCAGAAACATGCTAAGTTCACATACTTGTCTCTATGAAAAACTATTTTCAGTCAGTTATTCTGCTTTGAAATGTGCGTTCAGTGTCAGAATGTCTGTTTTTGTTTTGGTCTGACTCCACGGCCGCACTGGGCCATTTACCCATAGTATTTTGACAAAACTGTCTGTGTTCTGGCCACTGTGCTCATAGTCTGCCCAGGAAATACAGCATATTGCAGCCATGGAAGCGAGCAAATGAACTGTCAGAGATTGCAGCTTCTACACAACCTAAAAAGCCTCAGCATCCATCTAAAAAACTCTAAGACCAGAGGCATATTAAAACATGGATAAATCACCCTCACCTGCTAGTAGCTATATTGATGGCTCTAAATGCTGCCCTCCGTGCCTTCCATTGTTATCTTGCCTCATTCACGTTCCTCAATCGACCAAGTCGCTAACTAATTACGGGATCTCCCGATCAGGATTTTTGCAGCCGATCCTGAGTACCGATTTCTTGTCATGGTGATCAGCCGATACGGATGCCGATTCTGATGCTTCAAGCTTTATAGACGGTGTTTCATGCGCACGCGCACTGGCCCGACGTTACTTCCGTTCTGTGTTGTTTTTCCCCAGTCCTGGCTATGGCCACCGGCTACAACGCAGTTAAAGTCCGGTTTCTGAGTAGACTGAAGTTGGGCAGGGTGGTTGTGCTGGGGATTTGTTTCGCCATACATTTATTTCTTTGTTGCGCTCACACACAGTGTTGGAGAATGTTACTTTTAAAAGTAATTCATTACAATAGTGCGTTACTCCAGAAAAAAAGTAACTAATTACGTTACTTAGTTACTTTTTTGGAAAGTAATGCGTTACGTTACTTTTGCGTTACTTTTTTAAATCTGGACAGGGCTTGCTTCTTTGTTTTTAAAATAAAAAAGTTATATTAGTTTTGGCAAATATAAAAGCCTTTTCACACCACAAGTCAAATGAATAAGCCTCAGGCTGAAGGGAAGGTAAATTTAAGTCCGTACAGTAGAATGCTGAAGAAGATATTTCAACACACTTCAGCAATAAAAAGACACACAAATGTTTGTCTAGATTAATTTTTGCTTACTAGTATGGTTGAACTGGATCATCGAAAGTCAGAAACAAATAGAATGGGATTAAATACATGGGATTAAATACATAAAGGTATTGTGTTGCCCCTTGAAAATGACGATAGAATGAATGCGTCATATTCTGAGTTTGCATATTTTTAGTCATTTTGAGGATATGAATCTGTGTTTTTGTTTTTTTTGGTGATGAGATGACTTAAATGCTATTCCCATCATTTAGTTAAACTCCAATAACATCTGATTTCTCTTCACATGGTGACCTCGAAGAGCTGTCATCTCAATCAGATCTGGTCGGCTAAAAAAGTAACTTTCGTTACTTATTTGAAAAAGTAACTCAGATATTTCGTTGTAAATTTAAAAGTAATGCGTTACTTTACTTGTTGAAAAAAGTAATCTGATTATGTAACTTGCGTTACTTGTAATGCGATACCCCCAACACTGCTCACCACAATATCAAAACTGACGGATTTTCCCAAAAGGCTTTGTTAAAACTTGAACGTTTAAAATCAAAACGAGGTGCGGGTGTTTTTATATCACTGTATTTCTGAACGAAGACTATCTTTAGAAAATTTTCGATGTCATTTTCATTTCATCTTGCATGTCATATGCCTGATAAAGCTTTGTGAGCTCAGCGCTGCTTTGTGTACAGCTGTTACTGGGGAACCCTGTTTTTGATCCATCCTCCACGCTGTGACAACTCACAAAAGACTATTTTTAACCAAGCAGCGCGGAGAGCCGCTTCAGAAACGTGCCGCGGCTGGCTGATAAACACAAGCACTGACTAGAGCGGCCGCAATCAGCTCCGGTGGCCATGGAGCCGTAACACGCCGCAGACGCGTGCAGTGAGGCGCAGATTGAATTCATGCAGCATGCATTTTTCATTGTTTCTCGAAACGTCACAGCATTTCCACACCAGCCATGACATGACTGCGGCACCAAATCATTTATGTCCCCACGCATCATGTACGTCGTCACGCGTTGACATCATCAACGTCATTCCAGAGATCGGCCAAGTTGGTAAGTACCGATCGAGTCATAAAATATGATTATCGGCCGATACCGATCTCCAGCCGATCGATCGGAGCATCCCTACTAAATATTACTCTGGAATGTTTTGTATTCATTTACTTGCATAAACGTTCACTTTTCCCTTGAAAAACATTCTTTCCTTTTACAAATTTTGCTCTACACCCCTTTAGGCTATAGTTCATTAGTATAGCTTGTTATTTTGTCTGTTTATTGTCTCTTTATCCGTACATATACACATTTCCAACAAATTCACTTCTAAAAGTGTATGTGAGATACAGGAAAGAGGCTAAATGTATTTTACCAAAGTAATTTGAGACTAATTCAACTAATAGATGTACAAATGATCCTGACACATTTCAGGCTTGGCACTGGAGAGAACATACAATGGGTTGTGTGTGATGAGTATCAAACCAGCTCTCTCTTAATCCTCCATCACCTGTCCAGGTGTGCCCATCCAAAATCTTCACTGAAACTTCAATGGAGGAATAACTTATAAAGGGCAGTCCTGACTCCTTATAATCCCCCTTTTAAAGACACACAAGCAAATGTCTCCAGCTAAATGTCAGGGCTCTTTTGCAAAGTCACATTATCAGCAGACAGTAGACCGATGGCACGCAAAGCTCTCTCTACAGTTGAACCTGGATCAGTAGGCTGAAATGTATAATTTAAGAGCCAAGCAGCTGCCAACACAGCACGTCATGCAGCATTTACTGTCACATCGCACAAATAAACACAGGTGCTGCTCACGTGGGCTATGGTTGCATTACCTCGTCAGTCTGCAGGAGTCACGTCTAGCCCATTTGGCACAGAGTTCACAGATGTGCAATGGGGAGGGCTGTCCAACATGAATTTAGAGGGTAGTTAAACCCAGGATCAAAGTGTTAAATGTTCATTTTCAAAGGTTTTAACTCTTTAAACTAGCTGAACCTACTGTTTGAGCAAACATTTTGTTGTTTGTTTGTGGCCTGCTATAGTGACCATTGAAAAATGGCACATAAATATATACACACTACAACTCAAAAGTCTCTTCTGCTCACCAAGGCACTATTTGTTTGATCAAAAATACAGTAAAAACACTAATAATGTGAAATGGTATAGCAATTAAAAAGAACTGTTTTCTATTAAGATATTGTAAAATGACATTTTTGTGATGCAAAGCTGAATTTTCAGCATTCAGTATATATTATAATATGCTGCTTTGCTGCTCAAACATGTATTATTATTATCAATGTTGAAAACAGTTGTGCTTCTTCATATTTTTGTAGAAACCGTGATACATTTCGAACAATTTTTATAAAAGCCTATTTCATTTAGCAAATTTTTGTCTTTACAATATCACAGTTTTTACTCGCACAATATGGATCTTTAGAAATTAGAATATACAGCTACCTTTTCATTGTATGGAGGGCATCCTTCACAAATAGATTGTCATATTTTGTTGTAAGACTCTTAGTTAACACCAGTCTTCAGTTCCAGAAGATCTAGAAAATGTTATAGTGCAAAAAATACAGAAAAACTCCACTGATTTCCTCTAGGCCTGGATGAGAGGAATCACTCTGCATGGGACGAATGAATCCCACCAGGCCAATGTATAATTGAAAATATATAGAATATGACTCAAGGTGTTATTTTCTGAATACAGGCTTATACTGTCTATGAGCACATGGTGAATTACAGGACAAACTACAGACAGTAGCTTGTTGTTGAGATCCAGACGGGGAGGTAAACAAACGCACAGTGATTTGTGATGTAGCTAGATGAAAATTTTAAGTGTTCGGGGCAAGACAGCAGACTCAACAACATAAACCCACAAATGACACCTATTTTTAAGTTGCGTGTTAAACAGGAAACAGAAGGTAGGCCGATTTGAGAGCACAAACGTTGCTCCATGTCCAAATGTCATCATTAAGGTTAATGAGCCTGCCGCCTCCGTCACTGTTTTTAGTGCAGGGCGGAAAATATAAACCCTGGCAGGATTTATAGTATCTAGTTGCCCACGTCAGAGCAATCTAGTAAACTTGATTCTTTTTATAGAAAACCACAGACACTGTGATCTCAATCCTTCTGTTCCTACAAATAATTACAGAACAACATGTTATATGATAACCTTTAATATAACACAGTCAGCTAACTTGTCATTAACTTACAAATAAGCAACCGTTTAGTGGATTTTCACTGTGCCTTGTTTGTTAACAAATAGTTACACTTATTGCTCATTGCTGCAGAAAAATCTAGTCAAGGTTACTTCAAGTTTTCTTAAATTGGCTTCTGAGAAAACTTGAATATATTGAGCAACCTTAACTACATTTTTCTGAGTCACTGGGCCTCATTTACGAAACGAACGTACGACAGAAAATTGGGCGTACGGCCATTTCAACGCAAAACTTGGAATTTATCAATATGGACGTGAGCGGTGGCTACGATCAAATCTTACGTCTGGTCTCAGCTCGTGTACGCAAGTTTTTGAGTTACCTGAACTTGCGCGCAGCAAAGTAAATACGGTGGAGAATTGTAGAATGACAGCATTTTGTTCATTTTTATTTTCCTGACCGTCATTAGTCGATCGTTAACCAGTGAGATTAGAATGTCTTTGCTTTTTTTTTTTATACAGGGCTTTAGCTTTATCTAAACGAATAGCAGCGTAAACAAGACCACGAGGATTCAATCATCGCATCATGCACCTTAACTGTGAAAGGAGAAAAACATAAATTAAGTCTATAAAAGGAATAAAATAAATAGGATCACACAAAATATATAATAGGCTATAATATAATTAACAGATTAACAAAAGGAAAAAACCCACTGTGCAACAAGTATAGGTTGTGTTCGTTTTTTTGTGACACTCTTAATGCATTTTATTTTTTTTTCTTTATTTGATTTAATTCATCTGATCGCACAGGCGCCTCACGCTCACACAAACAACATTAGTAGCGTTGCCTGACATTTCAGCCATTCATCATCAAACTAAAATGCAGTCAACCAAACATAAAAGTTACACTGTTTATTTTAAAAGGTCCGCTGTAAAATCAGCGTGCAGCGCCCAAACAAACATTTTTGTGCATGTGAAGGATTTTACACGGATATTAGAACATGAGTGAAGTATAAAGCCATGTTTAGGCTACATAATGAATAATAGTTATGCAAACAAATGTTACAAATATGGAAAAAATGGAAACATTTGGATTCTTGTTAGGCCTATGAGACTTCAGGTTTGTCCGTTCAGAGTTTTGACTTTTGTAGCTGTTTATAATAAATGCCACTATTGCCTAATTTGTGTTTTATTTTATAGTTTAATATATAATTTTATAACTACTTATTTTTTATTCTTGTTCTGTTCTGAATACTGTTAAATTTAAAATATTTGTTGTAGAGTGATGGGAACTAAATAGGCTGTTTATATTTGCCAGTATTTTAATATACATATAAATTGCATATATTAATGTAGCCTAATTGTTTGTAATTACAAGGTTAATGGGTGTTTTTGGAGTAATATAAATTTTTCTTTCATGAGATTACTTACTCTTTTTGACTGGGTTTCGTTTTTCCTTGTCGTAAACTCTAGGGGCAAGGCTTTTAAACCGGGGTGTTTTTAGGGGCGTGATATTCAATTGACGATTGTTTTCAGCTGCCGCTGCATTGTCCATATGTCGTTCGTACGATGAATTGGCGGCATACGAAGTTTCCATAGTCGTAAGTTGATTTTGTGCGCACCGGACTGCGCTCGTTTCAGCGTTAGATTGATAAATGAGGTCCAAACGTTGCAAGTACTGTTCAGTAACGTTACATATTCAAATCCGTGTATTAATCGAGAGTCAATCTTTACTTTCAGCCAAGTTAGCGGTCCACAGTTGACCAGTAAATGCAACAAATTGGGCAACAGGATATGAGTCCACTCTAGAACTTTTTTTATAAATAATAAATTATGATTTTTTTTTTGTTTATTTTGTTATCCAGTGTGATGTCTGAAGACAGGGTGGCAGCTGACCGATACAATGCTGACATATCATAATTAATATAGCACTTAAATGGTACTACTTCAAACAAAAAACATGTGATACTTTATAATAGTTACAAATATGATTTATATATATATAATTATATGTATATTTTTTATTATAGATTAAAAATGACCCCATGGTTTTTGGGAACTACACTTCTTTTGATTAGCCAAGTGAACAAAGTTAAAATTCAATGATAAAATGGCCAAATATTGGCTGATCAATCTTGGTTGATTGGTTCATCGGTTAATTCACTGGTTTAGTCATAATTATAAAAACAACTCGTAATGAATTAAAAATGTTCCTACGCAACCTGCTCAGCTATTTATCTACCACCTTATACTGCATCCCAGGAAAACTTTAGTGTTTTATTTGTTTATTTATATATTTATTTACATTTTTCTGTTGAGCCTCTAAATTGTAGATCTTCGATAGACCTTATGTAGCTCCACCCCTTTTCAGAGCTGCCCTTGTTGTCTTCTGTCTTACGTTTGTATTTCCACAGTCTGAAGGTAAGATTGTACGAATTTATGAATGAACCGCTCGTTTTAAAATCTTTCCGGTCTACTTTGTTATGAAATCCGCTTCGAACATTACAATGCACTTGATAACTTTCGTTAACTCTACCATAAGTCAATCCACTTCACTAGCTAACAACAGAGATGCTACAGAACTACTGCTAAAACAGAAGTTTAAAGACAGAATTCTAAAGATGACTGTGCTCTTGTTTCTCTCTGGCAGATATAGTCTACTGGTCAACTATCTGCAAGTTAGAGAACATGAACTTTTGTACACAGCAAAACACATTATGCTTGCATTCCTGTTCTGCTCATGTGTTTGAATGGAAGTGAATAAACACTTAATCTACTGTAACAGCCCATTGTTTAGAGGACATGGAACAGACACTGACGCGGGACTTTTACTGTCACTTATAAGCTTCTTCCGCACTGTGAAATGTCAAAAGCTAAATGATATTTATGCAGAAATGGGATCCACTGGTCTAGTGAGTAAAACAGGATCTCTTCAACATGAGGATTGTCGATGGTAATACAATTTCTAACTTTAACCAACAGCATCAATGAAACATAAATTTGCCAACATAGCACGAGGATGCTGCAGTGATATTACCTGAAATCAGGTGTACACTGTAAAAAATAAATCTGTAAAATAACAGAAAAGGTACTGGCAGCTCATTACACACAACATTATCCATTCATTTTATGGACATTTCTGTTAACTCTAAAACACAATGCAATGAAGTCTAAAGAGTGTAGAGTGTAAGTTGGCGTGTAGGCAGAAAACTTCTGAAAACGTCACAAAAATTTCCATAATTTTCCGGAAACTTTCCAAAAATCCTGGAACGTTTCTGGAAATTTCCCACCTTGGGCAACCCTAGGTGGAAGGCTAAGATTAAGCTAGATTTTTTTTCATATAATTTGTCAAAAGAAAACTGTACGTCTGATCACTCAAATCTCTGGGAGTCCAATTGTCATCATTAAGGTTAACGAGCCTTAATCTTAAATCTTAGTCATTTCAATAGCTACTGAACCAGGGTTTCTTTTATTTGCAGTATTTCCACTGTTGGATAATGCAAGCAGTTGTCAGAGTGACTCAGGCATATGTTACGTCTCTCTGAAGCATTCTGGACTATTTCAGAGCCATGAATGGAAAGAAATGCGTAAATAGAGGGACTCTTTGCTGATGTTCGGGTCAGCGAGGGTGTAATCCTTTGATATGTGTCAGTAGTTTCCACTTTGAAAAGGTCAGGACTCAAGGGGAATGTTAAACTTTTCTTCCTTAAAGATGAAATACAGCCTTTGAATTATTGATGAATACCCTCTGGACACAGTGCTTTGAATTATGCACATCCACATTAAGTCTTTGTTCTAACACTAGGACTAACTATAATAATGTTGCGGCGGTCTATGGTAGTAGAACAGAGATGTGGAGACTGAATGCAACAGAGTGAATGAATGAGGGGAAGTTCTGGATGACCTTACCAAGCTGCACCAAACCATAAGTTCCCGCTCGTTTATGTTTGTCACCGTTCAAGGGAGTTCATTATGGAAAGGTCATATTCTGAATGGCCATTCAAAAACAGCAGCATGTCTCCTGAGTTCCTCCTCAAGATTGGAAAGTCTGAAACTGAATGGCATGCTAGTTTACTACTTAGTAACAGATACATGTACTACATTGTATGATTTTAATAAATTTAATAAATAATTGTCAACAGTAAAGGTGAAGTGTGTGATTTCTTCACTAAATGGAAGAAAACTCTGCTTTTGGTTCATTCATCACTCTGGAAATGAAAGGTCAAGTCAAGCGCATTGCATTGTGGGATGCAATACCATGCATAGTGTTATCTTTACACTTTTTAGTAAATGTAACAGATGATCTGAGAAAAAATTAGCATACTGTGCACAGTATACCTACTACATGCTACTGAAATTGTAGGAATAATACAGTTCTATGATATCAGTACATAGTTGTAAATCATTCATGTTGTCCATTTTTATGAAAAGTCTTGCATCATCATTATTACTGTTAAAATGGATTTAGGAACATATTTGATAGTTACCTGTAGCTTGGAAGTCAATATGAGCCATATTTAACCTATTGGGACCAAATATCCTAAAAGATTTCCCCATTTTTGACTCAAATTATCAAAATGAAACCATACTTAATGTAGCTTGAAAAGACAAACTTCAATTCGCTAGCTTTAAGTCATGTTATCATTCTCTTCCTCTGCTAATACTGCACTTGTACTAACTTTGCCACCAAAAACTGGATGAAATAATGAGGATGTTGTGAGTGTGAATTGTTCACAACAAGATAAATAATATGCATTTAGAAAATAGATCATTTTCATTCCACTTTATAAGGCTTCCTGCTGGTTTTTACATGATTAGAAAGTCTTAATTTTAAAATATGACTAAAAAGGTTATGAATAAATAACATAAAAAATGAATTATAGTTAATAAAATATATATATCTTGTATCTTCTATTTTGTTGCATACCCAAACATGCTGCGTTGGAAGTGGTTGGCATGACTGCACAAGTTGTGACTTAACAAAATTTAGGAAATATTGTGTAAGATTTACCCACTAACTTTACCTTTGCATCTTCTTGGGTAATGTTACTGTCTGTTTCACCAGAGATACTCAATAGAAGAAAATGAAAAGCATGCCAGCCAACCCCTAGAGAACTGTCACAGAATCCACAGAATCTCAACATTTCTGTGCTGAACTACTATTCTCTTTTCAGAATTCTGGCAGTGCTAACCTGGTACCCTATGGGGTTAGATCTCTGCCACAATTCTGCGTGCGAAAGATCATATTTTGAGTGCACAAAAGTGCATTTTGCATGTGCGCGATCTGAGTTTGTGGAGAAAATGTTCGTCTCGCAAAGAAAAAAGTATTTTGAGCGCACTAAAATCAATTTTGCATTTAAAATACGTTTATGGATGTGTGCAGACCTTCTCTTTTGCGCGTGCAACATTTCACTAGCTTGCTCCCTTGATGCCCGCCCTCAGTGCTCTCTAAATGCCGACAGCTGGCTTGCTCAACACAACCCAGCGTTACAATATGCCATAATTCCAGCCAATCAGAGATGAGGCTGCTAAATTCTGATTGGCTGCCTTGACAACCAATCACAACATTCCTTGCGTTACTGATGACAGCGGGAATACAGTGCATGCATAATTATTATACAAGTTGATATTCTGATTACATATTTTTTCCAAGCACATTTTACCAATTCCAAACAACATCAATCTTAATAACTACTATTAATCTTGTATTTAATCATTTACCGCATAAAAAATACATTAATTTTTATTGTTCGTGAAGGCTGGAAGTGAAAAACTCCTTATATTCAGGTGTGCATAATTATTATGCAGGTTATTTTCTACAGATAAAATCTCGAGATGGACTAAAAATGAAATCCCAAAACTTACTACCAGATTCTGGAAGATAAATTCTTCAAACAGTGGTACTCTTTGTATGTTTAATAACGCTACACTGCTAATATTTGTCAAACCACATACAGAAAATATATAGTCACAATCATATGTCTATTTGCTTTCATATTTCATGTGTCTGACTCATAACACTCGTGCACGTGGAAGAAAACGGACACTCCAGATCACATAATTCAGTGTATTAATAGAAATTATATTAAGAATATGTGAGAATAAATCTGTTCTCAAATACCAATGATAACTAGAACAGCATCCACTCTCTTCTCTTATCCGGGATACTCTTCTTCTGTGTTTGTTTACACTGGTTTTCGAAACAGCGCCACCACTCTTGCCTTTTTGTGAAACAGCAGCTACTCTGGTCACGTGATCCTAGCTCAAATCTGATTGGACGGCCCGTGTCTTTGCTTTGCGAAACTGAAAAGATTCGTCGGACTGGTTAGAAAAAAAAATTTGCATTTTCGGTGTGCAAATGTTTGCGGTCTATGTGGAAGCATCCATAGAAATCTATTGTTTTATTCCAGCGCGTCATCGTGTCCGATATTCATTACGCTTTTTCGCGCTCAGTGTGGAAAAGCCTTAATTCTTAATTCTTTTGCAGTTAAAGTGTCTTTTCTTCTCCACCTGTTTTTTCTGACCCCGCTGACCCACTGAGCATTTTGCTGTCCAATGGTTATGCATTAACTTTGCAATTTCTAGTATTGTATTAGTTTTGAATATTTCTCATGGGCATTTAATAATTTTCGACTTTCATTCTGAGTTAAATCTCTTTTTTAGCTCACTTTATCTATAAAAGAAAATCTGCTTAATAATTATGCACTAGTGTTAATTTTGTATTTTCATTTTAGTCTTAGTCTTAGTCCCGGGCTAAAATGTCCTTGTCAGTTTTTATCATATTTCGTCAACCTTATCCTATTTAGTTTTAGCCAAGTTTTAGTCGACTAAATGTCTCAACATTTTAGTCTAGTTTTAGTCCAAGAAAATCTAAAGTATTTTAGTCTAGTTTTAGTCCAAGAAAATCTAACGTATTTTAGTCTAGTTTTAGTCAAAGAAAACTTGACATTTTAGCAATAAGATTATTATTAATTAACCGTACAGCAGTGTTAATTTTGGCAGCCATTTTTTATTTAGTCTTAGTCTTACTCAAATGTACATTTTAGTTATCATATTTAGACAAACTTGTCCTGTTTTTGTTTATTCAATGAAATGTATGAGAATTTTAGTCAGGTTTTTTATTCAATGAAATATTAGTCACATTTTCGTTATTCTGTATAATGGTTAAATGATAAAAATAAAAAAAATCTCAAAATTATAATTGATTGTTGTCATTTGAGAAATTTACTTTTGCATTACAGGTATTGCACTTTCTCCAGTAAGCACAAATCAATAGAATGTGGACACATACATGGTGCATTTGACCTCATCTAATGTACTGATTTATTATAGGCTTTTTATTATATAAATTAATATAAAAGATTTATATGTATATTTTATATAATAAGTATATAATAAATTATAATATATAATATATAAATATAGTTATAAAAATAAATTATTTATTATAGGCTTTTTATTATATAAATCAACAACAAAGACTTATGCAATCTCTCTGTCTACATTATGAAAACAGCTAAAATAAACGAAAAATATTATAACAGTGAAATTTCTAGTAATTCTACTAATTCCATTTGCAATAATTGCAATAGTCTATTTCTCTATTAAAACAACAGCGATTGAGTAAGTGTATTTATTCAGCGATCACAATCGCAAACAATATAGTCGAGCTCTCATGACAGAACACTGACCGGCTGAATGATGCTTTCATTTAGATCGCTAAACTCCAGTTTGTTTTTCAGATCATCTGCGGCAGCGCTTCCGCAATGAGGAGCGAGCGTGTGCGCATGGTTGCCAGATTGCTTAAAATAAGCAAAACACACCGGGTAGAAAATATATTAATTTAACGGCGAAGCTCTGATTCGGGGATTAGAACTCTTGATATCTGGCAACTGCTCATGAACGCTGGTGTGTTGAGGCGTGTAGAGCAGTCTGCAATAAAATTTTGTCTCCTTTTTTGACGAAAATAAAGAGGTTTTTGG
This sequence comes from Sinocyclocheilus anophthalmus, assembly GCA_018155175.1. Classification (NCBI taxonomy): domain Eukaryota; kingdom Metazoa; phylum Chordata; class Actinopteri; order Cypriniformes; family Cyprinidae; genus Sinocyclocheilus; species Sinocyclocheilus anophthalmus. The sequence goes on along the minus strand of JADLZN010008349.1, from coordinate 214,835 downwards.
TAACGTTTTTATCTTTTTGAATACATTTTAGTCTCGTCTTATTTCGTCAATGAAATTGCATGTTGATATAGTCTTAGTTATCGTTTATTGACCTTATTGTCATCTCGTCTTCGTCTCGTCTTAGTCATGGGAAAAAAACTCGTCAACAAACATTTTTCGTCATAGTCTTTATTTATCGAAATTAACACTATTATGCACACCTGAATATAAGACATTTTTCACTTCCAGCCTTCATGAATAATATATATCAATTATAAATTATTAAATAACAAGATTAATAGTAGTTATTAAGATCTACTATTCATACTATTTTGATATTCTGATCAAAAATATGATCAGAATATCAACTTGCATAATAATTATGCATGCACTGTATTTTTCCTCTTCTGCTGTCATGGTAATGCAAGGAATGTTGTGATTGGCTGTCAAGGCAGCCAATCAGAATTTAACAGCTTCGTCTCTGATTGGCTGGAATTATGGCATATTGTAAAGCTGGGTTGTGTTGAGTAAGCGAGCCGTTGGCATTTAGAGAGCACTGAGGGCGGGCATCAGGTGAGCAAGCTAGTGAAACGTTGCGCGCGCAAAAGAGAAGGTCTACACAAATACAAAAAAACTTATTTTAAATGCAAAATTGATTTCCGTGCGCTCGAAAAATACTTTCTTCTTTGTGCGACAAACATTTTCTCCACAAAACTCAGTTTGCGCGCGAGCAAAACGCACGTTTGCACGCTCAAAATATGATCTTTCGTGCGCAGAGTTGTGGCAGAGATCTAACCCCATAGTATCCCAGCTACATTAAAGGTACACCTGAGCAAAAAAAAATGTAATGGAGTTCAGTTCTGTTTGAACAATATCACAGGCGTCTCATCACGAGCTGAACCATTGCACTTAGGACAGGAATAGCCTGGGGCAAATTAAACACATGATTTGGTGAGTAAATATCAGAGCCCATATAACTGGTTGCCGTATAAGACTAAACATCCTCCTGTTTGCATGAATCAACAGCAGTTCCTGAAAGTTGTACTCAGGAGAACCACACCTTCAGCTCTGCTGCAGACAGCAGCTGTCATTGACGGCTTCACCGCGGAGGCGTGAGAGGGGTGTGACAAATCGCCGCCGCTCATTGGCTGGCGCATTCTAACGGACAGCGCTATCGGCCAATCAGAAGACGCGCAACGCTTTGAACGCAGCAGAAGGGGCGGAGCGAGCGACCCTGCGTCTTCGGACGTGAGGTATATATTGAGTTAATTACATACCCAGCCGCCGTTCTCCTGGATCCAGCCGTGCAGCGGCCCGTTCAGATACTCGGTCATCCAGCCCGCGATGTTATCCACATGCACCGTCATCTCCTTATTCACGCATTCGACGCAAACGGTCCCTCCAAACTCGAAAAAAGCGATGATTCTGCCCCAGTTCACGCCGTCCCTGAACAGCTCGTCTATGACCGCGGTGAAGCGCTGATGCGCCGTGATGGACGTGAGATGCAGCTGTTTGGACATCTCCGCAAAGTCCGACTGATAAAGCCGCTCCAGTTCGTCCCCAGCCTCCCGCAGCACCGTGTGAAGAGCGCTGCACGGGTCGTGACGGGAGCCGCCGCGGTCCTCCTGCCTCCCCATCATCAGTCCATTCGAGACACTGTCATCGTGTCCGTTCACTTCCCACACGTATCCCTTCTTCCACAGCTTATGGTGGATGTACTTCACCACTAGACTGCGGTTATCATACACATTCTCCTGTGCCATCTCGATTTGTATATATCTCTAAATAACCTCAGAATCTATGCGGTCTTATGAATCCAGGCGCATCATCTTCATCGTCAAATCAATGCAAAACAGCAACTGATTTTATTGACCTTTAGATGACTGCGAATTAGAACTTACTGCATGTTGCCTCACTTGGAACTGCAAGTTGCATGAATCCTCCAGTGCTTCGGTGTGGAAAAACGCCCACTTTCTGTTCCCAGCAGAAAATTCCAGGCATGCAAGAGAGGATTTTAAGCATCTTCCTCCCTATCAGAATAAACAAACACGCCGCGAGAGAGTCTCCGGTGTTCTGAGTGGGAATCGCGCGCGGTAAGTCATCGTTTATCCGTGTGAAAGAGTCCCGAGCTGCGGGAGACGGAAGAGGTTTCTCGCCGAGTGAGTTTCTTCTCTCGCGGAGCGGCTGGTGCGAGGAAAGACTTTCTCGCTGGCGTGCGCGGTCGAATTCGGTCTTTGCGCGAAAGGTTAACGTTGAACAGTTGTGTCTGTGTGTAAGTTGAGTGTTTAGAGGCGTCTGCTCGGTGCAGTCGCTCCAAATGCAGACAGACCGCCTGCCCCCTTCATGGCCTTTCCTGTGCTGCGTCACTCATTCACACTCATGCGTGTGCTCCTCCTGCAGTCATGGTAATAACGCACACATTTATCCTCCTGAGCAGTGTTGCCAAACCCTTCCCTCAGAAAATCTCTAGAAGCACCCTCAAAAGTCTCCATTTTTCACAAAAAGTCGCCAAATATGAAAACAAAGTCAATTTGGTAAAGGCAAAGGAAAGTAAATATATATGCAGGTGCATCTCAATAAATTAGAATGTCGTGGAAAAGTTCATTTATTTCAGTAATTCATCTCAAATTGTGAAACTCGTGTATTAAATAAATTCAATGCACACAGACTGAAGTTTAAGTCTTTGGTTCTTTTAATTGTGATGATTTTGGCTCACATTTAACAAAAATCCACCAATTCTCAACAAATTAGAATACTTCATAAGACCAATAAAAAAACATTTTTAGTGAATTGTTGGCCTTCTGGAAAGTATGTTCATTTACTGTACATGTACTCAATACTTGGTAGGGGCTCCTTTTGCTTTAATTACTGCCTCAATTCGGCGTGGCATGGAGGTGATCAGTTTGTGGCATGCTGAGGTGGTATGGAAGCCCAGGTTTTTTTTTGGTCTCTTGTTTCTCATTTTTCTCTTGGCAATACCCCATAGATTCTCTATGGGGTTTCAGGTCTGGTGAGTTTTGCTGGCCAGTCAAGCACACCAACAACACCATGGTCATTTAACCAACTTTTGGTGCTTTTTGCAGTGTGGGCAGGTGCCAAGTCCTGCTGGAAAATGAAATCAGCATCTTCAAAAAGCTGGTCAGCAGAAGGAAGCATGAAGTGCTCCAAAATTTCTTGGTAAACGGGTGCAGTGACGTTGGTTTTCAAAAAATGAAATGACAATGACATTGCACCCCAAATCATCACAGAGACTGTGGAAACTTAACACTGGACTTCAAGCAACATGGTTTCTGTGCCTCTCCACTTTTCCTCCAGAATCTGGGACCTTGATTTCCAAATTAAATGCTAAATTTACTTTTATCTGAAAAGAGGATTTTGGACCACTGAGCAACAGTCCAGTTTTTTTTCTCCACAGCTCAGGTAAGACGCTTCTGACGTTGTCTGTGTTTCAGGAGTGGCTGAACAAGAGGAATACGACAACTGTAGCCAAATTCCTTGACGTCTGTGTGTGGTGGCTCTTGATGCCTTGACCCCAGCCTCAGTCCATTCCTTTGTGAAGTTCACTCAAATTCTTGAATCATTTTGCTTGACAATCCTCATAAGGCTCGGTTTCCTCGGTTGGTTGTGCATCTTTTTCTTCAACTTTCTGTTAATATGCTTGGATATAGCACTCTGTGAACAGCCAGCTTTTTGGCGATGAATGTTTTGTGGCTTACCCTCCTTGTGAAGGGTTTCAATGATTGTCTTCTGGACAACTGTCAGGTCAACAGTCTTCCCCATGATTGTGTAGCCTAGTGACCCAAACTGAGAGACCATTTTGAAGTTCTCAGGAAACCTTTGCAGGTGTTTTTGAGTTGATTAGCTGATTGGCATGTCACCATATTTCTAATTTGTTGAGATAGTGAATTTGGTGGTTTTTTGTTAAATGTGAGCTAAAATCATCCCAATTAAAAGAACCAACGACTTAACTATTCAGTCTGTGTGCATTGAATTTATTAAAACAAAAGTTTCACAATTTGAGTTGAACTACTGAAATAAATTAACTTTTCCACGACATTCTAATTTATTGAAGATGCACCGTATATACTTTACAAATGATAACCGTATAAAAAATATAACAAAAGATTAAATATAACAAAACGTTCTGAAGTGAAATTAGGAAATGCTTGTGATCTGCAAGCACATCAAACATGATGGAAAGACAAAAGACACAATGTTGGGAATTTGTTTTATGTGTCACACAGTCATCCCCCTGTTCTGCCAAATACAACAGATAAGCGATATTATGATTCTCCAAAAACAAAAAAATTTATTCATACAAACTTATTTCAGTCAACACACACTATCACTACAAAGTAAGTGCAAAATACTGCATCCAGCACACATGACACGATGATGCACTGCGTCTCTCTCTCAGTATCTGGTTGACATGACTGTGCATGAATTGTGGTATAACTTTTGTGTCCGTGGTTAAAACAAGATGTTCATTTTTTCTCCGCCATCTTGGTTGATGCTTATAATGAAATTGTGGTGTGGCGTGGCGTACTGGTGTGTTGACTGCGCAGACTCGTTGGCATGATTGAGAGCAAACGTGAGAGGTCACGGGCCTACGACAGGGTGTGGCCAAGTAAAAAATAAAAAATCTCTAAAAAATCGCTAGTTTTATTTAAATAAAGCTAAAATAGCTCATTGTCACAAAAAATAAAAAAAAGTCGCAGCTACAATGAGAAAGTAGCAAGATTTGGCGACAAAATCCACAAATTGGCAACACTGCTCCTGAGACTATGGAAGGCCGTTTTCGCAACGCGAATAAAAAAAAAATGTGATTGTGACTTTTTATCTCGCAATTCTGACCTTTTTTCTCGCAATTGCGTGTTTACATCTCGCAATTCCCTGACTTTTTTTTCCTCTAATTTGTGATTATAACTCCAACAATTCCATTAGACAAGTCAGAATGGCGGATATAAAGTTTAGCAATTGCGGCATATAAACTCGCAATTCTGATGTGTTTTTGGTTCTCACATTCTGAGAAAAAATCATAATTCTTTTTTCCTCGGCAATTTGTGGATTTTGTATCACCAACAATCTGAGAAAAAAGGGTAGATTGCGAGTTTGTATAGTCCTGAACACAAAAAAAGTCAGAATTGCGATATAAAGTCGAAATTGCGAGAAAAAGTCAGAATTGTGAGATAAAAAGTCGCAATTACCTTTTTTATTTAGTGATAGAAACGGGCTTCCATTATGAGACAGAGTAATTAAATGTCATTATTTTTAATCATAGTTCTGTTTTTCTTTTTGAATACCAACATTTATATAAAACTAATGCAATATAAAACATTCATATATATATCCTCGCCTATCAGATACTGAGCAAGCTTCTACACTTCTATTCTAGGTCACTAATCTAAGCAATTTGTACACTGAATGTGACTACTTTGTACAGGGTGTCAGATGCTCTTTGGATCATTTTCAAATCATGCTGAAGAACATGATCATCAGAAGTTCATGCGGGTTGAGTGCTACAGCAAAAGGGAACATGGCAAACAATCACTGAAATTTATGGTAAATTTGCACTCATTGTTTCCATATATAATGTGAAAATGTATAAAAAATTTAAAATATAAGAATGTCTCAGTCTGGATGCTTCTGTATATCGTATATATTATCATACTGGCCACACACCCAACACTTGGTATAACAGAACAGTCCAGGATGTTATTTTTTAGAGTACCTTAAAATAGTGGATTCATGCTTTCATGACCAATAAAAATATATTTATGAGGCTATTAAATTGGCTGGCAGGACTGAATCTATTTTAAACAACTAAATAATAATTATTAAATGTAATCATATTAATACAAATTATTATTATTCATATGTGTGTAATATTTATATTGTGTGTGTGGTGTGTGTGTAAATACTGTATATCTATATATATATATATATATATCTATATATATACACACACACATTTATATCAATAAATATCCACCCAACTTTTTCATGCTCTTAATCGCGCAATTTGTGCATTTACATTCCATCTCCGTTATCACGAAACCCAAAACACAACAAAAACAGCTCCGATCATGGCATTCTCCATTCACCGGTTGTTGACGTATGTAAATGCCGCGAATAAAGACGCCGCTATCGACCGCTTCAAAGTTCCTGCTGACGGTGCAAATGTAACCAGGAAAACGGCTATGGGGTTAGATCTCTGCTACAATTCTGCACGCGAAAGATCCTATTTTGAGCGCACAAAAGTGCATTTTGTGTGCACGCGATCTGAGTTTTGTGGAGAAAATTTTCGTTTTGCAAAGAAAAAAGTCTTTAGAGCGCACGAAAATCAATTTTGCATTTAAAATATTTTGTTGGATGTGTGCAGACCTTCTCTTCTGCGCATGCAACGTTTCACTAGCTTGATGCCCGCCCTCAGTGCTCTCTAAATGCCAACGGCTCGCTTGCTCAACACAACCCAGCCTTACAATATGCCATAATTCCAGCCAATCGGAGACGAGGCTGATAAATTCTGATTGGCTGCCTTGACAACCAATCACATCATTGAAGAACATGATCATCAAGAAATACTTTTTAACTTTTGTGAGACAACATTTTCTCCCCAAAACTCATTTCGCTCGAATCTATAGGTAGTTAGGTAGGTAGATAGATAGATAGATAAAATATGATCTTTCACGTGCAGAATTGTGGCAGAGATCTAATCCCATAAATGGCCCGAGGGAGAAATTGGTTCTCTAGTAACCACCCTGCTGGCTAGTTCCTCGAACTACGCGGTGCGAAAGCCCCTTATATATATATATATATGAGTGTGTGTGTATGAATACAGGCACACATGTATATATATATTTTTATATACAATTGATTTTATATTCTAGTAAATGTAGGATTCTTTCTTTACTGGGCTAAACTGGCCATTTGTTATTTAAAACGCTCATATTCATTCTAACAGGTTGAGTGGTGAGTAACCTTATCTGTAATTCTGGTGGTTTTATTTTTTGTTTGTGTCTTTTGGTGTAAGGGGGAATATGGGTTATGGGTTTTTATTTCTTTCAAATAAAATACATGGGTAATTTAATCTTTACTCATCTGAAGATTCAAAAAGGTCCGGATGAGCTGAAATGGAAATCAGCATCTGTTCAGGCAGAGCCATAGCCTATGAATTATTGCAGAACAAAATGACTATAGCATACATATGACTCCTGCTGGCAGTCCCGGCTTCAGAGACAGAACATTGTGTCTTTAAAAAGGTTCAGGCTTGAGCCTAACTTGCTTTCTCCCTCTGTCAGTTCTGACCAGGTTATTCAGGGCAAAGTTAGGCTTCTGGAGTTGGCTATTTCAGACTGACACTATAGTCAGTAAAGCGTTTCAAAGTAGGAATGCAAAGTAAAGGATCAGGTTCAGGTCATAATATTGATGTTACTGACAGAGGTATGCAATGTATTGTACTTTCAGCAACAGTGAACCAGTTTACATGTAGTCCTGTCTTGCTCATCAAAAATGCTAGATCACTAAAAGTTAAATAGGAAAATGTTAGATAGGACACATGTAGTGCATATGTTCTGAGCAAAGAATTAACACAAGCTTTCCAGTCTCTTCTGACTGTGATTTTTACAAATTATTATTATTGAAATATTCATTTCTAAATATTTTCAAGCATAAGTAGAAATATTTACATTATTATATATATAAGTATTTTCAGGTTTTTCCATCACAAAGTTTTCCACCCACATACAGCAACAGGACTTTTACACTATTTTAAAAGAATCTGACACTGAATTACCTTTCAAAAGTTATTTATTTTCATTAAGAAAATAAGACAAAGCAACAACATCCTTTTTTTCTCCCATGGCACGCAAGGTGAAATTTATGCAAGTTTGGCAACAAATGAATGAAGGAAAAAAAAAAACTCACAAAACATAGAAGCAGAACACATCCAAGTTGGTCTTTCTTTTAAAAGTTACTCAAACTATGCATCTTATTCTCAGAAATATCTCAACTTCAGTCAATAAAAGAGTGAACTATAGCAGACGACTTAAAAAACAAAAACAAAAAAAACGCTAGTGTCCTTTTGTGTGTTTGATTGAATTGTGAGCACAGGCTTGATTTGCATAGCTTTAAGGAGTTCAAAACAATTTCTCTACTGTTAGCTTCTTAACGGCTAAACAAATGACTACGTCCATGTGTTATGGAGGAGGGCACGACCGAATCGTATGTCCGACACATATCGGCACCTAACTTATAGCTACTATGTGCTGGACGACGTGCTTTGAACCAATATCAAATGAGAACATCGTCGTTTTGACTCATGTGTTCTCATTTTCATATATTGGGTCTTTTTGTAAAAAATATCCATAGCAAATAATGTACAAACAAGCAAAAACAATGTCCTTTTCCATACTGTAACAAATATACGTAAACCATACACAATCTATGCCATAGCTGGATGTGGAGGTATCAACCCTTATAGCTTTTGTAGTGGTCCGTGTTTGGATCTCTTAAGGCTTCAAAATGGGCCTCCATGACTGTAGTGCCTGACTGCATTGGTCAAGGGTTTCTAGTATACCTGCAAACTTCGGGCTGGCGAGAAAATGAATTTTTCTTCTAAAAACGTACTGGATTCAGGTCGTTTTGGAAAATTCGATATAATATTAGAATAGAACTACATGTTGTTTAGGTAGCAACACCTATGTGTACGGTAACCTAAACTCTAAAATGACCATAACGCTATGATTTAAACATGTTACAGTTTTGACAAAAACAGCAATGGATAACCACGTTACAAGCTATTAAATGATTACATACGTTATGGGAAAGCAGTAATACAGCGGTTACCCCTGTACAGCGCTGTGCTTATCACTATTAGGCATCAAAAAACAAAGGAGACGAGTTTGCAGGTATGTTCTAGGAAAAACAGAGCAGCATAAAAAACATTTGAATGAAAGTGTTACTTCAACCACAAATTAAAATTCTGTCATCATTTATTCACACTCCATGTCATTCCAAAACGGTACGATTTTCTTTTTTCTGTGGAACGGAAAAGAGAAATTTAGGCAAATGTTTACGCTGCTCTTTTCCATAAAATGAAAAAAGCACCATTAAAGTAGTTCATACGAATCATGCACACTATATTTGATGTCTTGAAGCCATAAGAAGCCAAACATTTTTCTCAATACTCAGAAAACTGTACCTATGCCAGAACTCTCAAATCTCATGTACATAAGTACATAAGTCAAGGGACTTACATTTTTCTGTTTCTCACACAAATCAATCGTGCTTTTTCAGAAGAAATAAAAAAAGATTGCATCTCATATGGATCATTTTTACACTAATTTTTTGTTTATTCTGGAGCTTTGCAGGCCCCATTCACTTTCACTTTAAGGAAAGGAGCAGCATGAACATTCCACTAAACTTCTCCTTTTGTGTTCTACCGAAAACAGAAAGTCCTACGGGTTTGGAAGAAAATGAGGGTGAGTAAATAATAACAGAATGTTCATTTTTGGGTGAACTATCACTTTAATGGACTCTTTTCTGTGCATTCAGGCATTCAAGAGATGGACTCTTCATAAACATCCGCTCGCATAACTGTAGGGTGTGATCACATCACATGCTCCCCGTTTGCTTGTGAGAAAGGCGAATATTACAACAGCATTAGTAAGTGTCATTTTCTCTCTAGCTATTGTGTTGTCAGTAAGGTACGACTCGCAACAAGGACAAGGGGCAAGTTTGGAAGGCCTAAATCAGAAAACACAGTTTATATGCTGGAACCATCCATTTTACGTTACAACAGAGCAGAGCACGAGGAAATTCACTTGACTTGTGGAAGCCATATTGCTTGTTTTGGTGTCCAAATCTGATCAAGCTTCACAACATCTACAGTATTTGAAATGCCTGCGTGAACACTCGATGTACTCACATTTATTCACCTTCAATACTACAGAGTTCTGGGGTTGTGGACGTGGAACCATCCGACTATGACTGATTCTAGATCAGCTTTTAACACGAGCTGCTGCACATGTAGGCTTTTGCTCAGGTTACACCTGATCCGTTTGGATCTCCAGCTCCACCTGTTGGCAGAGAGGTGCACTGACTTGAGCCAGTGAGCCTTTAACCACCGCAATGGCTTATCCTGACCCATTTTTCAGTTCAGTGAACTCTTAGAAGCCCCTGAGGTCACCTAAACGCAAGCGTACAAGCAGACAAATATACATACACACTCGCACGCACATTTATAAGGTAAACATTTCCTTCAGAAACCCCCACACAGAGCAAAGAAGATAAGGCAGAGTGGCACTCAGGCTGTTTCATCCGAAAACACAGATGTCCTGTATCCGTACCTTAAAACTAAAACTAAAAGCAGGAAGATACAGTGCTTGACCACGAACATCACAGACCAGTCAAAAGAACAGTTTTTCACCTCACTGTAACATCAGGAAGTGAAGTTGTTGTTCTTCACCTATACAGATTTGTTTTACCTATACGGCAAATGGTAACATCTCAATATAAATAAAAGTTGACTGAAATTAATTCTAGTGTTGAAATAGCATTACGCTAACAGGCTAGAACAAGAACTCAGATAGTATGTGGTTTTGAGAACAACCACAAACTTTCATAAACGAGAGAATGTACTAGAGGCAGTGGGGGGGGGGGGGGGGGGGGGGGGGGGGGGGGGAGACGCCAACAGGTACATCATTTCACTGCATATACAGTTGTTTGTTTTAAGAGCTGAAATATTGATGCCAGATGCCTGGAATGATAGGGGTCCTGAAAGACAATTCATGAAAGATGGACGCCTATTACAGGTCTACTGAAACAAATGAGCAAAAACAGTGTTTTGTCAGGGTGGACCTCTTCTACCCATTTGCCCACGGTATGCGGGACGGGCGGTAACGTGTGTGGAGGTGGGGTAGTGTGGTGGTGTGTAGTGGTGCGGACGGAGGTGATGGAGGTGCATGTGGTGGAAATGCTGGTGCTACTCCCTCTTGTCTGCTGCTTTGATGTTCTCTACTGATCATGCAGCGGGGACGATGCTGTCGAAGGGCCCAGGTAGAAGAGAGCGATTTTTTTTCGTGCGGAACAAACCCCATGTCACAAACTGGACAGAGTGACATAATATGACCATCTGAACATCACAGAAAAACAACAAAATCTATCTATCCATCCATCCATCTACTTAGATATTCTGTCTATCCATCTACCATCTATCTATCTATCCACTACTTAGATAGCTTATTCTGTCTATCAATCATCCCATCTGAGTATATCTTATCTGCTTAGTATTCGGTCTATCCATCCATACAGCATCTATTTAATTATTTAGATATCTATCCACCCATACTATCTGATCCATCTATCTATCTGCTTAGATCTTCCATATATACCTCATTTTATCTACTAGAATGCTATTATACCCCATCCTAGCTATCAATCTATATACTTGGAGAGTCTGTCTATCAGCTATCTACTTGGATATTCTGTCGATCCATCGATCTACTTGGTATTCTGTCTATCCATCTATCTATCATCTATTGGATATTCTGTCTATCCATCTATTATCTATCTACTGGTCTTCTGTCTATCCTCCATCTATTATCGACTTATTCGTCTAATTAATCATACCACCAATCTATTTTCTCTATTATCACAATCCAACTTCTATATATACCTCCATTCTTATCTTCTATTTAGATAGTCTATCTATACCCCATCCACTATATATCTATCTAGCTATCTACTTGGAGCTTGGTCTATCCCTCTATCTATCTATCTACTTGGATTTCTGTCTATCCATCTATCATCTATATATTGGATATTCTGTCATCCATCATCTATCTATCTACTGGGGAGATCGTCTATCCATCTATCTATCTATATACTTGGATATTCTGCCTAGCCTCTATTCTATCTCTTGGATTTGTTCTATCAATCTTTAGTCTATATATTGGAATTCGGTAGTATCCATCTATATATATTACTTGGAGATCTGTCTATCACTCTATTATCTACTGGATATTCTGTCTATCCATTATCTAATCTACTTGGGATTCTATCCATCTATCCATCTATCTATTTGGATATTCTGTCTATCCATCCATCTATCTACTTGGATATTCTGTCTATCCATCTATCTATCTACTTGGATATTCTGTCTATCCATCCATCTATCTATCTATCTATATACTTGATTCTGTCTATCTATCCATATATCTACTGGATATTCTGTCTATCCCATATATTACTTGGATATCTATCTATCTATCTACTTGGATATTCTGTCTATCCATCTAACTATCTATCTACTTGGATATTCTGTCTATACATCTATCTATCTGTCTATATGGATATTCGGCTATCCATCCATCTATCTATTATTTATTCTGTCTATTCATCCATCAACATCTATTATTATCCACCCATCCATCTATCATTATCATCTCCATCCTATCCTCGATCTATCTACTTGGAGATTCTGTCTATCCAGCTATCGATCCATCATGGAGATCGTCTATCCATCTATCTATCATCTACTGGCTATCTGTCTATCCATCTATTATCTATCTTTCTACTTGGAGATTCGTCTATCCTCCATCTATCATATATCTATCTACTTGGATATTCTGTCTATCCATCCATCTATCTATCTACTTATTCTGTCTATTCATCCATCCATACATCTATTTATCTATCCACCCATCCATCTATCTATACCGCTATTATATCTATCTATTTAGATATTGATATATATCACTTGAATCTATCTATCTATCTACTTGGATATTCTGTCTAGCCATCTATCTATCTATTATGGATCTGAGTATATCCATCTAACTATATATCTACTGGAATTCTGTCTATCCATATACTAACTACTATCTATCTACTTGGATATTCGTATATCCATCTATCTACTTGGATAGTCTGTCTATCCATTATCCAATCTATCTATTTGGATATTCTGTTCTATCCATCCTCTATCGATCTAACTTATTCTGTCTATTCATCCATCCATACATCTATTTATCGATCTATCCACCCACCATCTACTCTCTCCTTCTTTATATCTTTAGCATGATACTATACCTCCATCTATCATCGGTCTATCATCGGTCTATCAATCTATCTATCATTGGTCTATCCATCTATCTATCTTCGGTCTATCCATCTATCTATCTATCCATTACTGGAATTCTGGCTATCCATCTATCTATCTATCTATCTACTTGGATATTCTGTCTATCCATCCATCTATCCATCTATCTACTTGGAACTCGTCTCTCATCCACTATCCATCTATCTACTTGGATATTCTGTCTATCCATAATCATCATTATCTATTGGATTTCTTGTTAGCCATCTAACGTCTATCTATCTACTGGATTATGTATATCCTCCATTATCTATCATCTACTTAGATCTTCATTATTCATCCATCAACCATCGATCTCCAATTAGATTTCTCTATACCTCCATCCTATCTATATATATATCATTGGATTATTTGTCTATCCATTCATCCATCTATCTGCTTAGATATTCTATCTATCCATCTGCCTACCTATCTAGATATTCTATCTATACCTCCATCCTATCTATCTATCTATATATCTATCTATCTATCTATCTCTAACCTACCCACAAATCTATCCATCCATCTACTTTTAAAAATAGATTTTGTACATTTCTTATTAGGTTAAAAATTGAACAGAATCCAAACTGTGGGTAGTTGCCATGACATCAAACAGCTGGACTGATTTAGAAACCTCATAATAATTTTGTCAACAAGACAAAGAATAGAAGTAATAAAAGACACACGGCCACAGACTGAATCTGCAGACTTTCTTCACATATATGGAAAATATGCTGAATGTCACAGAAAGGATTTAAAATGGTTATACACTGTTACTGGTAGGTAAATTGTTTTGGTTTAAATGATTTGTAGAGTTCTGCGCACAAAGATTCCTTCTTCACCATGCTGATAACATCTGAATCTGTTTTACTTTAAAATCTGCTGTGACTATATCTTCTATTCTTCAAAGGAATTCATAAAAAAGGAGTAAAACAATGCCATCTGGCTGATCTCTCAGGTTTATTCCTCAGATTTGAAAGAGTTTTAAGTCAGTGTAGAGTTGGGCAAAAGTCAAGAGGCTCATTAAAATCTTCAAAGGGAATATCTAAGACTGTGAATGACTCAAATAGACCCACGAAAGCTGAATGCAAACATGGTGTTACTAAGATACAAAGGCCAAGCAGGATGATGAAAGGCACATGATACAGAAATAATTTACGTGAAAAGGGAGGAGTCATCCATTTCCATCTCCTAAGGTATTGTCAGCGAGTCAAATATGATGACACAGTTGCACTAGACTCAGACTCTCAGTGTTTTGTAATGATGGGCCGTACCTGCTGCAGCCCCTCAGTGATGGAGGTAACAGGTGACATCCCACAGGTCAGCGCTGACAGCATGTAGCCATCGGGTCCAAATGAGCTGGTGAAATTTCCCTGCTGTGAGTGAACAGACAACAATAGTTATTACAGTATTATACTTTATATTATATAATGTTATATAAAAATATAATTAGTAGTATGATTTAGGCTTAATATCAAACTGAATTAGAAAAAAAATCAAATGTGATTCATTAAATCAACAGATTTAATTGAAGGAGCAGAAGGTTATCAAAATTGACTAGTGTGTTAAAGATATAGTTCACCCAAAATTAAGATATTTTGAAGACCACTGACAAAAAAATCCTTGATTTTTATTTTCTCAAAATAACTTATTTTGTGGTCCACATCAGAAAGAACGAAGTCATCAAGTCTGATGACCAAAAGTGTGAGGAAAATGATCAGAACTTTCAACTATTGTTGGATGGGGAGTTGACGATCTTGACCAATCCTACTTACCACTGCAATCCTTCACCACAATTTTTGCACTTGCTCAGGCTGACAGACTCCAGATGTTTCTGAAATTAACTTAGTCTCCAGAGGCTGCCAAATAGAGAGTCAAAACCAGAAGAATAAAACACATAGGCAGGGCAAAAAAAAAAAATTTGGTCACACTTTAGTTTGGGCAGCAATTCTCACTATTAACTAACTATTAACTATGACTTTTGCCTCAATAAACTTCTAAATTGCTGCTTATTAATAGTTAGTAAGGTATTTGTTAAGTTTAGGTATGGGGTAGAGATTAAAGGATCTCACATATGCTCACGCAGAATATGGCATTAATATGTGCTTTATAAATACTAATAAACAGCCAGTATTCTAGGAATATGCATTTTAATAAGCAACTAGTTAAGAGTGACCATTGGTCCTTAAAATAAAGTGTTAGCAAAATGTTTTATCCAGCATTGCTTTTTGCAGAGACAAAAAGCCACCCAATATTAGCACTCCATATATTTTTCAAATTCAAAAAGAAAGATCCAACTATTTAACAGAGCACAGACCCACATTATTAGAAATCCTTCACTTTTAAATATTCTATTAATATTAATGTTCTATTCTAATATTCCATGTATTTAACATTCAGAGACTAATTCTATTAAGGAAAAAAACATCTATTATCTCACCTTAGTCTTACTCTCTTCCGCAAAACCTGGAGTGTCAGTGTCTGGAGGATACGCCACAGTTACATAGATATTATAGGGCTTCATCTAGGAAAGATCAGGACGAGAGACTAAATTAAAATCAAAGTTTCAACGGACTGTAATGTGGTAGATACTGAGCGAGCATAACGCATACACACACACCTCCATCTGTAAGGCCTCAGCCAGACCACGCAGGGCGAATTTGGACGGTGAGTAGGCCGTGTAGCCAAAGAGGCCAATCTGCCCTGCCTGTGACGACACAAACATGATGCGGCCCATCCGCCTTTCCTTCATAGTGGTGACCACTGCCCGGGTGGGGTAAACGCTGCCCAGATAGTTCACCTCCATCAGTTTCTGTTTAAAGAGAGCACACACTTCACCTCAGGAACAGATTTCTCACCATTATAATGCTAGAGGAATTGTTAGGGTATTAAGAGTCGTTTCTAGAGCAGTGGTTCTCGCTTTCCTGCACAGTTTAGCTTAGTGCTGGGCAGTATGACCAAAAATTGATATCACTGTATTTTTCAAAATTATACCGGTTTCAAGGTACATGACGGTATTTTTTTTTCCCATGCATGACGGGTGTTAACCATATTTTCTACTGATTGAGAGAGGAAATACTGCAGTATATTGACTTAGAATGCCCTATTTTACTGTCATGATGAGTGAATATTGTCAAAAAATACCACACTAAATAGTGAACTAAACACGACCCCTTTTTATGTTAACCAGGAGTCACTCTCATTTGTAATTGCGGCATCGTCTGATAAAATCAGCATGATTTACACTAAAGAGCGGCTATGCGGTTGGTTTGGCTATATTACTTTTGTCTCATGCAGCGCACTGCCTGCGCAGGAGTAACAAACTAAAAAAAAGCAACAAACAAAAAAGTGCATGTGATAACAGACGAACTACGCTCATATTTATAATTCCAAACAATCAGTAAGCGACAGGTGCTAGGAAACGCTGTTTTGTACTCATTTATTGACGAGACGGCTGCGGTGCGGCCAACTGAATGTGCTTCTCTGTCGCTCACTGCACAGAACAGACGCTTAGAGAGGTGACACTTCTCCGGGAAAGTCAGACCTTGCGTTTGCTGGACAGCACTGGCGAAATCTTCCAACTTAACCATAGCTAAGGTTTATCCAAAAATGTCAAAAGGTTTGTCAGTATGAATGTTTTATGGAAAAAAAGCAGCTAAAAGGGTCTGAAAGTTGCTAAATCTAGTGCTAAAGTCTCACTCGTGTGTGTGTGTGTGTGAGACGCGGGAGCTGATGGCAGGGGGCGGTGGATATTTGTGGCGGTCAATGTGGATATTGTGGATGAGTTCTTCTGCGTCATCACGTTCTATTAGATCTACACAGCTTCAGTTTCGGAACTTTCACGATTAGTAACACATACAGCTGTTCCCTCACCACAGTGCTACAGTGAAAAGGGACCCCTTTCAAACAGTGTCGCGTTCCGAATGTTGTTTAAGTGACATACACCGGTATTGCGGTATTTAAAAAAATTAATATCATAACAAAAATAAACACCGGTATTCGGTATGAACCGGTATACCGCCCAGCACTAGTTTAGCTCCAACCTTGATCAAACTCACCAGCCTGTAACTTGTAATCTAGTAAAAAAACTAGTAATCCTGAAGTCCAAAATTACTTAATTATTAATTCATTTACTCATTCACTAATTCTTATATAGTGTATGATAGTTGAGTGCACTGAATAAGTAAGGAGTGAACAAAATTAAGTGAGCGAATTTGGATCCATTGTGCATCGGCGAGCTGGAGCTGGAGCAGAAACAGCTTCATCACTTAGTTATGTCATTTTATCATACATGTATTTCTTAAAGGGGCTATATGATGCGATTTCAATTTTTCCTTTCTCTTTTTAGTGTTACAAGCTCTTGGCGCATAAAGAAGATCTGTAAAGTTGCAAAGACTAAAGTCTCAAGTCCAAAGAGATATTCTTTATAAAAGTTAAGAGTCAGCCACACCTACCTAAAACGGCTCGTTCTAACACGCCCCCACATGTCTACGTCACTATGTGGGAAGATTTGCATAACGCCGACCAAATGTTCACGCAAAGAAAGAAGGCGTAACTTTTATTCTTGCTGTAGTATTGTTGCCGCCGCCATGTCGTGAAGGCGCTGTGTGCTTCGTTGTGAAAGCGAAACTACTTTGTTTGGTCTTCCAAAAGAGGACGATATGGCTTCGTCATGCCTGGAGCTGATCCGTGCTGGTCGCTGAGAAAATACTTCAACTTCACGCTGCAGATCGCCGGATCGGCTTTCACCGTGGACGAAGCGGAGTCCAGCCCGGGGTCGTCACATGGGGTTGCCGCAGGCATCACAGTATGGTAAGGGGCGTAACATTTCCGTCGCATGCTTGAGGAATTCGGCCAATGACAACGCACTGGATAGCTGGCCAATCAGAGCACACCTCGCTTTTTCAGACCGATGAGCTTTGTAAAAATCGACGCATTTCAGAAAGGCGAGGCAGAGAGGAGAAACAATAATGTACAGTATGTGGAAAATAATGTGTTTTTTGAACCTTAAACCGCATAAACACATTTCATTACACCAAATACACAAAATAATGTTCTTTTTAGCAGCATCATATGACCCCTTTAAAAATAACAACTATAACAAACTTATTTTGTAATTATACATACCTCTATGCCAGCTTTGTGGTTCTGTCTATGGTACAATACAATAAATACTATTTTGGTTTGTAATGCTTAATTTGAGTTCATAATCATTCAATGAATAATTAAATACTGCCAACAAACACAAACTATTATTAGTGTACATCATTGTACATGTATTCATTATTTTCAGTGTCTCCCCGAGCAGCATTTTTTCTCTCAGATAAAAGGTGTCATGGACACATAGCACCCTAAGGCGACTGTTATGAATGTGTTAAAATTAATATGCTACATACAGGTGAATAATGAATACTTTTAAACTATCCACCAAATGATCATTAGTTACACTTCACTGTTAGTAAAATACATGCGGAGTTAATGCCTAATTTTTTATTTTGGCGTATAATTTCATTTAATTAATCTATATAATGTTGTCTTTCTATATTTTAATAAAAAAAAAAAAATTTAAGTTACAACTAAAACCAGCATGACAATAAATGTTCAAATATGTGCTCTGCTCTTTAAAAGTGGTTCTTGAGGGCCAGAGGGTGTTGCAAGGTGGTTTCTTACTAGCATAATCTGAAAATGCCCACCTGAGTGTCTATGATATGCTGCTCTTACCTTAAAGCGGTCGACTTCCACTTCCTCAAATTTCCCAGATATAGACGTCCCAGCACAATTCACCAGCATGTCCACAGGACCCAGCTTCTCTTGAGCCTGTGTAGCAATCACACAACACAACAGTCAGCAGCCTCGTCGCAAACCATCCGAAGAAAACATAAATAGCAGTTAATGTTTCAAAACAATGACCAGAATAAATGCTGACCATACCATTCTTATGAAACAGAATAAACATACTTGTTTTATGACGCTCTCCACCTGGTTGTAGTCTTTCGACACATCAACAGAAATGCAAAGCACCACCTAGAGGTGATCATAACAATAATCATACGTGGTAAGCCCATTTAAGATTTCTGAGTTGATTTGGAGTGCAACAGCCAAAAATACATACTTACAATTAAAGATAAATAAGCATACCAAAGAAATACATACTTGCTTATCATTTATGGCACATTTCTCCACTTCTTTCTTGGCTTGAACCAGTTTGTGCTGTAGTAAAATATGTACACCCACAAATATTTAATAACTTCCAATGACAGCGATAATTATGATGTCTACTAACAATCAAAAGTTTGGGCTCAGCACTCTTTTTTTCTAAAAGAAATTAATAGCAAGGATGCATAATACTGATCAAAAGTGACAAAGACATGTATAATGTTCCAAATCAAGATAATCGCTGTCTGTTTAACTTTCTTTTCGTCAAAAAAATCCTCATATTAGAAAGATTTCTGAAGGATCCTGAAGACTGGAGTAATGATGCTGAAAATTCAGCTTTGCATCGCAGGAATAAATTGCATTAGAAAATATATTACAATAGAAAACTTTAACGATAAATGTATAATAGTATTTCACAATATTACTGTTCTTACTGTATTTTTGTTCAAATAAATGCAGCCTTGTTGAGCATTCTTGACCACAAACTTTTGACGCTAGTGTATAGAGCGCTGACAGATGATATCCAGTAGGGGTGCAACGGTTCTCGGTAAAAAATCAAACCGTACCGTTCTCCACACACGGTTCGGCATGCACTAGGACCGCGGTTCAACTTAAATCTGACAATGCATCTGTAATATGGTTTGTTAGAGTTCGGCTAATGCATGTTTCTGTTGATGGATACAAATTCTGGCTTCCCAATACATTACAACAAGAAAAAAAAACTATATGTGGACAAACCAGTCACTCTTTAATCAATGCGAGTGCTTTATGCTGGAATAACTGTCCTTTATGCCGTCATCACGTGTTGATAACACAGATGAGACCTGAACAGCACACGTTGCTATCTGTGTTTAAACTAAACTCATTTAAGCCTTGCCAGTTTAAATATTAAAGAGCCAGAGGACGCGAGCTCGCGCGCACAGTGAGAAGATCTGTGTGGTCGCTCATCCGAAGAGTGTGAACCCGCGTCTCAGAACGCGTGCAAATATTAAGCTCTCTGTGAAGTATTGTGTTTGAATGGACAAATTCACACAAAAATGATGTCAAAATGCCCGTCTTGGTGAGTATCCTAGCAGACATAGTCGGCTGAACAAACAGTATCAGTGCGTTCTCTTAAAGTGACAGCACTTTCTTAATGTTAATCAAACAGCAACAACACGGAAATCTCTCACTGCTCTTGACTGAATAACTTTTGTAACTTTAATAAGGTTTAATCTTTAATTTATACAGTCAAATATGCAGTTATTTTACATTTGATTACATTTCTGTACCTGAACATCTACCTGAAAAACCTGAAAAGCACTGTTTATTTTATTTGTATCTTTTTTCACTGTTTATTTATTTGTGCTGTTGCTTGTAGCTAGATAGTTATTTCTTATTTTCTTTATTTTTATTTGACAATATAGTTTTTTCCCTAAACATAGCACATACCGAACTGTACCGAAACCGTGACTCTAAAACCGAACCGTGAGTAAGTCGAACCGTTGCACCCCTAATATCCAGTGACATGCGTGTGACAGACCTCATCTCGTGCCACCAGAGTGATGAAGGCACCATGTTTGTAGCATTCCATGGCAATACACTTCCCAATCCCACTGCTGCCTCCGGTCACCTGATGAAGGACACGCGTTCACAACAGATGTATTACAAACCAAGCACTCATGTTCTCGTTCATTATATTTTACTAAAATATGCAAACAGCACTAAGAAACAGAGTACAAACAAATTCACCAAACAAGCGATTATCTACACTGCAGGTGCCACTGAATGTGCATCTGTTCTCATCCAGCAGATCTAAAAATCCTGTTCATATTCTCCATAAATTGATTTTTAGCAATAATGCATAAGACTGATGGGGGTTGAGTCATGACTTAACCCCATGAAGCCTGCTGAATCTCTAAGGCCTGTAAATTATCAACATGATCAATACTTATCTGTTGTACACAATGTACTTGCATGCCTTCTTTCGCCCAGTTGATAGTTTTTTCACCACCTTTACTGATTAGAATTTCAGTAAATTTCATCTTAACTTTTTGGCCATAAAAATATCAGCAACTGCACCTAATTGCATGTTTGCTCCGTTTGAATAAAACGTTTTTTTTGGTTTTTTTTGTTGCAACATGAGCACCTTTTTTGTCTAGAGTTTCAATAAAGAGGTCAAATCAAAATAAAATTATTTGTCAATAAAAAGTTACATTTTCTGGTAATATATTAGGTTTTACAGGGTTAAAACTTATAAATAATTAAAAAAAATTTACATGCATATATGGACGACAACAAATGGAACAAATAGAATCATGGCTTTTCATTCTGTGTGCTGCCTGTGAAAATGTATGAATGCTCTATCTATGTGAATTCATTCTGATGTTTCTATGAATACAATCAACTGCATAAAGCATGAATACATGAAAATAGGCATTTTATGAACAACGCTTTGCAAACTATCCCATGAAATCATCACAGATAAACATTGCCTATTTCTAGCTCAACATGATGATAAGTCTGAGCTCTTGATAAACTATGAACCCTAGCAAATGCACAAACATGCAGTTGCCGCTTGAAAAGGTCCATTGCCCTGGAACAGATGGTTGCATAACCAGTACAATTACATTTATTTGGCCTCCAGTGAAATATGACCTTTATTAACATGAATATTAGTTAATTTGATGTGCATTTGCAATCTGAAGCGATAACAGTTTCAGCAACTGATCAAGTCAAATGCACATCTGCATTTGTTACATAATGAATAATTATCAGTGATGGTCACAGCATCATTAGGTTTATGCTTGTCTACTATCAATTCATATAACTAATCAATTTATGAATAAGCACCAATGACAGTTAATGCAATTAAATTATTAGGCTTTTTCGATAGATGGACTACTACAGGACCTATTGACAACAACCTTATAGCATTCGTTTCTTGATAGGTTAGCTGCTTCTGATGTTATGAGGTCTGTGTGCAGTTATTTCTAACAGAGTTAAATAACAGTTACATGAACTTACCACCACATGGGCCCCGTTCAGTTTGAGCGGTTTGGGGCTTATTAACGGGGATATCATGTACAGCAGCAGCACAAAGGCCACGATGAAAGCAGCCACAACCAGGAGCATAACGAACGGCAGAAGCAGCCACCAGGAGCTAAAGGAGAGCCAGTGTGAGAGCGCGGAGGACATGGGTCAAGTTAACCTGATGCTGCTAACGTTAGCTCACAAGCTAAATGTCCAATTCCAGACACTCCCCCGTCTCGCGGACAGAAGATAACAGGCCTTCGGACGAGCCGTTTACGCTCTGTTACTATCTAGTGATGTGTGTAGTAGATTAAATACTCAATTCAAGCCGTGAGACTGCAAAAGCTAACTCTTTCCGTTCACTACTTGAACCAAAACAGAGAATCTAAGCACTTTGAACGGGATGCTGTCTGCGTTTGAGCTGTGGAATTATGGGAGTTGTAGTTTTTTTAAACCTCCGTTTACCGCATCATAACGCGACTTTTATAGAAAATGGACTACAAGTTCCAAAGTTCAACATTCTTTCCAGAGCAGGAAAATTGTTAAAACGGTCGCTTTCGTAATGTTGAGGAGCGTTGTAATGGTATTTTTTTTTGCTATCTTCGCCACCGAGTTTGATTCAAACATAAGCCCTTTATCCAAAAACACCGCCCACAATGGCATATCCGTCAACCCGCTATCAAAAATATAAATAAATAAAAAACACAGAACTGACAGAGCGACAGGGAATGAGCGTTTTAGGAGTTTGTGTGAAAACATTCACATTTAAGTAACACATGAGTCAAGTTAGTTTCATTTCAACCTTTATTTACATGTGAATATTAAAATGAACAAGATAAACCACTTTTAGACTGTCTAAAACAAACCAAATACATCTACATTCTGTCTAATTTTGGTACATGTAGTTTTGTGTGGTTTTTTTCGTACAGGTGTTTTAATATGTGCTTTTGCCCAGATCATCTCCGTATTATGATTTGCATAGGATCGGTATACAGAGTGGAGCCTAGAGGTTTTGTGTAAACGGGTTGTTAAATTTAATACTTTGGTGCAGTACTATCTTTCCCATGGCATGTTCCAAACTCTTCTTGTCCGGTTAAACAGTTCTAGACTAGTCAAGAATCATCATGGGGGACATCTTATTGTGTTTACTAGTAGGCTAGAATTTCGAGATCAGAGCTACAGAACATGGATGGGTCACATGCAGAGAAGCCCTGTTGTGTGTTTTTGTGACTATGTGGCCCGGCAAGGGGACCGTGACACTACCGGGAAGTAGGAGGATGTACATGGGGAATTAAAATCCAGATTAGAGTATGGATATATGCGGCTGCCGAAGTGGGGCTGAAAATAGCCGTAATTCCTAAAGGACGAACTAAGGCCAAGGACCCAGAATCGGCCCCAGAAGCCAACCACAAAGGACGTTTGGACTGTGAAGTTGGGTCGACACAAACAGGAAAAAACAAACCACACAGACCCTGAAAACACACGCACCAAGTCATACGGTTGTGGAGGAGTGGGCGACCTCAAAAGCATGTGTCTTGTGTGAACTGGCCAAAGGGGGCTGCTGGGAGAAGAACTGGAAAGAAGATGTTCCGCCATCAAGTGTAGTCGTCACAAACAAACCCTCTCAGATCACGGGTTGTAAAACGACGACTTAATAGAGTTCCCATAAACCAAATCAACTTCGGGGGTCAGGTGGGGCACAAGACACGGGGGGTGAAAAACGCCAGAGGGAGTGGGTGTACTGAAAAAAAGGGACGTAGGCTAATATTTGTTGTGGTGAGGAAAGGGGCGAGGTAAAGGGGAACACACAAAGCTCTGAGGATGTAGCCCAACCAGCCAAGAGAAATGGGGAGAACAGAATAGAATACTGAGGGACACAATGCAGACATAAACACAAAAGACGAACAACAATGCAGGGAACCCGTAAGGCAAGCAGGCCGCGAACGCACAACAGTACCGCACACCCACGTACCACGCGGAGGCACCCGCGGCCCCCCGCCACGCCCACGTGCCTCGCCAGCCCCCCGTACTCGGGGTTGAACCCCCGGCCACTCGACCAGAATTGAACCAAACTCAATGCACTTTTTAATAAATAAAGTAATTCCCCAATGCGACGCACCGACTTTTCCCCTCCCCCCCTACTCCTTCCTACCCCTTTCTTCACTACTTCCCTCTCCAACTACAAACCATAACATACAATTATAAATAACATTCAAAGTAAAATTCTAATTTCCAGCAACTTTCCCAATCCGAATTCCAAAATCCTTTTCCGCATTCTGGAATTTCCACCGTTTGCCACCTAATAAAACATTTCCCCTTCCTCTTTAATATCCTTTAAGTTATTCCCCAAACAACAATTAGCTGTCCTACTCCAGCTTCTTCTTTTCCTCCACTCCATTCGAGTTCTTTCACATGTCCGGCTTATTTTCCAATCTCTATCATTGCCTTCTCGGGTTTGCTTGCTTCATTCAAAAGAATTAAATAAACGCGCCCCTCCATACAAGTCTCACAGCACTCCGGGGGTAATGGCCCCTTTATCGATTGATTCTTTTTGTAAAGACAATATCCATCTTCCAAAGTAATATCCTTTAATGTAGCTTGCACCAACACGACAATCTCCGAGCCTTACGTTGAGTTAGCATTGCCATGCCACCATTGAGTCTCTACAACCCCCGTTTGTTTACAGGATCAAAGGAAGTAAAGTTTCCTTATTTTAGCAAAGGAAAACCAGCCTCCTCTTGGCTTATATCGAAATCCTCCGACATTCTTCTTTACAAATCCTCGTTTTATTCTTCTAATTAGTGACCGTTGTTTTGTATTGATCTCTCCCCTGCGCTTCCGCGTGCCCCACTTCTGAGCGGCGCATGCGCAAAGTCGACCTCATACGTCATCCGCCCGGAAATGCTTCCATTTACAACAGTGAGCGCAAGCTAGATTAAATTGATTATTACATTTTAAATATTGTTATTTTTCTTACAAAAATGCATCGATTCGCTACAGAGGGCCTTTTTTCACCCCCCGGAGCCGTGTGAGACCGTTTTTTTTTATGGATGGGCACTTTTTATTTCACTTCTTTTGGACTGAAGCACTGCAACATCCGCTGACTGCAATGATAGAGCTTGGAATAGCCAGGACAATTTTTAATATAACACCGACTGGATTCATCTGAAAGAAGAAAATCATACACCCCAGTAGCCTTGTTGGTGCGTAAAACACGCCAATTTTTGGGTGAACTCACCCTTTAATTTATCTTTTTGTATAAATTTTTTTACTTTTTTATAACTACATAATTGCATTAATATTTCTTTTGAACACAAAAAATTATATATTCTATAAATTAATTATATTCATTATTATTCTACGCGGCTGCACCATTCAAGTGCGCAAAAAGCCAAAATACACACAGAGATAATGTTAAAAAGTTGGTTTGTTTGTTTTTTAACCAAGGCTGCAATTATTTGATCAAAAACACAAAATAGTAATATTGTAAACTAATCTTACAATTTAAATAACTGTTCTCGATTTACACACCCCAACCACACATATATAATTAATTTATTTATTTATTTAGGGATGCAACGATACCACTTTTTCCAGTACTTGCCCGATACTGATATTTTTATTTTTGGTACTTGCTGATACCGAGTACAGATACCAATATTTTAATGCATTTGTAAATTTTTTAAATATTGGGTACAGAAACCCAAAGAGGATGTATAATGTTAGTTGGTTAACTTAATATATCAAATAGATACAGTCAAACCAACATTTATTCAAACACCTTCAACATTTCTCACATTATAAAAGTTTATTCGCTATAGTTTAGAAAATGATAATAAAATATGACAAGAACTCAGAGTTACACTGTGTCAGAACAAATTCAGCTTGATAATGTTAGATAACTTTGATAGAAAGGTATGTAGCCTAATGGATTACAATCAACCAAAAAAATAGACAGCTGTTAGTATGACAGTATTTACACAACTATTAATAATTAGTCGGCACCCTTACCTTACTGACAGCCTGTAGTCTCCTTGGCCCTGCTGTCACCCCAGCTTCATGCACACCTGAACTTGCAATGTGTTTTGTTTCCCAGACTCGGTCTAATAATTTTTTGGCCCAAATTGTATCCAGTTTTTGCTGGTAGTCCACTGTATGAATACTTTTGGTATAATTGTCACAGTTTACTTTATTTTGCTATCCTCTCTTACATAAATGAACTATAGTGTCCTGCACCCACTAGTAAAAAAAATATAAAAAATGATATCTAGTCTCTGAATAATTTTTGGTTTGACTGTATATCCTTCTGTTATTTTCACATTTAATTATGACCATTAAAATGTATTTACAAGTTTTTGTTACTTTCACTTTTTTTGCTCTGTGGTACATCATCTTTAATTAAATAGCATTAGAGCTGCTCCATTGCAGCGGCTTATTACTGTAATCACGCGCTTTGCTGTAATAATGCAGGTAACCACTCGTTATAAATCTCCTAACTGTGATATTTTCAGAAATAGAAGTCGCGGTTTTTTTTTTCATCTGAAACGTGCTGCGATTTATATTCCAAAGCCACTCATATAATGCAGAAACACTCAAGCAAGCAAAACACGCGCAACGCGTGCACGTATTTGTACTGATGCAGAATAGTACTAGCCCAGGCTGCTAGTTTCACTTTCGCCAGAAATTCGTGTAAGCTTAAGGGTGAAAATAAATGACGTTTAATAGTGAATGCCCCTATAAATGGTCTAATTTTTACTTTTTAGTTTTAATCCAAATGATGCGTGTGCTAAGTGCGTGAACAGCAAAGATCACACCAACAGAATTGCGCGCTCGCGCTCTCTCTCTCTCTCTCTCTCTCTCCATACCGTTTAAGTAACTTGTGCATTGTTTTACTTACTTGTTTTTGACATATCCGACCGAACTACAAACTTTCCAGTGATGTCTGTGAGAAAGATATATTCACTCGACCAGCTCGCGCATCTGCGCCGCCGCACGCTCAGTCCACTCAGCGTGCTTTGTTCGCGCACATCAGCTATACAGGCGTTAATATTGAATGTTTAATGTTATATTCATTGCATACATGTACTTCGTAGTAGACATCCTTAACTCCGTTCTGCTGTCTGTGTTTCTTTGTTTCTTTGTTTGAATATGGCGCTTACCACATGCTGTGTGGTATCGGCATTTGATATCGGGACATTTTAACGAGTACGAGTACAGGAGACCAGTATCGAGCCCGATACCAGTATTGGTATCGGTGCATCCCTAATTATATTCATTGCATACATATACTTTGTAGACATCCTTAATCTCTAATAACTCTATTCTGCTGTCTGTGTTTCATTGTCTGAATATGGCACTTATCACATGCTGTGTGTTATCGGCGTTTGGTATCAGAGCATTTTAATGAGTACGAGTACAGGAGCTCAGGATCGGGCCCGATACCAGTATCGGTGCTCCCTAATATATAATATACATATCTATATATATATATATATATCTATAGAGCTTCATCTTATATATATATTTAAATTATTTATTTCCTGTGCAAAAATCTTCTTTTCAGCATCCATTACTCCTCCCGTCTTCAGTGTCACATGACCTTCAAGAAATCATTCTAAAATGATGATTTATTACCAACGTTGGAAAAAGTTAATCGTTTTTGGGGAAACATTGATGCATTTTTTCAGGATTCTTTGATGAATAGAAAGTTTAAATAAACAGCATTTATGTGAAATGGAAATCATTTGTTACATGATAAATGCTTTTACTGTCATTTTTGTTCAATTTAATGCATCCTTGCTTAATATTAATTTCTTTAAAAATCTTATTGACCTTAAAATTTTGAACAGTAGTGTACTTATACATTTAAAGGGTGTGTAAATAAAGCAGACAGAACATATTTCTAATTTTTCACATATTGCAGAGTCACTTTCAACAGAGCTTTTACACTCAGGAAGACAAAAATAGCTTGACACTGGGACACCGCATCATTTTTTCTTATGAACAATAGTCACATACTGTATTAAGCACAACTAGTGTATACTGATGGTGTAAAAAATATGCTCACCATGGAAACAATTGGCTCCAAAAGTTTCTCTCCAGGGACTTCCATCCATGTCATTTCAGTACCCTGTGGATCACCTGGGGAGCAAGGGGTTAAGAGGTCATCGACTATGACATTCGGGTCACTCCTTGATGGTCCTCGTACCTAATGAAAGAAAAGATAATGGTTACAATTAGAATGGGGAGTAATTCATTTAAGACTCATTTCACTTTTGCTCCGTTTCGGTTTTTTAAAGTGTTGATGTAATCCGTGTCATTGAGGACTCACCCGTTTGAAGTGAGTGGCGGACTGAACCTTCCTGACGGGCTGCATGAGGGCGTCTCTGACGATGATGCTGATGTCAGCACCAGAGTAACCTTCCGTCTTCTTGCCCAGAGTCATGAAGTCTGATTCGGTGAGACTGTTAGGCGTGCTGCCCAGATTCAGCTTGAACATGAATCCGCGAGCGTGCTCTTCTGGCAGAGGAATGTAGATGCGTTTCTCAAATCTAAACACAACACAGAAGATAAACAATGAACATATACTCTTACAGTTAAAGAGTGATAGGTACACACACATACACACTTATTCTTTGTTACCATTTTTCACATATTACAACAACAGTCAGACAATCTAGTCAAAATTTATGAAATAACACAAATGGAGGCATGGGAATCATATTCTTTGTGTGGGTCACAGGTGCATAGACTACTGTTCAAAAGTTTGGGGGGTTGGGAAGATTTTTATTAAATGTTTTTCAAAGCAATCTCTTACGCTCAACAAGGCTACATGAAAAATACAGTAAAAGCAGTAATATATACACATACATATATATACAGACAAATTGTATAGACCTGTAGATCTTTCATAATAACATTTCACGTGATTCCTAGTGATTCATGCTCTCTGGCTCATACTGAGCTACAAGAGTTGAATAACCTGTTCTAGCTGATGTCACTCAGTGATTTCATTCAATCATGATGTATCACACTGACAATGAGATAATCTTTAACTGACAGACACTGAAAATCACTCCTCTCTGACGCTTCTCTTTTGGTTTTCCCTGTAGTAATTCATGAAAACAAATTATTACCGTCTTCTGATGGCAGAATCCAACGTCCAGGGGATGTTTGTGGCTCCCAGCACCAGAATCCCTTCGTTGTCATTACCAACACCTATAATTAATTTTTATTAGATAATGTAATTAGATATTAATGGTTCATTAAAACTAACAAATACCAACATGATGTATGTGAATTTTTTCAGTATCCCAGTAATATGATTTCTGCATTTCAGTTATGAGAATTTGGGGGTGGAAATGTGCTAAATTGTCAAGTAAATAATCTCATTATGCAAAAATGAAATGCTCTTCATTCATTAATTCGTTAATTATTTGAGGTAAAACAAATAGATTCAACCAATACAATTCTATCTTAAAAAAAACCCAGATGCAATTTAGACAAAAATAATTTTGCATCACTGCTGGTTTGGAATGCATTTCAGACAAACACAGTGTAGTCAATAGCCCATCATTTTAGTTTCTATAAGGTGAGTTTAATTAGGTTTGGAGCTCAACTCCATCCAGGATCAGGGTTTGACATCCCTGTTACAGACGGTCGTAACATGTATAAAAGGCTCACCTTGCATCTGAACCAGAAACTCGGTCTTGATTCTGCGAGCTGCTTCACTTTCATTCTCACTCCTGGAGCCGCCAAAGTTTACCACAAGCAAAATATTCACCATATAAGCCGCCAAAAGAGTGAATCGATCTCATCGATGAGATATAAGGGCTTGTGCTCTCGAGCCAAAGTGAACAAATTCTTCACCAGCCTGAGGGGATGAAAGGAACCGTTTAGACATCGCAGGGCATCTTTTTACCCATTTAATCAGATGGCAAGCAACTTTAACCAACTCTAGACCTCACTCTGGTTCATATTCATAAAAGGTTGAGAATCTGGAAGTGTGGCCATGAAAACTAATAATTACAAATCCAAAATGAATTAAATGTTTTAATAAGCTTTTGGCATTCATTCATATGTCAGTTGGTGAGTCAAGGTTGCTTGATATCAAATACTGTTCAGCAATCCCATAAAAAAAAGCTGAAATTAAAGGGGTCATATGATGCTGCTAAAAAATAACATTATTTTGTGTATTTGGTGTAATGAAATGTGTTTATGCAGTTTAAGGTTCAAAAAACACATTATTTTTCCACATACTGTACATTATTGTTCTTTATGCCCCGCCTTTCTGAAACGCTCGCTTTTTACGAAGCTCATCGGTCTGAAAAGCGAGGTGTGCTCTGGATGTGGCCAGCTATCCTGGTTGTGAGTCGCCGAATTACCTCACGCGTGTGACAGCAAATAGTTTAGCCCCTTACCATATGTGCTGCCCTGTCCGGCCAGAGAACAAGTACAAAACTTAAAACCATTATAACGAGGCATTTGTTGCTCCCGGGACAAATGTACGATTATAAAGGTCTTAGACTGTATTTTTCGCGTGCATCACGCCGTTAAACATAAACCATGTCTGCATTTGTGATCGGAGAAATGATAAACAACAAGTGCTACTCTACACTGCAAAAAAAATTTGCGTTTGAATCATCAGTGGCAAATTCTTTAAATATAAAAAAAACGTACTTGCAGTCTGTGACTCAGAACTGCCGGCATTGTAGTCTACTCTACCAGGATCAGGAAACAGTCCTCCATAAAATGTGCTGCACACTTCTGAATATCTGGGTTGAACTGTTCTGGAACAGTGTGGTAAATACAACTTAACCACAGATTTCTAGTCGTGTCCTCTTTTGGAAGACCAAACAAAGTATTTTCGCTTTCACAAAGAAACACAGCGCCACACACAGAGGAAGGCGCTGTGTTTCGGCCTTGAGAACTGTGCGCGGCTGGCGATTTCGATGAAGGAGCGTCCGGCGGGCTTGCGGCAACCACATGTGATGACCCTGGGCTGGACTCCGCTTCGTCCACGGTGAAAGCCGATCCGGCGATCCACAGCGCAAAGTTGATGTATTTCCTCAGCGACCAGCTCGGATCAGTTCTAGGCATGACGAAGCAGATATTGTCCTTTTTTGGAAGGCCAAACAAATTAGTTTCGTTTTCACAACGAAACACAGTGCCTTCACGACATGGCGGCGGCGGCAACAACAAT
Source organism: Sinocyclocheilus anophthalmus (assembly GCA_018155175.1). NCBI lineage: Eukaryota > Metazoa > Chordata > Actinopteri > Cypriniformes > Cyprinidae > Sinocyclocheilus > Sinocyclocheilus anophthalmus. Next base: position 183,348 of record JADLZN010008349.1, on the reverse strand, counting down.
ACTACAGCGAGAATAAAAGTTAAGCCTTCTTTCTTTGCGTGAACATTTGGGTGGCGTTATGCAAATCTTCCCACATCGTGATGTAGACATGTGGGGGCGTGTTAGAACGAGCCGTTTTTTGGTAGGCGTGGTTGACTCTTATTTTTTTTTATAAAGAATATCTCTTTGGATTTGATACTTTAGTCTTTGCAACTTTACAGATCTTCTTTATGCACCAAGAGCTTGTAACACTCCAAAGAGAAAGGAAAAATTGAAATCACATCATATGACACCTTTAAAGGTCTTGAAGATAAAGTTAAGTTTACGACATTAAGTTGACTTGCATTCTATGTAAATGAAATAACAAATCACGGTCACTTTAAATGAATAGTTAATGCAAAAATAAAAATTCTGTCATTACTTACCCTCTACTTGTTCCAAACCTGTATGAATTTCTTTTGACCACATATGAAGATTTACAAGAATGTGTGTAACCAAATAATTGATGGTCCCCATTGACTTTCAAAGTAAGGAAGAAAAAAATACTGCGGAAGTCAATGCCTACCAGCAACTGTTTGGTTACCAACGTTCTTTAAAATATCTTCTGTGTTCAACAGAAGAAAGAAACTTAGGTTTGGAACAAGTGAAGGGTGAGTAAATGATGACAGAAATTTCATTTTTGCATGAACTACCCCTTTAAATGTCAACCAGAGCATGACGCAGCCTGCACAGTAAAAACAAATCTGAAAGCTCCTGTATATAATGATTTGCACAAAAACCACAGCTGCCAGTGCACACTCCAATGCAGTTTCTGCATTGTTGCATAATATCTCTATTATTTTGTACAGCATACGCTTTGTAAATAAACCGAAATATTAACAGCTAATTTAACATTTATGATTATGAATTTCTGAATCAACATTTACCCCCATCCCTATGCTATAGTATTGTTTACTGATTGTGGCCTGTTGATTTAGAAATGCCTGCACTATTCACCTTCCATAGCAAATTTTAACAAAACATATTTCGTTAAACATAATTCATATGTTCACTTTGTTGATTGCCAAAAATGTGTTGTACTGAGGCCAAAATGTTTTTATTTGAACGTTGTGCTTATCTGCTGAAATTAAAATCTGAGAAAAATACAAAAGTAAAAGGAGCAAAGAGTAAGCAAGAAAGACACTGGAAAGAAACTTTAACTGCTAAAACAGGTAAAGGTAACCGCCAGCATTCCTCACAAGACTCACTTTTCACTCTCTCCCAGCCACTTGGATACCAGGTCTGAGGAGGAGATGGAAAAGAAGGTGGAATTGTTGGCTTCTGTCGCTACCGCTTTGGCCAGGTAAGATTTGCCTGTTCCAGGAGGCCCGAAGAGAAGGATGCCCCTCCAGGGAGTTCTTTTACCTGAGACAGAAACTATTTGCATTATTAGAGGTCTTCTTTCAACAGTTTCTTTTTACAGGGTAATGGTTCAGTTGCAGTTTTGATATTTCCATACTGGCACTGCTGATCACTGAATACTCTGAGCGTTATACGAAAGCAGTGCCCATTGGTTGATACCGATATAGCCACTTGCCTGTGAAGAGATGTGGGAATTTGATTGGCAGAATGACAGCTTCTTTCAAAGCCTCTTTGGCCCCTTCCAACCCGGCAACATCGTTCCATTTAATGTTTGGCTTCTCCATGACAATGGCTCCTGTGATAATAGATCAGTCAATCAGATTCAGCTGAGATTTCTTTGGATTAAAACTAAAAAAAACATCAAACGTGTTACCAAAACGGTACTGTTTTTCTTAGTATTACTTTAGACTACGAGTAATAAAACATACTAAAAAAATTTAACTGAATTGATAAAAAAAATACAAATAAAAAAAAAAGCACAATCGTTCCATTAGAAGACAGTGTCTGGATGGGGAATCACTTACCTGAGAGTTGATTTTGAAATTTCTTTTTCTCTGGATCTTCTCCTTCTCCATCACTTTCATTCCTATGGTTAAAAATACACATTTTTAACTAAAACTTTTATTCAGCAAGGTTGCATTCAATTGGTCAAATGGACAGTAAATGCATATATAACGTAACAAAATACTAATTTCAAATTATGGCTTTCTTTTAAAGTCAAGGAAACCTGAAATTAAATGTATGACCTGAAACTGTTTTCAACATTGCTAACAATCAGAAATGTTTCTTGAGCAGTAAATCATCATATTAGAATGATTTCTGAAGGAGGACTGCAGTAATGAAAAAACAAAATGCGAAAACAGATATTTTAAATTGTAATATTCTTTCACAATATTACTGTTTTGCTGTAAAAATCTAACCAACCCTAAACTAATGATTGGTTATATAAATAGCACAACAGCAAAGGGGGAAGTTCACAGTCTCAGTTGCTAACACGTCTTTGCATAGACATGAGACATGCATATTCCTAACATGCTAGCAGTTAGGAATATGCATTTTCAAATACGGGCTATCAGAATGATCAAGTCCTGTGTATTATTAGTGTCCATCAGAGCCAGGTTAGATTTATTTTTTAAGCAGTATTGTGTTCAAAAACAACTAGCAATTAATTCATTTTGATTCACAGAAATCAAGCACACATTACAAATGAATGCATGTATATGTTTGTATTTACTCAGTGAACATCAAATGCACAGCACCCACCCTTTGTCACTGGACTGTGACTCCTTCACTGGTTTCGCTGGGGCTTTCTCTTTCTTCTTCAAGTATTCTTTCAGCTTCTCAGCCCGGTCTAGATATTCGGCACATTTGGCCCGAATGCTTTGTTTGGCCTTATCACCCTGTGCTTCATCTTTACAAAAAAGACATTGTTAAATGTATAGAGGTGACTGAAAGCTGCCACTCTTGTGTCAAATGCTGCAATGCCTTCTCATTAACATACTGATAAATTACCACTCTAATTAGAACATATGTAACGCTACAGCAATATATATATATCGTATATAACCTTTTACAAACTACAAACAAAAAGTAAATAGAAATATATGCTTTAAAGGTCCCTGAAAGGCTTGAAACACGCACGTTACTCTGTTTGTTGACGTCATTTTAAAGGGGTCATTTGATGCGATTTCAGTTTTTCCTTTCTGTTTGGAGTGTTACAAGCTGTTTGTGCGTAGATAAGATCCCTGAAGTTGTAAAGACTTAAGTCTCAAAACCAAAGATATATTCTTTTCAAAGTTAAGACTCTGCCACGCCCCCCTAAAACGGCTCGTTCTAACACGCCCCCCACATATCTACCTCACTATGTGGAATTATTTGCATAATGCCGCCCAAATGTGGATGCAAAGTAAGAAGGCGTGGTTTCAGTAACCGCATTTAGTGTTGATGCAGCCATGTCAGGGAGCCATGTGTGTGTTTCTAGGCGAAAGCAAAAAGCACTTTATTTGGCCTTCCGAAAGTAAATGCATTTAGGAATCTTAAGATCACTTACAACAGAACAGCAAAGCATTTAACGGACGACCGTTTTCGTGAACCTAGGAGAGGAGGTAATTCTGACTTTTGCTATGACAATCTGGCACTTCTGAATCAGCTACTGTAAGTATTGTTTGTACTAGTTAAGTATTTGCTATTGACTTGTTTGTGTGTGTGTGTGTGCGCGTGCACGGGGTCAGCTGCCAATCAGAGCAGACTGCGCTTGTCGGAAGGAGGGACTTTGTAGAAAACGAAGCGTTTGAGAGGGGCGGGGCATAGAGGAACTACAATAAAGTACAGTATTTGAAAAAAGAAGGTGTTTTTTGAACTTAAACATGTCAACAATTTTCTGTTTACACCAATCCACAAAATAATGATCTTTAAATACTAGCATGAACCCCTTTAACTGAAGCAGGAAGACAGGGCAAGACGTATCAAGCAGCCCCACCCCTTTTTAAATAGCCAATAGCGTTTGTTTATATCATAGCTTGGGCTAGAGCCATTTAGCTCCGTAAAGCTGCATTTGACAGGGTTTGCCAGCCACAATCTCATCCATATTGTTATAAAATATAGCGTTCTGTGTAGAATTCAAATAGCTCCGATTAGGGCTGCACGATAAATCGAAATCGCGATTCAACAGAAGCTGCGATTTTGATGCGTGTCTTTCAGTGAAGCACGGTTCTGTTATCCAAAAAAAAAGCATAAATCTCCAGCCAAAGGCCAGAGGCGCCTTCTCGTGCATAAATCCAATACCCGTCGCAGAAGACCAGAAATGTCTATCGTGCAGACTGAATAAACAGAAATTCAACTAAAATAACGTATTTTATAATTCATGCCTTTATCACGCTTAAATCTATTGAACTATTTGCGTGCCTTATTCTTTTGTAGAAGCCACATTAACTCACAGAAGCTGTATTTCAAACACTCGACTGACGTCTGAAGTGCCGTTCCGCGTAAATAGTTATTAAAGTGTATTTTCACATGCCTTTCAGATGGAGCACGCATTTACTTCACAGAGCCGTATTCACTGATAGCTGTGCAAACAGCTGTCATTATCGCAAACGATTTCAGAATCGCGCAATAAAAGCAATTTTTTTGCGTAACTTGTCAGTGAACTACGGCTATGTGTAGTAAATTCTGCTCTATCTGAATGCACGTGATGATGATTTCCTGCTGATACAGAACCATCATTACTACAAAATGGGCATGACAATCGCTTGCGATTAATCGTGCAGCCGAGTGGTCTGCGCCGACTCGCGCATGTGATCCGCTCCTTGCTATCGTGTCTCTGGACCGGAGCAGAGTGTGCGTGCGTTGCGGTGGTTAGCGTGACACAGCTCCAAACCAGACTTCTTTTTTTTCCTCAATGGAAAGCATATTTACACTTTTTGAATCGTTCACTGTCCCCTATATAGTCCACTACGCTTCAGTGTCTATTTATAGTGTAGGGGGCGGGGCTTCAGATTCTAGAGAGCATTTGATTGGACAGAAAGTTTGATGAGAAGCTGAAGTACGATGTGACGTCAAAAAAATCGTTGAGTCGTTTTGGCGGAAGTGACGAACTGCAAGCTTTGAATGCTTATATCTTCTAAATGCGAATTTCGTCACTGTTTTGGAGCACACTGCCTTATAGATCACCTTAAGACTAACATATTGATACTAACGCCCTAAAAAACTTTAATTTTGATTTCATGGGGACTTGAATGTTTGTCTGTTTCTATTGCTAAAATCGTTCTTTTTTTATGGACAGATATAAACAGATTTCTGCTGCATACTTACATTTGACAACATGCAAGAAATATTGAACAGCATGTTGATATAGACGCAGGGCCTCTTCATAGTTTTCTGCCTTATCCTCCTGAGCTGCCTTACTGGCCAGATCTATAGCTTTCTGAGTGGAAAACATCATAGCATTATTTCAGAAAATGCAATGTAGCTATTAACTAATTAATCCAGTTTTACTGTCATAAGGACAGTGTGAGGGAATTTCAGTCAGTTGCATGAAAGCACATAAATAAGACTTCATCACACCTTAATCCTCAAACAAAAAAATGATAAATGTGACATCTGTTCACCACAGAAAAACTATAATGCTTAAGAGACCAGAACAATGAGCCAAATTGTAATAGATGTACTACAACTGTATTCATGAGCACAAAACAAAAGGCAGAGCTAAACTTCAAACTAAACAATGATCAACCCCTTAACATTCAAAATAACATTTATAATCTCACATACAATCAAGAGTGATTACGACCATCATGGTTTGTTAGTATATTTAGATTATATGACAGAAGTTCAAGAAAACACGAGGGTGCTAGCAAGACATAGGCGACCATTTCTTTATATTTACAACAAAAACCTTCAAGTATATGAATTTACAGATACGATAAAACGTAATATTTATCTTAAGTAAATCCATAAGTTAACGTTCTTGCCGTCGGTCTGATAAACTCTATTTGTTTCCAACTTACCTGCAAGTTGTTGTTGGCAGCCATAGGGGCTGAAAAAATCAAGAACGAACGGCGTTTCGGAAATATAAAGACAGCGATGTATTAACAAACTGTCACGTTTTTACAAACAAACAGCGAGGATTGTAAATTTATGATTATTCAATACGTATTTTTGAGAGCGGAGAATAACAGAGGGAAAAAAACACTTCCGCATTAAAACGTCGAATGTCACTTCCGCCTTCACGCTCACGTGTTGCAAAAATGTCATGCGTCATACGTGTGAGACACGCCCATTTGTCGCGCCCTTACGGTTTCAGGAATAACAAAAAAAGTAATTCCTGCGTAATAAAAATTGTACTTGATATATTCAATATAACTGTAGGTAACAATAAGAAGGATTCTCTCAAGCTGATGCCACCAAACATCAAAAACTACAACTGCATGACCGGAAATAAACAGATGTTGTACAAATCATTTGCAACCATTTGATTGTAATATTTTGAATGTATCCAAGTTACAGTGATTATACTTAAAGACAATTAATTTGCTCTGATTATCTGTGAGATTCAGTAAAGTTGACACAAAGAGAAGTTATCACAGAAATCTGATCCAAATACAGAAATGCTTGCATGTCTGGTTTTGTGTTGATGTTGGTTTCAAACACCTGATTTTTTTACACCATTAAACATTTCTGTAATATCTGTTGGGTAAATAAGTGAACACAATAAAACCTCACTGGCTCATTTTTAAGGCATTTTGTTTCAAATGTCATTTGTGGACACGTTGTCGCATGTGTTTTAATTTTATCCAGTTTAATAATGAACATTTCTGTTTGTCAAATCATTGAATTTATAATTTGCCACACATTACATTAAGTTTTAATTAAATATGCTTCTGGCATGTAGAATTATAATTATTCTCATCGCCTAATTAGACATTTCTCTCTAATATTAGATATTAAAGGGGTCATATGATGCTGCTAAAAAGAACATTATTTTGTGTATTTGGTGTAATGAAATGTGTTTATGCGGTTTAAAGTTAAAAAAACACATTATTTTCCACATACTGTCCATTATTGTTTCTCCTCTATGCCCCGCCTTTCTGAAACGCGTCGATTTTTACAAAGCTCATCGGTCTAAAAAGCGAGGTGTGCTCTGATTGGCCATTGCCAAATGATAAAAGAAAACGTACTTACGTGAGTCAGAACTGCCGGCATTTTAGTCTAACATCACTCTCCCAGGATCAGTAAACAGTCCTCCATAAAATGTGCCGGCGATTCACAGCACTAAGTTGATGTATTTCCTCAGCGACCAGCACGGATCAGCTCCAGGCATGACGAAGTGGATATCGTCCTCTTTTGGAAGACCAAACAAAGTAGTTTCGCTTTCACAACGAAACACACAGCGTCTTCAGGACATGGCAGCGGCGGCAACAATACTACAGCGAGAATAAAAGTTACGCCTTCTTTCTTTGCGTGAACATTTGGGTGGCGTTATGCAAATCTTCCCACATAGTGATGTAGATATGTGGGGGGGTGTTAGAAAAAGCCGTTTTAGGTAGGTGTGGCTGACTCTTAACTTTTATAAAGAATATTTCTTGGATTTGAGACTTTAGTCTTTGCAACTTTACAGCTCTTCTTTACGCAATACCAAGACTTGTAACACTCCAAAGAGAAAGGAAAAAATGAAATCGCATTCATATGACCCCTTTAATATTAATGACAGGTTCCAAAAATGACAACTTACCCTGTCAGCAAACTATATTTCCCAGCCCACCCTGAGAATTACTCACTGTAATAAAAAGTGTGACTAACTCCAGTCTCTTCCGTATTATTATATTGGTTTAAGGCTACTAGAAATGTGCACAGTCACATCTAAAGAGGCCAGTGTGTTACTATAGTGATATAGCTACCAAAAGTCTGAAGTCATCAGTGAGATAACTGAGCTATAAACAAGTGTTTCCATTGTTAAACTGAAAGGTCACAGACAGGCATGAGCCATATCATTGCTTAAACATTATCAGATATTATAGCCTATTGCAATATGGCAGGCTATAATAAACCAGATCTGTTGCTATTGTTTCCCTTAGAACCATGTTGTGAACACCAGACACCACAGTAAACAAAAAATAAAAACATATTTATGAAAGGAATACAAAAATAGAATGTAGTGTAGCCAAACAGACAATGGATATATATATGACAAAAGTATTAAAAAAATACCTTTATAGTCAACATGAAATCAAAATGGACCCTTTGTACCTTTTTAATACAAGTTCCTGGTCTTATTGTGTTTTATCCATGCACATTATTAAAAAGAAAAAGAAATGCTTGTCTTTAAAACTTGATATCACCAAGCCAAGCCCCCTTAATTTTCATCTCATCCTCTAAAACGACCACTACAAATATACCAACAGCTTTTAATCTTCACTTTAAAATTACTGTGGGGCTATAAATATAGGTAGCTGAGAAATATTAGAGACAGTGGATTTAGATGACAAGGGTCCATTTGGTAGATTTAAGGTTTCTTCAGTTTAGCTGCATCTCTGTAGGAAGTAGGCCTGTCGCAATAATCAATATATCAACTTATCGCGCAATATATGTACATGACCTCAATAATTTTTGTGACGCAATAATATTGCCCATTATATTTACTTAAAAATGAATGCCACTATGTTTTGTACATTACACTTGTGTCTTTCGCAGCTTCTCGTACATAACATGGTGTAGTCATGAGGTGCTAGTTCAAATTTAAAAAATGCTTCTACAAACAAAATTTCATCTGCAGATATGGTCTTGTTTAGGGATCTGTGTCTTTGTGCATACGGACATCTAAGTAGTGATTGTGTTTCTCAGCAATAGTGTGCACCCTTAATTTACAGAGAAAAGAAGGTCAGGGAAAAATCTGTAGATGGAAAAATCATAGTTCTTTGTGCATTTTTCTTTTTTTCTACTTAAAAAAAATATGCTAAATGCATAAACTATTATCATTATTATTACTTGTTACTTTGCACTTTTTGTTAGAAAATGTTAACTAAGTTTTTTAAGGTTTCTAATATTTACTTAATACTTAATTTCAATGATCTAAATATTCTTAAAAATTAAAAGTTTGTTGTCATTTGGAAGTGTGAGGGCCTTCTTGTATTATTATATTGTTACATTATGATTATATATTCAGTGGCATAAAATGGTTTTATTACAATAATATCGCTTATCGCAATTATTTCTGGGGCAATATATCGCATATTGTGACAGGCCTAGTAGGAAGTGGAAGCAACACGATCTTATGAGAAAACTATTTTACAAAGTGGTGATTTTGTAGGAATTTGTATAATGTGATTCATCTGGAAATGTGTGATTTAAAAAAAAAAAAAAAAAAAGTAAGCATGAAGGTCCACCACTAACCCCACCAATAAACCTAACCATCAATGCGATATAAGCAGATTGCACAAAAATGCACGACTGAGATCAGACAAATTCATACTAATTAAGTCACAATGACTGCTACTTGACAACATTTCATGGACGTAATCCAGTCATCTCAACAGAAATTCACGCAAGCTGGAATTTCACATGAGAGTGAAAGATGCACGGAGATTTGTGACTTCTGTGTGAGCTGTGCTTCATATTTACTGACAATACGCAATGAACCTTTTTTGCCCACGAAATGTAACCAAAAGTGTGACTGCACCTTTATAGCCATCAATTCTACGAATAGTTAGAAATTACCGTAAGAGTGTGTTGGTTGTGTCTGCTTCACCAAGGATGGTGTTCAGTGTAAATGTGAAGTCATCAGTGTAGTGACACACCAAAGAATTTAAAATTGTGTGCCACTTCTATTGCCACACCTCTGGGAGATAGGCTACACATCAAGATCTTACAGGGACATACAGTGGCCCCTCAGGGTCCCTTGAAAAAAACAACCCGCATCCCACAACCTAACCAGAGGCTATGGCTAAACAGTTTCGGTATCTGTAATAATCTGATGATACTGCTAGGACAAAACATTTACTTGTAAAAAGAACAGAACCAAACCTAAAAAAAAGCCAACACCCTAAAAAATAAACTTCAACAACAATACTTTACAGTGAAAGAGCATCTAATGCGTCACTGTCTAATCACAGAACAACCACTTCACCTGCCTCCCAGACACCCAGTTATTATTAGACAGCCAGAACTTGAGATCAAGAGGTCAAAGTTTTGCTGATTAACATGTCGTCTTAGCCCTTCTTGTTAAATGCCCTAAGTACACCCTCTAACTGCAATAACATCTTTTTCCATTTACGAGCATTGAACAATATCTGTACATTCTGCCAAAAAATATTTTTTTCAATTGCACAATCACATTGCACTTACTCGCATCTTTTAAAAGAGTGGCACATTTTAAGGCCCCTACAAAGACACTTACAAGCAAAACCACAGGACACCATTGCATACCTGGTCAAACATTTTTTTTTGACCAAAGCACCTCTGTCTGCAACTGGATCCTTTAATATGCAACAGACCACAGTCAGGACACAAAACAGGGCTCCTACATGTTGCTTGTGCTTGTGGAGACCCCCAGGGCTATGTACTGAGTCTACTGCTGTTTATTTTTCTGACACATAACCATCACACAAAACAAATCAAATATTTTCATTTTCTGTCCATTTCTGACCATTTCAGTTTGCGAAGCTCATTGGTATTTTCATGAGACTCCTTTCCTACTGTCAGTAAACAAGATATAACTGATGAACTTTTCACAATTATTAAACCAAACTGAAACAATGGACTTAAACTGAATAATGACTATTTACTATTGTATTTTTAAAGCTGCTTTACAGCAGAACTGAATACTGTTTGCATCACTGAAACATTATTTATCACTGTAAAGCTGCTTTGAAACAATCTGTATTTTATAAAGTCCCATATAAATATAGTATAATATAATGTAATGTAATGTAATGTATAGCAATCTCTAAGCCCACTACACTTTTATTTCCAGGAAATGTAAATGAGAGGAAATGAGATCAGGAAATGTTGCTAGCTAGATTCAGACTCACACCACCCATATGAGTGCAACAGTGCAATGTGTTGAAGCACTTGCGCTATACCATTAGGCCACGTCTCTAATGTTCCATTTGATTTTAAACTATGTCAGTGTGTCCAGTGGTTTTGCTGACCGCAGCATGTTTCCCTTCAGGATTTTTATTTAGTTTCTCAATTTTCCCTCTGCATGTGTTCAGTTCATGCCACAGAATGATGCTGCCTCTATGCTTCAAAGCACTGTTAGTGTTCTTGCAGTGGGTTAAATTGTTGGTCAAAATGTGTTTTTACTATTCGACAACACTTATATTAGTGACCAAAGACATCTTAATGTCCAGCATGTGTTTAAAAAACTGTAATACACAGCTGTTGACATGGGGTTTTGCATGATCTATATGAAATTGTAGTTTGTTTGTGTAGGTGTAGGTTTTTTTTTTTAAAGTGTGACTCTATTGTCTATTGTGGTCTAAATTGCTTGGACATATTCATAAATAAACAAAGAGACAGTGATAATTTTATAGTAACCTCTTTCTTATCAAGATAGTCTTGGAGCTCTTCTGCTCTGTCTAGATACTGCTTACACTTATCTCTGATCTTCTGATTGCCATCCTTACCCTGTGGTTCACCTAAATCCATGGAAACAAATGGATAAATTACCAGGAAAAATGACAAGAAACTTGATCAGACCATTGCACATTGTTGTAAATAGGTTAGCCACATATTTATGCACTTACGTTTTATTATATGCAGAAAATATGTCACTGCATGTTGATAAGATTTAACAGCTTCCTCATAATTCCCAGCCTGGTCCTCTTGTGAAGCTTTGTTGGCTATAGCTATAGCTTTCTGTAAAATGAAGCATGTGCAATTGCACTTAGTCTCACCACTTTAAGACATAAGCCACTATGCAGAGATTTAAGTGTAGTGTAAGAAGTAAATATACTTAAAGCACCATTACACAACATTTAATAACATTTCATATTAAAATATTTAATAATGTTGCATTGCACATATAAAGTGATTTATAATGACTAGTACAAATTGTTATTTAGTGCCAATTAACTTAAACAGAGAATTAGTCTGAAAATGCACAAAATTGAATTATAATGAATTGATCATCATGAGTCTAATAGAGATTATTAATGATTAACAAATCTCAAATGTAACATCCACGAGACATAAATCTCTGACCATAGTGTGGTTTAAATAATAATACACAAATAATTTAAATACAGCAGTAAATATTAACTTCCTGTTTTTCATAGTCTAAATGTTATATTTTGGGGGGGATCGGTGATGATGCCTTAAAGGGTCATATGATGCTTTTTTAAAGATCATTATTTTGTGTATTTGGTGTAACAGAATATGTTGACATGCTTTAATGTTCAAAAAACACATTATTTTTCAAATACTGTACATTATTGTAGGTCCTCTATGCCCCGCCTCTCTCAAACACGTTGTTTTCTACAAAGCCCCTCCTTTGACAAGCGCAGTCTGCTCTGATTGGCCAGCTGACCCAGTGCATTGTGATTGGCCAGTTAATAATGTCGTTAGTTTTACCGTCAATTCAATCCTGAAAGGGCAACAGAGTCGCGTGATAGACACAGTGATGATGCAGTACACAAGCCGCGGTTAAGACAGCTGACGTGCTATGATTTCTGACAGGCTGTTCACTCTCCTGTGATGTGACCCTGTTCCCCTCACACACACACACACACACACACACACACCACCACACAAACACGTTACTGGGACTACACTGTGCTGCGCAAAAACTCCGCATTTGAACAGTCAATAGCAAATACTTAAACTAATAACAAAACATACTTACCGTCGCTGATTCAGAAGCGCCAGATTGTCATAGAAGTCGGAATTGACCTTTTTTTTTTTTTGAAATAGCCTTTGTGCACAGCCAGCTTTGTACTCTTCTAGGTTCAAAAAACTGTCTTCCATAAAATGCGTTGCACAAATTTGAATATCTGGGTTGTGCTGTTCTGTTGTAAAATAAATCTTAACCAATGATTCCTATTTGGATCTACTTCCGGAAGGGCAAGTAAAGTGCTTTTGCTTTCGCACTAAAACACAGCGTCTCCCTGACATGCTGCATCAACACAAACTGCGGTTACTGAAACCACACCTTCTATCCTTGCGTGCACATTTGGGCGCATTATGTTAATATTTCCACATAGTGACATAGACATGTGGGGGCGTGTTGGAATGAGGCATTTTAGGTAGGCGTGGAGTCTTGAATTTTATAAAGAATATCTCTTTTGATTTAAGACTTTAGTCTTTGCAACTTACAGATCTTCTTTATGCACCAATAACACTTGTAACACTCCAAAGAGAAAGGAAAAAAAAAAATAGCATCATATGACCCCTTTAAAAAAAAATCTGATTATCGTCATACTTGACCTGATAACATCCTAGAAAAATCTTTATGATGGGCTTCAGGAATCACTGCTAAGTCCTAAAACATAGCCTGTGTCCTCATTACGATTAACTTTTTACTTAAAGATCACTTAAATCACTCCAACTCTAACTTCATTCACACATAATGACAATGTTTCAGAGAGTGGTGAATGTAAAAAAAGCGATTCTTTCTAAAACGACAAAACAGAAACAGAAGGCATACTAAATAGGTTTAAACGGTAAAATGGGCCGAGGCCAGCGATTAAGAGTGGTAAGGGAGAAAAAGAAAAAAAGCCAAAAAGTGGAGGGCAGAAAGTAAAAACAAGGAAGAAAAAAAAAAGGAGGAGGAAAAAGGGAAAAAAAAAAGGGGGAAAAAAAAAAGAAAAGGGAAAGAAGAGAGAAAAGAAAAAGAAGGAAGGAAGAAGAAAAAAAAAGAAGGGAAAAAAAAAAAAGGGAAGAAAAGAGCGAAGAAAACCCTCATGTCGTCGATCAAAAGGAAAGAAAAAAAAGCAAAAACAGAAAAAGAAAAAAGAGAAGGGAAAAGTCACACTGTCTTGACATTTATTCGTGATTTCTGTATGGATTAATTTACCTTAAGTCGTAGGCTCCATGTCACGCTGGTTTGTTGTGAAGTCGCTCTCTGTTGAGTTTCGACAAATAATTATTGTTGGCGGTTGAATTCTCCATCTGGTTGAACAAAACCCATTCGACTCTAGACCAAGGCATGATAATGAGAGGAACAGACACGAACAAACGCTGACCTCTACAACAGCTACAACAAAGACAACAACCGAAACCCTCACACTGAGGAAAATATCATTATAGCTGAAATATATGAATGCCTGTAAAAGCTGATTTGTTTGCTAGTGGAATAACAAGAAAGTGGTGAATTAGATTGACTCAGATACTCACATAATATTGTACCATATAGTCTTGTTTCTATTTTTAATCTGTATACACATTACGAAATATATTTAACAATAGCTATATAAATAAATAAATCCAAAACACAATCAAAAAACTCCCTGCTGACTGTGGTGGCACCCATCCGTGTAATGTTTTTGGTGTTGATGTCACATTTCCTCAGGCATTATGAACAGTGTAACTGAACGCTCAGGGTGTGTTGTTCAGGTGAGGTCATCGCAGATTTGTGGGCCAGGAATCTAGAGGTTGCTGACCGCTGCAGTTATTATGAGCTGTCGCGTGGTGTGCGAGTTGCCTTACTGAAGTCAACAAAAAGTTCCTTTGTCTCGGTGAATACATTGCTGGTTCTGTTTTCAGGCTAAAGTTGTAAATGTACAATGCTGAATTTCTGTATCCATAATTTTAAAAATAATAATTAAAAAGGGGGGTGGCAATATATTTTAAATATATGTTTTAAACAGCAAGGTTTAATGAAATATATTTTTTAAAAATTAAATATATTTCGGTTAAACTTTCAAATTCCAAAAAATATTACAAAACGTATTTCAAGGGGCAAGAAAAAATATTTGCAATCTTAAAATACATTTTGAGTACATGCAAAATGTATATTTTGGACAATATAAATATATGTACATAGATAAAATATGTAAATAATGTCCACAAATACAAGTAACTAAAAATCTAAATAGCAAAAATATATTTATGTAAATATATTTTAACATCTATATTAGCAATATATTCTTTTAGTTCTGATTTTGCTTATTGAGCTATTTATTTTGCTGTATGGTAGTATAAAATCTGTAGGATTCTATCAAATCAGTTTGGATCATTTAATCTGAATTGATGGAAAATGAAATTGTAAGGGATAGATGCACAGTCTGAGTCTGGTCAGTAGATGCCACTGTTGATCAGCTTACGAAACTAAAGTAAAATAAATCTTTCCAAAACACCAATGCCTTGTCCAAATACCCACACTTGCGGCCTTTGCGCTTGACCACTTGACTACTTCTAAGACGTATTTCCTTTATTTGGTCCAAGTGTTCAAGTGAGCATGAAGACCACTAGTGTGTGCAGAGCTTTTCGTTAACTGATGGGACACACTTATAGTGTTGTAAATATGCAGGTGTTTTATTTTACAGAGATTTATTTTTATTTTCAATATTTTGCATTTTAAAGGGGTCATATGATGCGATTTCAAGTTTTCCTTTCTCTTTGGAGTGTTACAAGCTCTTGGTGCATAAAGAAGATCTGTAAAGTTGCAAAGACTAAAGTCTCAAATTATTCTTTATAAAAGTTAAGAGTCAGCCACGCCTACCTAAAACGGCTCGTTCTAACACGCCCCCACATATCTATGTCACTATTTGGGCAGCGTTATGCAACTCTTCCCACATCTTCTAACTTTTTATTCTCGCGTAGTCTTTGTTTTGCCCCGAGCGGCCGCCGCCGGGATGTGGTGAATGTCAACTGTGTGTTTCGTTGTGAAAGCAAACCTACTTTGTTTGGTCTTCCAAAAATGGACACGACTATCTTGCGTTCGTCAGTTACTAGAGCTATCCCCGTAGGCCTGGTTTCTTGATGAATACTCTCAACTTCGTACTGTCGATCGCCGGATCGGCTTTCACCGTGGACGAAGCGGAGTCCAGCCCGGGGTCGTCACATGTGGTTGCCGCAGGCATCACAATATGGTAAGGGACGTAACATTTCCGTCACACGCTTGATGTATTCGTCCAATCACAACGCACTGGATAGTTGGCCAATCAGAGCACACCTCGCTTTTCAGAGCGATGAGCTTTGTAAAAATCGACGAAAGGCGGGGCATAGAGGAGAAACAATAATGTACAGTATGTGGAAAATAATGTGTTTTTTGAACCATAAACCGAATAAACACATTTCATTACACAAAATACACAAAATAATGTTCTTTTTAGGTCAACATCATATGACCCCTTTAAAATTAACTTCTAAATGTCTGTTCAGTAGTCCCTATAACAAATGACACAATTTTTGTGGTGCTTCTAGTGATAAAAAGCAGTTGCAAATGTTGTACAAAATAATTATCACCTCTACTCATTTGCACCAATAAAACGTGCAGCTCTTTTTTGTACTACCAAATTATATGTAATATCTAATTATTATTAATATTTCACATACATTGGAAAGGTTTCCGTGACCTCTCACGTGGGTATTTGGACAAGGCACAAGTCAACTGTAATTGCAAGACTAACAGCAGATGAACCTTAAATAACCCAAAATCTCAAGCTCCTAGTAATATGTTTTGTTTACTCCTTGTTCACTCTTATTCAGGGAGGGCTTAATTCATCAAGGTCCAAAGCCAGTTTTTGCTCCTTGAAGTTTTGTTTATGGCCGTAAGGGTGGTCTGTGTCAAAATGACAGGACTGCAAGACAACTCACAAATTTCACAATGGAAGAAGAAAACTCATTTATTTCATCCCATTCTCACTGGAAGACAAAAAACGAACTATGTCATAGACATAGCAATAAAACTGTACAGGATTTAATATGAGATGGGATACAGCACAGCACTGCAGTGGATCGTGGCCAAGATGACCTGAAAAACCACGCCGAGTATTTAACACATAACATATACCAGATATATGTGAACAGACACAATGGAAACAAAACATTAAGCACTGGGGCATCTGGCGGTGAACCTGAGACTGTACAGGGAGAGAGGAGAGAAATGACATTTTCTACAGTAGGCCTATGTATTAGAGGCTGACATTTTTTGGGAAACAAAAGGTGTGTTCGACTTCATGCAGCGTTGCGCAGACCGATCGGCGAGAGTAGCCGCTTGCAGTCGGGGGATGGACTTGAAAGCGGAGACGTCAAGCCAGACACTTTCTGCTCCCGTTAGTGACGCTCTGGCGGTGTTTGCATAGCTACTCTATCACAGATGAAGAAAAACATGCAATATTTGTCAAATACAGAGACGTTTCAGAAACGTTTTCATGAGCAACAGAAACGCTTTTTATATACTGCTTAATACAGCGCCATCTGTTCATGAATAAAGTTCAACATAAACATATACTATTTAAATACCAATAAAGTGGGGGCATAGATGCTTTTATCAGTGTTTGTTTTTTGATAAATGTGACTCAATATAACATTGCGACTACAGTAAAAAAGCTTTTACTGTTCGAAAAACACAGATTTATAAGCAGTATTGGAATTGAAGATGTTAGAAACACACGTCACATCATTGGCCCTGTCCCAAATGGCACCCTAGACGGTCTTCCTCTGAGTCCGCTCTTTAGTGACATAATGCCGCTTTGACTGTTGTTAGAAGTCGTCGCTGCGGACTCCCATCCTCGCCTCGCTGCTGCCCTCGTCAGATTGTCATTGAGGGTGCATAGCGGCCGCAAAGGGGGCACTCGCAAGCACCCTTTTGAATGTTAAATTGACGAATGGGTCACCCTATGGTCTCGTGGACTTAACGGACACGCGCACCCGGCGGCCATTGTAAGTTTGTAAGACCGCAAGTGCACATGAAGTGTTACATTTGGGACAGGGCCATTGTTGTCATGTGGTGAATTTGGCCAATCGTGAAACAGCTGTGTCGTCATCAGAGCTCCTGCAGGCCCTGTCCCAAATGGCACACTTCATGTGCACTTACTTTTGGTCTTGCGGACTTACAATGGCTGCCGCGTGCGCGTGTCCGTTAAGTCCACAAGACCGTAGGGTGTCACATTTGTAATTTTAGCATTCAGAAGGGTGCTGGCGAGTGCCCACTTTGTGGCCGTTATGCGCCCTCGATACGCACTTCTGCCGAGCCCGCACCGGGGCAAGCTCCGCAGCAGACTTCTACCCAACAGACAAAGCGGCATTACGTCATGAAAGTGCAGACTCAGAGGAAGACCGTGAGGGTTTAGGGTGCCATTTGGGACAGGGCCGCAGTCGCTCTGAAAAAGCTGCGCCAGCTGAGTCAGCCGGCTGCTATTGAAACGGTACTTTTATGCCACACGTGACAGTGACGTAGCGTTGGCGCCGGTTCAAGTCAGACAAAATTTCTAACCGGCATGCACTGCTTAAAGTCGACCGCCGATCGGTCTGCGCAGCGCTGCATGAAGTCAAACACCTTATGATACCCCACTTTATAACTCTATATATATAATATCTACCTTTTATATAGATAAACTATAAACTGTATATTTTAATTTTGAACTCCATTCTAGTTGCCCTGTCTCTTTGTGCTCTCCTCCTGTTTGCTTTGGTGTGGCTGGTTAAGTGAATAGCGTACGCAGTCCGTGATGGACAGATCGTTAATGGCTGGTCTATGTTTATGTGGTAATACAGTACATTGGGCAGGTATCCAAAACCCGGCCCCCTATCATTCATCGTCCTCAATATGGCTTTTCATCTGAAGATATGGAGTAACACTTTACATGGCCGCTAAAAGTGTTACTGAACAGTATCCGCTCACTTGCTCTTAAATACTCCTTCATTTTTGGTCATATAACAGATAAAAGTTATACCTCTTTCGATTCTGTAAGACTCTACGTTATATTTTGTAACGCTCAAAATAACAATTAACGTTTGCGCTTCTGAAATAATTCAGCGCGACAAGATGCGCTTTCTTCCCGTCCGCGGTCTGTGACTTGAGAAAACTAGAAGAGCTTGTAGGAAAATAATCTAATAGAATATTCTATTTCCAAATAGAAAACGTGTGTGTTAGCATGGATGATTTACATTAAATTACTGGTTTGCCATGCACCCTGTGCAGTGTTTAGCTGGATTCAGTTTCATTAAATCCAAAACTACATTTGGATTTTTTTCAACTAAAGTGGGGCATGCTTGATCTTACTTGTTTTTTAAACTTTACTGTAACTGACAGATTCCGGCCAAAAAAAACAACACGGAAGTGGGAGGGAATGGGAGTCATTATTCTGTTTTTTTCTGGTATGGCGGGACGGTATTTTTATTATTTTTTTAAATTGGGACGGGAGAGGTTTGAAAATCCACTCCCGGTCACGCCCTCTAGTATGTATAAGGCTAAATGCAAATGCTAATAATTTACACTTTTAAGGTTCTTTATTGACATCTACTGTTCCACAAAGAACCTTTAACCTCTATAGAAACTTTCCATTTCACAAAGTGTTCTTTAAAAGGTTGTTTAGATTATTAAAATGTTCTTCACACTAAGAATGAAATGGAATTAAGAACTGTTCAATGAAAGGTTCGGTGGAAAATGGTTCTTCTGTGACATAAAAAAATTGCAATGTTTACTTTTAAGTATTACTATTTATTTAATTGCTAACATTTTAGTTATTTTGCATGCAAAATGTGAAAGTAGTATTACATGTATTCTTTCAGTAGTGAATTCCCATAAGTATTCTAAATGTTACATTTTGTAATTACTTCTCAAACAGAGAAAATCATCTGAAGAGAAGAACATTTTTCTTTTGTTTAGAATTAATTACATAAGAGATACTACTCGTGACCACCAGGACAGTGGAGGATGTGGAGATGGCATTTGATCATCCCATAAATATTTACATTGTATTGCACAACCACAACCACAATTCAGTGCAAAGTGATACAAATCTTCTCATAATAGCAGTCACACAAATAATAACAGAGCATAGCTTGAGGAGACGGTTGAGCCTCTGCAGTTATAAACATTCACCATCCAGGTTTTGGTTGGGTTTGAGGTCAGGAAGCATCAGCTCATCTGCATGATTTGGCATTAGAGCCGCGGGGTCCCTGTCACAAGGTTTACCCTCCAGACAGTGTCTGTCCAGCTGTTTGAACACACAGACCTCCACTGGGTCAAGAGCAGAGGATAATAGTTTCAATAGCATTTACATAACTAACTGCCTTTATTGATATATGCTGAGAAAACCACCAAAAATAAGGATTAAACACAACAACAACAACAAAAAATGGCTTTAGAAATGTTTTTTTATTTTTAGAAATGTTTATTTTTGTAACTCCATTTTGCAAACTCATGGGAGATTTTTTATTATTGTACAATTTCTGTGAGTGATATTTTTAAATTGTTGGTAAACATCTAGATTGAAGACTTGGGATGTTTCATCATGTCTTAGGCTATATTTTTCTCACACCATGACTTTGAAGTGTTTAAATCAAGACATCAACATAAGGATTATATGTTTTTTTCAGCTTTGAGAGTTTATTACGTCACTGGATATCATATACGTAACATATTTTGTGAACTATTAAACTGTTTTACAATGGCATCCTTTTTTTTTAGATAGGCTTATTATGCTCTTTGTTATTTTGCATATCAACATATTTAGTGTAAATATGGTTTATAGCAGGTGTTAACAGTGATTAACAACTATTAATTGTGAAGGACGGGGTCGGGTGGGGTTGCTATAAACCATTAAAGTTAATTTGATTGGAGAGAAGAACCACCTCGCCCTCCTTTTGTCAATCACTGTATCACATCCCCCACCACCACACAACACACCGATCGGTTACGACTCCGCACGACCCCCTGCACACCCACAGACCACCAAAGCCCGAGAGGTCGGCACATGAAACCGAGGTGAATCGCCGTATCTGACCACTTTTGCTTCACCGGCGCGCAATCAGTTTCGGAGAACTTCGTTAGCAATCCTGTGAGGAGAACAGATAAATCCGCGAAGCCTTAAAAAGGGTCATATTATAGCGACCTTCAATTTTTCCTTTCCTTTGGAGTGTTACAAGCCTTGGTGCATAAAGAAGATCTGTAAAGTTGCAAAGTCTAAGGTCTCAAATGCAAAGAGATATTCTTTATTAAATTTAAGAGTCAGCCACTCCTACCTAAATGGCTCGTTCTAACACGCCCCCACATCTCTACCTCACTATGTGGGAATATTTGCAAAATGCCGCCCAAATGTTCACACAAAGAAAAAAAGGTGTAACTTTTATTCTCGCAGTAGTATTATTGCCGCTGCCGCCATGTCCTGAAGACGCGGTGTGCTTCGTTGAGAAAGCGAAACTACCTTGTTTGGTCTTCCAAAAGAGGACAATATCCCTTCGTCATGCCTGGAGCTGATTCCGGCTGGTCCGCTGAGGAATACATCAACTTGGGCGAGCGGATTCCAGCCCGGGGTCGTCACATGTGGTTGCCGCTCATCGTTGGCTCCGCCGGCGCGCCTTTCTCTCGACTCGCGGCCTCAGCTCACTCTATCCCGGCCTCACCTCACTCTATCCCGGCCTCAGCACACGCTAGGCCGCTGTGTTGTTCGTTGTGAAAGCGAAATTTACTTTGTGTGGTCTTCTTCAAAAGAGGACACAACTACAAACTCATTTGGTTTAAGTTGTATTTACAACCTGTTCCAGAACACTTCAACCCAAATATTTGGATGTGTGCAGCTCATTTTATGGAGGAATGTTTCCTGATCCTGGGAGAGTAATGTTTGATTAAAATGCCGGCTGTTCTGATTCATGTAAGTACGTTTTCATTTAAAGGTTTGCCACTGATGATTCAAACGCGAGATTTTGGGCAGTGTAGAGTAGCACTTGTTTTGTTTGTCATTTCTCTGATCACAAATGCAGACATGTTTTATGTTTACGTGGTGCGATGCAACACAACGCGTAAAAAGACGTATAAGTCATTATAATCAGTAATTCTGTCCCCACTGGATGCAACAAATGCCCCGTTTATAATGGATTTTATTGTTTTTGAATCATCGCTCCAGCCTGACAGGGCATCAACATTATGGTTAAGGTCTTACATTTCCTCCACCTTGAGGTCGCAATCAGAGAACACCTCGCTTTTTCAGACAGATGAGCTTTGTAAAAATCGACGCATTTCAGAAAGGCGGGGCATAGAGGAGAAACAATAATGTACAGTATGTGGGAAAAAATGTGCTTTTTAACTTTAAAAACCGCATAAACACATTTCATTACACCAAATACACAAAATAATGTTCTTTTTAGCAGCATCATATGACCCCTTTAACAGTACTCAGAGAGTGTGAAATGAGAGAAGCGAATAGTTTAGAACGCTAAGGTGACGTCACAATACGATTACGTCACGGAATGTCAAATATTAGATTTTTTATTTTATTTCTTTACTTCCGTTAATCCTGCAGTTGAATTTATTCTTCACGTGTAAGTTATGGGGATCAACTAAATATATATGGGTGGATATTCAGGAGTTAATTTTAATTAAAAACAATTAACATTTTTATAATGTAGCCTAAATATCACATCAAAAATGTCTTTTAAATGCCGTTTATGTATTGATTTAATTGTTTTCAATTAAGACTTTCAATTGTAAACAATGGCAATCCCTTATAAACAGGAATTACTACTGGTTTAAAATGATTTAAACAAAGTGAAAAACCTATTCAGTATTTGTTATGATTTACATAATTTTTCAGTATATGTACATTTGTTCCATACATAAGTGTACTTTTACTAACAACTCAACAGTGTCAAATGTGTAAAGAAAAAAAAAACAAGGTAACAATTCTTTTTTCCGTTGTATGTGTAATTTCCAATTTTGTCAAGTTACACAAAAAAGGTGACAATTGTATTAATTATTTAGGACATATGTGCTATCTATGAAATTGGCTTCAGCAAGACAGGGAAGTCTGAATTTTGTTCCAAAAATGTTTAATATGTCATTTCCACCACAAAATATTGCTACAGATATGTCTTTTGAGATGTGGGGGAAATGTCACTTTCATAAAAGAGAAAAAGATGACTGACAGTGTTGGGCATACTAGTAAAAGTGTGAAAAGTGCATTTAACTGTTCAACTTTTAACATATATTATTATTATTATCTCGTTGATAGTTTGTTGCTATGGTTACTCATTGTTTTTATTCACCTGTTACTTGTTTAGTAATCTGCCCATGCTGTATATTTGTATAACCCTCACTCTGTCCATTCTCATTTGTGTTTAGTTGATTGTTATTCTCCAGTTTCTCCTGCCTGTTTATGGATTTTGGTTTATTTTTAATAAAAGAGGCTGCTGTACTGTTTCAACTACTCGTCCTTGCTGCAGCCCACTGTCACATTATTATTGACTGATTGATGAGCAGGAAGGCACCTTCACTGCAGTAAGGGAAGTGAGTGGGTTAATTCAATAATCTCCACACATCAGAATTGGAGCTTAACCTTGTGATAAACAATGTTCCAGTAATGTCATCTGAATGAGCTAGCTGCTGTTGAGGGATTCTGAGCAGGACAATTTTCTGCTTTACTGCCCTCAGAGTACTGGCTAGCCGCTGGCGATTGAAAATCTGCTGAGATTAGAGGGGAAATGTAGTGGAAATCCAGAGAGAACAGTCGATTCAATTCATTTAAAAGTATTGTTTCTGCTTATGCATGTGTCATGCTGTGTGTGTAGTGTGGTGGAGAATGAAGATGCAGCTGTTTGAAGTGCAGTTCGAGTATTCTGTGTATAAACAATCCAGCGAATGGTGAATGAAGAATGGGAATCCAGTGCATGCCTGCTGGTATTTTGAAGTGTGCTGTACTACACATGCTGTGCTGTTTAATTTACAGGAACTCGTCCAAGAAGAGGCAAGCAGGGCTGACTATTTGAGCAAGATATTTTAAAGAATGTTGCAAGCAAACAGTTACTGGTATTGGCTTCCATAGTATTTTTTTTTAAGTAAGTGGCTACCAGCAACTGTTTGTTTCCCAAAGTTCTTCAGGCCTTTATGTTCAACAGAAAGAAACTCAAAGGTCTCAAACAACTTAAGGGTGAGTAAATTGTCAGATTTTATATCTATTATATTATATATCTATTATATAATTCTCTATTACAGATCCTGTAATATATATATATACAGTATTATGCAGTTACATATATATTCATGTATATTTAGTCATGTCTATAAATCTATAAACCTTACCTGGGAAAAAAGTGTGATAACTAGCCCCAGTCTCCATTATATGAATAGCAAAACACTAAGCTGACGTCTAGACATTAGCAAGCACACACGCTCCATGGCATTTGTGCAGGAGACATTCAATTTGATTCTCTTTCACAATAATAATTGAAAATTTCAACCTAATTTGCATAAGAATTCAAACTCATCAGAGTTGAACTGGTTTATTTGAAATAAATCATGCATAAAACCCCTATGACAGGCCGTATGGTGTTTGTCAGGTAGCACTGAATAATTCTCCAATCATGAGGATTTCCGGATTAGATTATAGTCGGATGATCACTTGGCTTATACCGTCCCTGTCACATCGCAATTCGGAAGCTGGTCAGGATTGAGGGCATGAAGAACTGAGCCAAAACAGACAGGCACTTGAGGAAAACTTCTTCCAGAGCCCACTGTAGACGTCAGAAGTTAAAGTCATCTTTCAGATAAACAACAAGCCCTGCCACACAGTGTTTCACATGCTGTATGTCACGCTCTTTTAGATGCCCATCAAAAACCTGAACTATTTTTAAATCTGAAGATTTTGCGGACGCTCCAATTGGCCAGAGCTTGAAACATGAAAGAAGTGAACTGAATTAATGCAATAGCTTTACTTGTACATATACTTGTTTATTATTAAAGATATACACTCTTAAAAATAAAGGTGCTTCAAAAGGTTCTTCAAGCGATGCCATAGAAGAACCATTTTTGGTTCCACAAAGAACCATTCAGGCAAAGGTTCTTTAAAGAACCATCTCTTTCTTACCTTTTTTGTAATCTGAAGAACCTTCTTTCGCCACAAAGAAGCTTTTTTGAAACAGAAAGGTTCTTCAGATGTTAAAGGTTCTGTATGGAACCATTTAGACAAAAAGGTTCTTCTATGGCATCGTGAAGCACCTTTATTTTTAAGAGTGTAGTTCACCCCAAAATTATTTTTATTTACTCAAAATTATTATTATTTATTCGCCATCAAGTTGTTACAAAAGCAAAAAATAATATATTTTAAAGAAAGTATGGTAACAACAAAACTGACGTTTTTTCATACTATGGAAGTCAATGGGTACCGGCAATTATTTGCTCCCCAACATTCTTCAGAATATCTTCATTTGTGTTCACAGAATAAAGAACTCATACAGGTTTGAAACGACTTGAGCTTTACGTGTCTGGCGTTAGGCTAAACCGAGACTTTGTCTGTTGCACTATATATTGGTTGCTCTTTTTGTTATTTTGACTGGAGGGGCTTTTATTGCCCTCATTTTTAGTCGCTTTGGATACACAGCGTCGCTGAGACTAAATAGATGTAAATATATGTATATATATACCACACACACACACACACACACACACAATATATAGATAATTTATATTTATATTTATAATATTAGTATATTATTTTTAAGGTTTGAAGTAGAAATGCAAATTCAATACAATTAGGCACACTTGTTTTTCACAAGGGTCATACACACTAATCATAATTGTCAGCTAAACAACAATACACAATTTTCAACTCAGTGTTGTGGATACAAACCACACAGGCCTGATGTGTATAAGTTATAACTAGTTATTATTGGTACAATGTTTAACCCGCTTTTGTTTGAATAGGAGTTTTTTAAACTTGAAAAAGAGCATTTTTAGGTAAAAAAAAAATGAAGCAAAGAAAAGTGACATGAAGAGAAATAAGGAAGGGTTTTTACACTATTTCTAGATCAATGATCAAATGTGAGCAAATGTGTTACATTGAGCATGTGAACTCCTTTGAACAAAAATAGATTTCCTTTCTTCTTCGGATCATGCTGGAATCATGCGTGGATCATCATGAATGGATCATCAGCTTTTGCACAAACTAGTAGAGTCTCATGCCAGTTTCAATGATGCTCTCATTAACATGGGCATAACAAATATGTTAATTTTAAACTTTTTTTCTTAAACTAAAATTATGCGGGTATATTTCTTTGATGTATTTAAAAGAAAAAAAAAAACATGTATTACATAAATAGCTATATTATTTATTATTTATGATATAATATGTATATATATTTTGTGTTTGTTTTGTAAAATCATTAATTTAAGAAGTGGTGTCAGCCTTATATATAAACACATGCATGTCATAACTAGGGCGAGACTGAATGTATTGTTCTTGGTTGAAAGCCAGTGAGCAGCTACGTCACTAGTGCGATTGCTTTAGTGAAATATTACACACTGACAATTCCAGCCATCATACGTAGAAAAGATGCTGACAGCACTTGAAAGGTCATCCGTCTCACTATAAGGAGGAGGAGACGTCTGCAGAGA
Source organism: Sinocyclocheilus anophthalmus (assembly GCA_018155175.1). Lineage (NCBI taxonomy): Eukaryota > Metazoa > Chordata > Actinopteri > Cypriniformes > Cyprinidae > Sinocyclocheilus > Sinocyclocheilus anophthalmus. Next base: position 156,980 of record JADLZN010008349.1, on the reverse strand, counting down.
GTTTGTATGTGTAGTGAGCATTTCTCTTCATTACTTTACCGTGTAATGTCAGATTTCTGCTCAGTCTGATCTGCTGGAGAAGGAGGGATGTGTGAGGAGGAACGGAGAGGCAGGACAGTCATGAGTAGCAGTCCTTCAGGAACACCAGTCTGAGAAACACCATTTCAAGCAGACTTTACTCAGGTAGGTTTTCTTTCATCTTGCCAGGCCATTAATGAAATGAAATTTATTTGAGACATTAATGCATTGCAAAAAAATTCATGCAAAAAAAAAGATATTTTGAAACTTTGCAAAAGCAGATTCTCATTTTGTTACCAAAGAAATCATTTGAGCATTACATTTTAAATAAAAATGTTAATATTTCTGCTTTAGACAGCATTTGTTGTTATAATAAGCAGCTTGTTTGTTGTCATAAAAATTACAAATATTGATTAAAAAAAATATAGGTTGAGGTTGTGTATTTGCACATCTTATTTGTATATTTATCATGGTTTACTGATAGATGTTTGCCGTGTAAATTAGACAGTTACAATACTTTAAGTGTTAATATTATACTGCAATTTAGGGAATTGTGGAAACTAATTCTTATTAAATTAATGCTACATTTATTTATTTAATTAATTAAGTATAGACGTGATAACAATTCCGTTTCGATTACAAGTCAATGAAATTAATCTTTTTACAAAAACAGCATTTCTTCGTACTGATTTTATTTTATTTTGTTATAAATTATTTTATTATTTATTACATTTAAGTCAAGTCTATTTATTATTTATTAAGTGTGTTTAAAAATGGCTTATTATTGGTAATGCTAAGGTATTACAAATGTCATTTAATATCTTTTTTCAAAGTAAGTACAAAATGCATTCCGACTTATTTTGAGTATTTAAGTTTATTTATTATTTATTAAGTCTGTTTTAAACTGGCTTATTATTGATAATGCTAAGGTATTAGAAATGCTTATGGTTAATATATATATATGTTTAATAATTGTTGTGTGTATTCATCTGTTTTTGTTTATTAATTAATAGATGATTATTTTGAATGTATTCTGATCTGCAGTTGTACTCTTGCAATATAAAGCAAAAAAGTCTTCTAAAAAGAAGAATATCAAATAATGTGGAATATCTGAACTGAAAATAAAGTGAACATTTGATTCAGGCTACAGGGGGGAAAACAAAAAAAGATTGAATTTTTCCAGCGGTGTTCTAAAAACATCTTAGATAGGATTTCTTACTAACTGTCTGACTAATTACAATGATAACCACAAAAACAAACATGCTATTCCGGAGTTTATTTCCATCTTCAAGTAGCCACTCCTGAACAAACTAAAAGCGCTTAAGAACAGGAACTCAAGTCTTCAGGCAATTAGATCTCCAGAAGCAGGGCTGAGCACCACATATTAAACATCTCATACCATAATGAATATGTTTATTCAGTTTGGCTTGGGTCTGTTTACTCTCATTTTAACTGAAAAGTATACAAGAGACCTACTTGTTACTGTTCAGAATATACACTGGCCGAAACTATGGCTCATGGTGGACCAATAGTGTTCACTCCAAACACAAAACTGTACCATTATTAATGTTAATTATAAATATTAATATATACAAAAATTATACATACATATACCTACATATATGTCTATTCAGAAGTTTGTTGCCGTTAAGGTTTTTTGTTTGTTTTTTTGAGAAGTTAACAGTAATAGAAATTAAATGGATTCTTCTTTTTACTATTTTAATTTTTAATCTTGAAAGACCTGTTTACGTATTTGCCTTATTTTAAAATTTAGTTTAGTCCCGCAAGCTGAGAATTGTCATTCAATCATCTACTCAATGTAACATGATCCGTCAGAAATGGTTCTAATATGCTGATTTGCTGCTCAATTATTATTCGTTATTATTGGTGTCAGTTATTAATAATGGTTCTTTCTTATTATTCTAAAACCATTTTTGCTGCTTACTGAAAACCACCATTCATTTTTATAGAAAGTTTAAATGAATTTCAAAGGAAAGGAAAGGATCATAAATGTCTTTGGCCTACTGTCCCTTTTGATCAATTTAATGCATCCTTGCTGAATAAAAGTATTAATTTCTTTCTCTCTTTTTTTTAATCTTACCCCAAACTTTCTGAAGGATCATGTGACACTGAAGACTGGAGTAATGATGCTGAAAATTCAGCTTTGATCACAGGAATAAATTACATTTGAACTTTTTCATCAAATTGTACTAATATTTCACAGAATGTATCTGTTTTACTGTATCTACCCTGCCTGTTTTTGCACCTGCTACACCTCTGCAGGTAATTTCCTGGTGAGAATCAATGATCCAGTACAACTGCTCGTCTCCAGACTCGCTGTACGCCGCTGTGAATGCGTCATGGTGCTCCACCAGAGAGGACGAATGTCACAACAGAACAGCGAGCCAGTCGGACCTCTGTCTGAGCCGCAGCGCTTACCTGGAGAAGTACCTGGGCCCTTGCCGTTCACCCTTCTTCGTGCCCATGTGCGTCACTTACCTGCTCATCTTTGTAGTCGGCGTGCTGGGCAACAGCCTGACTTGTATAGTCATCGCCCGTCACCGCGTGATGCGCACAACCACAAACTATTACCTGTTCAGCTTGGCCATTTCTGACCTCCTCGTGCTGCTGCTGGGTCTCCCGCTGGAGCTATATGATCTCTGGAGCAACTATCCCTTTCTGTTCGGCGTCGCTGGCTGCTACTTCAAAACCTGCCTGTTCGAGACGGTCTGCTTTGCGTCTGTGCTCAACGTGACCGCCTTGAGCGTCGAGCGCTACAGAGCGGTGGTGCATCCTCTGCAGGCCAAACACGTGGTGACGCACGCTCATGCCAAGCGCGTTATCCTCGTGCTCTGGGCCGTCTCACTGTTGTGTGCCTTGCCCAATACCAGTCTGCATGGTGTGGAGACGTTTAAGCCCCGTTTTGGACTCACTTTCCCCGATTCGGGGGTCTGTACCGTGGTGCACGATAGGTGGATCTACAATTTGCTGGTGCAGGTGATGGCGCTGCTCTTCTTCATCCTGCCGATGCTGACCATCACTGTGCTGTATGTGCTGATCGGCCTGCAGCTGCATCGAGAACGGGACTGTTTTGATTCAAAGATCGGGCTCAATCAGGATGGTGTACAGAGGGCACGTCATCGGCAAGTCACAAAAATGCTCTGTGAGTGCCGTTTCCACTGCTACACCTTCCGTTGGATGCTAGTAATGGTTAAATGAAAATATAGGTGAAGTTGTTTATTCTTTCAAAAAGATGTGAAGAAATGTAGCATTACATCGCTTGCTCAGCAGTGGATCCCCTACAGTGAATGGGTTGCCGTCAGAATGAGAGTCCAAATAGCTGATAAAACCATCACAATAATCCACACCACTCCAGTCCATCAATTAACGTCTTGTGCAGTGAAATGCTGTTTCGGGTGAACCAAATCAATCATTAGGATGTTTGAACTTTATCCATTTCCTCTTGCCAAAAATGTCCATAATAATGATTCCTCCAGTGAAAAATTCCATCCCCCGTCGTCTCTCACAGCGAAATCCACCAACATATTTGTTTAGAGCTGGACTGTTTTCGCTTGTAAATGGTGCTTGATCTGTGTATATTTCTCTCCTGATTCAGAAAATATATTATATGGTTAATTGACTCCTGTTTTAAGCCAACGCTGAAACAAAATCCGTAATCCCTGTAAAAAACGGCAGATGTGGTTGCTGGAATTTTACCGTAAAAAATACGATAGCAACATTTAAGGTTTTTAGGTTTTAACTTAAATTTACAGTTTAATACCCTAATTTCATTAACTGATATAATGTTACTACACCAACCTACTGAAGTACTGAAATCAGTTTTATACCTTTGTAATACACTGCTAACCACCAAATGCAGGAGGTGATGAAAAAGTCACACGATGAACCAAAAGCCCATCACAAGCAGCTTTTAAAAAATAACATATATAGAAGGTGCCGTGTCATTCACACAAACACCAAACACAACCATGGTAACACACATGAAACTGAAATAAACAATAAACATTAATTTAACAACATTAGGTGTAACACACAGCCTTAATATACAAAACTGATAAGAAAAAATTAAGAAACATAGTTATTTCAACAAAAAACATCAAATTTGAAATGTAACGTAGGGAATTCTGGGAATGTTAATGTATGGTTATTCACTGTAAATTATACATTTTTTTACACTTCCAAAAATGGTATACTACCGTAAAATTAAATGTAATGTCAAATACAGTTTTTCACTGTATATAGTAGGTAAAGTTACGCATTTTTACAGTCTTTTATCGTTAAATTCACGGTCATTTTTTACAGTGCAGAGGCAACTGTTTGAAGTTAAAAACATCTTAATGATGGACTGGAGTGGTGTGGATTAATTGTGGATTATTGTGATGTTTTTATCAGCTCTTTGGACTCTCATTCTGACGGCACCCATTCACTGCAGAGCATCCATTGGTGAGCAATTGATGGAATGCTACATTTCTCTAAATCTGATCCCATTAAGAAACAAACTCATCTACTCTTGAATCTTGAATAGCCTGAGGGTGAGTACATTTTCAACAATTTCTTTTGGTGACTATTCCTTTAATCATTCAGAGGCAACATGAAACAACATTCACAACCCATTTTCCTTTCAGATTTCCAAGTGTAAACAAATCTATGGTCTTGGAAAGCCTGGATATATGAAGTAGAATACGTTCAAAAGTGTGATTTCTTTATCCCAGAAAAGTCATGTAAAACCCATGGGTGTTATTTTCATACATTTTATGAATGTACATTTTTCTAGATATGCCAAGCTTTCAAATATTTTACTGGGTAGAAATTTGAAGTAAAAGAAAAATCCTCATCCTCAATCTTTGTCCAGTAAATATTGTTGTGGACGATGATGGGCCTTGGAGTCAAAAAGACTGGGAACCACTAGTATAGCCAATTGAGTATGATATTTTTGACTTTGAATAAATTCAGTTCATTTAGATATTACCATGAAGCACATTTCACAGGTTAAAATTAAAGTGTCCTCAGTGACTCAGAGAAACCAGAAACCAACACTTTAGATTAGTGAGCGCATAATCACCGTTAACTGTTAAGAGTTTTTCCTCAGTAAACTCCCCCCTTAAAAATTTATTGCTGCTATGATAGGAAGTAAGGTAGACGTTGCAGTAGTAATGTTTAGGTTTGGGGTCGGGGAATTAAAAATGCAGAATATGTGCTTTATAGTACTAATACATAGCCTGTAATATGCATGCTAATAAGCAACTATTTAAAAGTGAATCGTGAATGTTCCCTAATCTAAAGACAAAATTGTTTTACTTTGGAGTAATTTGCATAATGAGATCACAAATATGTATTAGGAAAGTAACAAGGGTCAATTTTGTCTTCATGTTGACTTTAATGCCACTTTTAACACTGGGTTGAGAAACGTTTTACAGTTTTGTTTGAATTTGGGTTCATCAGTATGGCGTGTCAAGATGCATAATATCAGGTTTGTCAACATAATAACTCAAATCATTGCTTCTTAAATGTCGTGGCCCATTTTCATTTCTAGGTGAACTATTCCTTTAAAACAACTGAAGTAGACTTATGTTGCAATATTTCCACAGATGAATAAGCAACACATTGCATGCTTGTCATACTTATCTAGTCGATGCTATTAATCTTGTAAATATTAAGAATGTTAACCCAAGGTTTAGAAATGTACGGTGTGAAATCATAAAACCTAGCAACTCAGGATTCCAGTGTGGAAGAACATTAATAACAATCTTCCAATGTTCATTATTCAGAGCTGAAAAACTCAAATCATTTCGAAATGTTATGCTAGAAAAAGAGATAAAGAGTCAAATCCCAGCTTTTTTAATTATGACACATTCTTGTCCTGTGCGTGAGCTTTTATAATCTGTCCTGATAAACAGAAAATACTCATCTGTGCTTTATCAGCCGCATGCCATGTTATTATAAATACAAAGGGGATCTGATTTAGTAATAGTGTCAGTCTGCATCTGGCTTATTGTAATAGCTGGTCAGCATTACGCTGTGTGGCCTTCCTCAACTGATTTCAACATGTACTTTGATACTGAGATACAAACAAAATACTTAAGATCCAGTCATGTATTCTCAAGTTCATAAACACTGTCAGTAGTGCAGATGTGTGCCAGGAGTAACAGTTTGTTTAATAGATTTAAACACATCTGGACGCTTAAAATGTGTGAATGTCATTGCATTAGATAACACAGTAGTGTCTGCAAACAAATGATGTTAGAGCTTTTCTCAGAACTAACGTCACTTTTCATAGCCCATTTTTGCAATGACTATTAAAGGAATAGTTCACCAAAAATGACTTTTTGCTGAATATTTACTCACCCTTAGGCCATCGGATGCAGATGAGTTTGTTTCTCATCCAAACAAATTTGGAGAAATTTAGCATCACATCACTTGCTCACCAATGCAGTGAATGGGTGCCGTCAGAATGTGAGTCCAAACAACTGACAAAAACACAATAATCCACAAGTAATCCACACCACTCCAGCCCATCGATTAATGTCTTGTGAAGTGAAAAGCTGTGTGTTTGTAGGAAACAAATTCCTCATTAAGATGTTTTAACTTTAAACCATTGCTTCAAAAAAGTCATCTCATCTAAATCAGGAGAGAAAAATGCAAAAATGGTTCTAAACAGATATGTTGGAGGATGGACTGGAAGGACAACAGGGGATGGATTTTTTCACTGGAGGAAGCGTCATTATGGGTTATAGACTTACATTTTGGCCAGAAGCAATGGTTTAAAATTAAAACACCTTAAAGGGTTAGGTCACCCAAAAAAAATCCTGTCGTTATTTACTCACCCTCATGTTGTTCAAAACCCCGTAAGACTTCAACTTCGGAACACAATTTAAGATATTTTTTAGAAAGATTACATCTGAAGGCTCTCTGACCCTCCCATAGACAGCAACGTAACTACCACGTTCAAGGTCCAGAAAAGTACAAAGATGATCGACAAAGTAAATTCCGTGTGACATCAGTGGTTCAACTGTAAAGTTACGAGCATGACGAGAATACTTTTTTGCGCAAGAACAACAAAAATAACGACTTTTATCACATTTCGTCTCTACTACGTCCTTTGATGCCGATTCACGACACGATGATACTTTTGTTGATCACTGTAGTTTCTTGCTGTCTATGGGAGGTCAGAGAGCTCTCAGAATTAATCAAAAATATCTTAAATTGTGTTCCGAAGATCTTACGGGTTTCGAACAACACGAGGTGAGAATAACGACACGAATTTTCATTTTTGGGTGAACTACTCCTTTTATATGTGTATTTATTTCTTACCACACACATATTTAATGGACTGGAGTGGTTTGGATTACTTGTGGATTATTGTGATACTCTCATTCTGACTGCACCCATTCACTGCAGAGGATCCATTGTTGGGCAAGTGATGTAATGCTAAATTTCTCTGAATCTGTTCTGATGAAGAAACAACATCTACATCTTGGATGGCCTGAGAGTGAATACATAACCTGTGTTTTGGTGATTTTTAGTGAATGTATGAATTGAACGTTTTAGTAAATGTATCAGGTTCACAATAGTCTCCTAAAAGTTCATCTCTTTATCTCTGAACATGATCCACTAATCTTAGAAAACCACTAAGTAATATAACATAATATAATATCATATATATAGTAAACAGATATCATTTGTTTGTTTTATTTATTATTATTATTATTTGGTGTTGAATTGAATTTATTCTACACATTTACTTTCATTTGTCATTTCTAAACACTTGCTGTGTATTTGACAGGTGCATTGGTGATTGTGTTTGGAATCTGCTGGGCCCCGTTTCACATCGATCGTGTCATGTGGAGCTACATTGATGACTGGACTGCAGAGAACCACCATGTCTTTGAGTACGTGCATCTTCTTTCTGGTGTCTTCTTCTACTTGAGCTCAGTGGTCAATCCCATCCTGTATAACCTCATGTCTTCACGCTTCAGAGAAATGTTCCGTGAGGTGGTGTGTCAAAAAGACCATCGTCAGCTCTCAATAAGTAAGGTCACATTACGTAGTGTTGTTTCTGCCTCTTTTTCTGCCTCCAATTCGGTCTCATTTTCTGTCAAATTCAACCCTCGTGGGCTGCCACACACTCTGTAGTTATTTTACTCAAATACTATCATTCATAGTTGCGCTGTCAAAGTATTCAATGCTGTGTATACAATTACATTAATGAGTGCTCATGTAATCATGTTAATATTCAGAGATACTGCAAAATAGCCAGTATACGCACAGATATATACAAAAACAATATATACACTTCCATTCAAAAGTTTGGGGTCGGTACCATTTTAAAGTGTTTTTAAGAGAAGTCTCTTGTGCTCATCGAGGCTGCATTTATTTGATTAAGAATACAGTAAAAACAAAAAATATTATGAAAATATAATAAAGCTTACACTTTATTTTAAGGTGTTCTTGTTACAGTGTAATTACACATTTAAGTACTGAGTAATATTAATTAACTACATGTACTTACTATATGGTTAGGGTTAGGATTAGGGTTTGGCTTAGGGATACTTGCATGTATATAAAAATAAAATAAAGTGTTACTGAAATAATTGCTTTCCATGAGTATATATATTAAAATGTCATTTATTCCTGGATTTTCAGCATCATTACTCCAGTATTCAGTCACATGATCCTTCAGAAATCATTCTAATATTCTGATTTGATGCTCAAGAGACATTTATTATTATTATCAGTGATGAAAGCTTCATATTTTTGTGGAAATTGTCATACTTTTTTTCCAGGATTCTTTGATGGGAAAGTTCAAAAGAACAGCATTTTTCAATAGAAATAGTTTGTAACAATACAAATGTCTTTGCTGTCACTTTTGATCCAGTTAATGCATCCTTGCTGAATAAAAGTATAATTTTCTTTTTTTTAAAAATAAAAAATTAGACCCCAAATATTTGAACAGTAGCATGAGTGCACAAAAAAAAACCTCTTTACACTTTGATATCAAAACAGTATCAAATCTCATATAAAACACATTTTCTTGTGTTGTTCAATTTTTAATAACACATCAATGTTTTACTTTGCATGTAAACACACTTAGTGGTGTCATCAGATAAAATGAAAAACATTAAAAAAGTAATTTATATCAAGTAACTTATGTTTTTCACAGATATTTGGAAACAAATTGGTATATGTGTCATAGCCTTATGGGCAGCGCTCTGACATATGGTGCAGCTGTATCCAAACATATGTCTTTAAAAGAAAATGGTCAGTTAGTTCGTATATTTCTTCTCCGCCAATGTAAAGAAGCCAAAGCATCAAGTTTTACGTGTCACCAAGCAACACACAGACTGAAAGCCGGACTGGAACAAGGTATGTGAGTGGAGCGGAGCGACAGAGATTTCCACTGAAAAACACTGATGCTCTGACTTCCAATAAAACAGCAGAGTATTGACAGAAATTGTAAATCTTAAGTGTTTCCAGTAACCAAACAAGTTTCCCATCATTCTCACTGACTGTAATATCTACTGTAGTGATGCCACATTTCGTATCACTGTGATGGTGTGATGAGGTTATATTAGATATATATGCATTATATATGTTCTGTATTTGTTATAAGTTGTGTTCTACATGGTTCAAAAGTGCAGTTCCTTCTACTAGTGAGCAGGTCAGTGACACACAATGATCCACCGCATTTAAGACAACTTCTGTTCTGTAGGAATGTAGTTATCACAGTGAATGTGAAACATTCAAAATATATTATATAGATGAATGATGAGAGCTATAGCCTTGTCATGTTGATTCTGCAGATGTTTGTATAGTGATGTTTCTCTGAGCTCATTTTTAAAGGTGACATATCATGAAAATCAGACTTTTCCAGGTTTTAAGTGCTATAATCAGGTCCCCGGTGCATCCACCAACCAAGGAAACGTGAAAAAGATTAACCCAGTAACTTTGTTTTGGGAAGCCTTTTTCTGCAAGCGTCTGAGAAAACGAGGGCATCTGATTTCGCTCCCTTGTTGACGTGGCAAAGGGATCTCATTATAATATTACCGCCCCTTAATCTGTAAGTTTACTCCCATGGCGCCGTCATTTTGATTTTGCAAGTGACAACGGTGTACTAGTTCTAATGCCATGGTGAACGTTTGAGCAAAACATGCTAACTGTTCTGTCTTTGGCTGCACAGACGAGTACCGAAACACTATTTATGGCGCTTTTCCACTGCATGGTACGGCACGGTACTTCTCAGGGGGGGGGGACTGTGGGGGGAAAGCTCGGAACGGTCAACCGTTTTGGGGGGTTTTCCACACTGGGTATAGTACCGGTACCTGGTACTTTTTTATTAGTACGCACTCGGTTGAGGTCCAAGTGAATCCCGTACCGTTACCAAACGTTACGTTGTAACTCTGGCTGATCACGATTGCCTGAGAGTATCTCACTACCTGCGTCCCTGAACTTGTGAACACACACCACAGAAACCCTTATATATTTAAATCAGCACAGCCAGCTGAAAGAATCGAACGCAACTGGTTTTTTTTAGGAGTTGTGGTAGTAGAGGCGGCGCAGCTATAATGACATGTGAATAATCCCGCCCACTCTAGCGGTACTGAACTGCAGTGGAAACGCCAACCGTGCTGAGCCAACCGTGCCGTGCCGTACCCACAGTGGCAAAAGCGCCATTAGAGTCCCATCCTCAGAGACAAGACGCATGGTTTATTGAGTATTTACTGTATATGCGCTGCCACACATGATCTAAAATAAGATACTATTCAGTTCCCAGCTAAACCTTTACTTCACAAATCACCACCAACCCAACCGACTGTTTTTGTAACTCACGTGTGTTTTTAATGTAAACTTGTGTGAATGAGAACTTAGTTTAGTGCTCGCATGCTGTGACAGCCGCTTTCTGTCCGTGTGCTTCGGATGTGTGCTCTCAGAAAACCCTATATCAGAAGTTTAAGCTCGTATGGTTTAAAACTCATGATTTCAGCGCGATAAATATGATAATCAGAAGCAAAACAGATGTTTTTAGCAGGTCTGAGTTGTAATGGTGTAGCTCTATTCTGGAAAAGGGGCGGGGATCAGCAGCTCATTTGCATTTAAAGAGACAGGCCCGAAAAACAGCGTGTTTCTGCTGTTATAAATTATAAATGATATAATAAATGATCTGTGGCGTATTTTGAGCTGAAATTTCAGACACATTCTGGGGACACCACAGACTTATATAACATATTGTAAAAAAGGGGCATAATATGTCTCCTTTAAGGATGGAATGCTGATGATAACAGATCTCTCCAACTCCAGTTTATTGGTCTCCGCCACCTGTTTACTTTTCCATCTTTATCTGTCTGCTTCCTCCCTACATGACGCAGAGCAATACATCAGCTGTCAGATCCAAGATTATAAAAAGTGCTTGCAATTTCCTGAATCCATGGGACATTGTCAATGGCATAATATGCTAAATAATGTACATATTTATACATTATTCTAAGTAATGTAAATATTCCTAATAGCCAGATCTGGAGGATAAGTACAATATACTTTGAATAATTTGTCATTACACTTAATATCTTGTTGTTACTCATGTTCTTGTTTTTAAATGTTTTTTCAATTAATATAAATTCATTTGTATTCCTACATAACATCATGTTTATTTCAATGCTTTTTATTTCTTCATGCTCGGAAATCTAATCATTTTAGTTTAACTTAATGTTGAACACTTTCAATGAAATATGCATCCTTATGTCAAATGCATTAGCTATCCATTAAAAAGAACAGAAAAATCCGTTGAATTGTCATTGTTACACTTCTATGTTATAATAATGATTGTATTAAAGTTAATATGTGTGAAAACACTTCATAAGAACTGCACTCATTTTTATAACCTGCTATGAAATATGCAATTAAATATCACTGTTTCATTCCACCAGTTAATGCTTTAATAAAATAATAGCTATTATTAAAACAGACTTTTTTAGCATTTAAGTATGAAGTATTTGAAGTCATCCTCTGGCCCTCTCAGAAGTCCACTGAGGCCCCCCAGTGAGATCATTTTGAGGGAGTTTATAAATCGAAGGCAGTGTGTTGTGTATTAAAAAAAATGTAATTTTTGGTGATTGATTCTTCCATTATTGTACATAAACAAAATTGCAGAAAACAACAGTACAACTTCTATACATTGCATTTCTGAAGTCTGAAATGCATGACCGTAGAGTACTTTGTAACATCAGACCAAACTTATAGGTCCTATGATTCATAAAAATAAAAAAAAAAGAATATCAGAAGTAGCACAAGTAAACACATAAGACAGACAATAGCCTTTATACCAACAAACAAATATAGCATCTTATTAATAATCTTCCCCTTACTACAGAAAAATGTCTGCCAGAAAAAAAATCCCCTTAAATACAGTCCCTCTAAAACAAGTACAAACAATGAGAACTGAAATTTTATGTCAGTCAGTAGATTTTCAGAATTTGACCAACGAAACTAGACAGATTTCTTGGAGGTCTCCTTTACAGCAGCGTACTTCCTCTCAAACTGAGCCACACCAAACTTCCGCTTGCAGCCAGCATAATTCATATAGCGAATTTTGCCAAAGATGGACCTCTCTGCCCAGCCCTGGTCATGGATGCCACAGATGGACCACATGCAACCTGCAAGAATATTAAACAAAATAATTCATATATCAAATACAAAAAAAAGTTCAGTAAGAGGTCAGTTTTTGAAAGACGTTTCTTCTGCTCACCAGGGCTGCATTTATTTGATCAAAAATGCAGTAAAATCTGTAATGCTGTGAAATATCATTACAAGTTAAAATAACTATTATTTTATGTAAATATATTTAAATGCTTTAGTCCTGTGATGTAAAGCTGAATTTTCAGCATCAGTCTTCAGTGTTAAATGATCCTTCAAAAATCATTCTAATACGCTGATTTGCTGCTCAACACCTTGTATAATTATTATTATTATTATGTTGAAAACATTTGGTGCTGCTTCATATTTTTGTGGAACCTGTGATGCAATCACATTAATCTTTTGTTTACATTTATGCCTTTTACTGTTTGCCTTTAGCCGTTTTAACTGGTTTTGATTTCATTTAAGCACCCTTGCTAAAAAAAAAATAAACTAAAAAAAAGTATGAATTTCTTCTATTCTTCATATCTATAATATATATATATATATTATCTATATATAGAAGCTTACTACTACTTTAATAATTTATTGTAAGAATGTATTTGATCTGCTAGAGCAATCAAAGAATCAGGTTTCTCACCCACATATCCGTTGGGATCGCAGCCGTCTAAAGACAGATGGTCATTCAGATATATAGCAATAGAGAGGGCTTCTTCAGGAGATGCAGTCCATTCCAGGATCTTCTTTGCCCAGTACATGCGCAGAAACCCATGCATCTTCCCTTCTAACACCAGCTGACGCTACAACACACCAGGAGACTTCATTTCAATGCATTTACTGGCTCGATTCACTGGGTTTGCCATTACAGCAGTGGTTTCGAGAGACAAAAATGACAAAAACTATACTATGAAACCACCAGACAACACACTTCAATTAAAGCGTTTCAAGTGAAACGCTAATGTTGAGCTACCTGTGCAGCGTTCCACAGCTGGTCATGGGTCTTGGAGTTCTCCAGCTGCTCTTTTGTGTAAAGGTACTGTCTGCAGTCCTTAGCGTGATCCTGCAAAGTCTTCTTCGCCCAATCATACGCACCTGTGAGATATACAATTGAAAACTTTTTGAGACCTGCAGAAAGCCTGCGAGCGATTAAAGCGACTGACACAGCGCTCACCTGAAATGTTGTCATAGTTGTGGTTGTAGAAGCAGAAGTTGTCGGCGAGCTCCCGGCGCACCACCAGCTCCTCGGTAAAATTCAGCACAGACTCGCTGGCGTTCTTTTCTCGTTTGACCTGCTTCACCACACGCTGAGCAGACAACTGACCTTCAAGAGAAAACATGCCCACTATTAGAACCCCTAAACTACATCTAGAAGAAAGTGGATGGTGTAAAATAAAGATCAAAAATCAATCTCTCACTCTCATGCTTTTACAAACCTGCAGGACTTCAGTGGGTCACAAAATAAATTGTAACTTTTTTTTTTTTGTCAATCCAACAATATTGTTTTGAACCCCATTTATAGCACTGCATGAAACAACATTAAAAAAAGCACTAAGGCCCTGTCCATAAAATACCCGTGTACGTGTGGACATGACTTAAGACAGAGTGTAAACTGACCGGCGTGGATCCATGGGGAGAGATGGCTGAGGGCGTCACAGTTGGGATTGTTTCTGTGAGTGGCAAAGAGACGCAGCCGTTGGTCAATGAAGGACTCCAGCATGGCCATGCCGCCACAGGAGCCAGGCTGAGCCCAGTCCACCTCTCCAACACTGCGCTCCACCTCAAGACACGACAGCACCTCCTCCCAGTCCACTGGCTGAAACACAGATTTTAAAATGAAGAAGATGGGAAAACACCTTTTATGTAGAACAGGGATCCTCAAATCTGGCCCACGAAGGATCCACTTCCAGCAGAGTTTAGCTCTGACCCTAATCAAACACACCTGAGCATGCTAATCAATGTCTTCAGGATCATTAGAAAATCACAGGTAGGTGAGTTTGGTCAGGGTTGGAGCTAAACTCTGCAGCGCATTGGACCTCCAGGGCAAGATTTGAGGAACCCTGATGTAGAACCAGGGTTTCAAGTCATAATGCATTTGAGAACGCTAACCATGAACAAAACATAAAATGTGCTTCACAGATACACCGGCAAGTGTCAGCTGGATAACAAATCAAAAAAATTAAAAAATCCAATGAAACCGGTTTCCAACAACAACACCACAAAATATTATATATATATAATTTATTTATTTAATTTATTATTGTTATTTGGATTTTAATAATAATATTAAATCATTCTAATCACGAATATTATTCTTCTTTAAATATTTTAGCTTTTTTTTTTTAAATAAACAATTAAATAAATACATTAGGCTGCCAAATCTACTCTTTTACTGCAAAAAGATGAAATAATAATAATATAATGATAATCATATAATCACATTATTATTATTTATTATTATTGTTATAATTTGTTGGGAATAATTCCATTTAAATATATTATTAATACTATCATCAATAATATTAGTCAAACCTTTAGTTACAATCTTTTTTATTATATCTTATTTATATTATAACTAATCAATTAAGAAGACTAGTTTGTACGTCAAATAAATATATTAGATAGAAATATAATAATGCAAAATATTATTTTTTTTATTGTTGTTGCAATTATTAATAATAATTACTTTAATTATAATAAGCATTACCACAAGCTAACAACAACAATAAAAAAAATACTTATTATTATTCAAGTCATAAAAAAAAGAATCAATAAAGAAATATTACCATTCCACTAATACTATTGGGCTGAAAAATAAAAAATATATACATATGAAATGGTAACCTACATTCACTCAAGTTTTTTTTTCTTATTTTTTCCCCCTCGCTTGTTTTGCTTGTTATTTTAATATTTAAACATACATTTTAAATGTATTTGAAAATCAGCATTTTTTCCCCATCAGATTTGTGCAATTCATACGATCATACTTCAGGTCAGAATCCATCTACAAATTGACATAAAAATGGAACAATCACATCTCTGGAACAGCTACAGTAGAATCCTTGATCAAACCTTAGCCGTACGAGAAGCAGAGTGTGGGTGAGTGTCCACAAGAGGAATCTCTGAGAGGAATTCTGGCAGAAGTTTAGTGATTTTGCCTCGTATCGTCCTGGCTCCATATTCCAGCTTCTCAGACGCTTCCCAGCAAGGCACCACGTTATGTGCATCAACCTTGATTCAGAGCGGCAGGAAAATGTAACACGGTTTCAAATCAGTACACGAGCACATGGCAGGCAAGAACAGAGCACGTGCACAAGACAAATAATAATGACTAACACACCTGAATGAAAGGGACGTCAGAAGGAAGGTGTTTCTTAACAGTCTCAATCCACTGGAGAGGGATCCTGAGGGGGTTAAAGTCAGTGACAACTGCTCCAAACTTCCCGTTTTTCACAAAGCTTGGCAGCTTCTGTCCAGGTTCTCCTGACAGAAGATGGAACTGAATATCCAGGCTTTTGCATTCCTGTAACAAACAGATTTTATTCAAATACAATTCATTAAATGTCCCTACTACCTAGGAGTGCAGCCCTGGCCAATCAGAAACACCGGTTATGGAAAGGGATGTGGTCTAATTCAGTAGCTCAATCTAACAAATAGTGAGACACATCAATGACAGATGTAATGATCTCTCTCATTTAAGTGGAGGTGTAGTATTTCTGTACCCTTGCCACTTCTCGCAGTCCTTTCAGCATAAAGGCGTACTGTCTGTAGGTCGCTTCCAGATATCGAGGCACCAAACAGAAGCAGATGTGCAGAGGAAGTTTCTCAGCCAGAGCCAGCTGCTGAGCGTAGATCAATGCCCAGTTATCTGCAGCACAAACAACACCAGTGTACATCACCACTCAACAGTCTGTGGTCAGGAAGAGTTTTTAATGAAATGAATACTTTTATTCAGCAAGGATGCATTAAATTGATCAAAAGTAACAGTAAGGGCATTTATAATGTTAAAAATATATATTTCTAAATAAATACTGCTCTTTTGGAATTTCTATTCATCAAAAAATTCCGGAAAAAAAATGCACCATGGATTTTCACTTTTGATGAATGTATTTTTATTTGAATGTCAATGTTTGTGAGATTTAGCCAGTCGAAACAGTGTTGAGGTTAATTGATATAATTTTGTGTCTCTGGAAAATAGTGATCTATAACATCGTATTTAATATTAAAGGCTTTTATGTCGGCTGTTTTTTTATTTAAATTACATGAATACATACATGTAAATTCATTATCTTCAAAATATATATTGCATTTATATATACATAATAAATAAACACACAGTACACACACATATATTATGCAAACTTTTATTTTGGATGCGATTAATCGTTTTACAGCACTAAAATATATTCATAGCCTAAGAATTAGGGCTGTGCGATATTGACAAAATTTGCTGTGCGATACCTTGTTAAATAATGCGATATTCGATATGCAATACTATAATGCTTAAAGTGTGTACAATCAATTACAATGTATTTTACATATTAAAAAATTACATTATATAACCATATATGTTTCACATTCCTTCTTAATATAAAGCATCGCTACAACTTTTGGGAAAGTGTTTTACAGTACATAAAACCGTAAGTCCAAATCAGAAAATTTCATTTTAAAAATCATGTGAACAAACAAACAAACAAAATCATGCCACTTATTGATTATCGTATGTAACTTTGCTCGTTTTTACTTTAATTACACTTTAAGAGTACTTCTTCATATACCCCAGCAAAACTATAACCTAAGCAGTTCAATAATGATTCAGGCAAGTGAACGTCAGTAAAAAAAAAAAAAAAAAGAACAAATACACAATTTACAAGCACAGATAAAATAAACAGTAGTATTCAGGCACAGAAATTTAATAATTAAGTATAAAATAACACTATTCATTACATTAAGAATAAAGTCCAGTCAATTAGCCTAATCTTCAGGTGTGTGTCAGACAGCAAGACGAGACGGCAAAGAGTTGTTTTCTACAACTTGTTGCACTTAATAACTCTTTTTAACGTCAAGCAATTCTCTGCTAATTAGTTCGGTCAAAAATAAAAGTTTTTGTTTTATAATCATACTGTTTGTGTGTGTGCCGCCTGTGTATATATATATAACACACACACACACACATATATAACACACACACACACACACACATATATTTACGAAAATATTTTTATATAATAATATAAAATAAGAACATGCATATATTAAATGTATAAACATGTAAACTTTTTAAAATATATACTGTATGTGTGTGTATTTATATATGCATAATAAATATACACAGTACACATACATATATAAATGTAAACAAATCTTTTATTTTGGATGCGATTAATCGTTTGACAGCACTATGCTATATGCGTCGACCTAAAACTTTGACCTTTTGCAACGTTTTGATTAAAGTAGCCTATTATTAAAATAATTCAGATATCGCATGCCGCTGCGATATGCATATCGCGATATTTCGATCATTTCGATATATCATGCAGCCCTAATAAGAATTATATTAAAAGTCATATAGTGGTAGATGGAATCCTTGAATCATTTAGCAAATGTTTCTATTTCTTTCCTATAATAACACATTGGCTGATGCATCATCATCCTGCACATGCTAAACTTAACTGAATATGTTACAATTTAAAAGTAAATGCACATTGTTCAATCTAAGGTGGGCATCTTCCTCAGTCTTGCCCTATTAGGCAGCACAACAGTTTTCGACACTGACAATCATGAGACTGGGCTAATGATGCTGAAAGCTTTGTTTGCATCTCAGGAATAAATTATACTTAAAAATATATTAAAATAGAAAACAGTTAGGTAACACTTCACTTGAAGGGGTGTGCATAAGACTGACATGACACCTTCATAATCATGACATACGTCATGAATATGAAGGAGGTTGGATGCATGTTTATGACAACTGTCATTAAGTGTCTTTCGCTCAGTTATGTCATTTTTAATGCAAATATGACATTATTTGACCTAACCCTAACCTAACCCTACCCTTACCCCTAACCATAGCCATAACAAAAACATCTCAAACAATGTCATCTTTGCATTAAAAATGACATAACTGAGCGAATGACACTTTATGACAGTTGTCATAAACATGCATAATTTCATGTGCATGTCATGATTATGTAGGTGTCATGTCAGTCTTATGCACACCCCTTCAAGTAAAGTGTTACCAACAGTTATTTTAAATTTGCAATTATATTTCACAATATTACTGTTTTATTGTGTTTTTGATCAAATAAATGCAGCCCTGCTGAGCATAAAAGACTGAGCAACTTTTTGTCTCTCTGTATATACTTCACCTTGGACTCTTTGGTCGCGGGACATCCAGTAGAGGACCCCATCTGAGCCCTGTTTGATTTTCTGCGTGTCTGATAAATAACGGAGGCGCTTTTTGTTGAAGTCGCATCCCAGCGCTGCTCTGCGGAGCTCGGTCACTTCCCGCAGCAGCCAGCCGGTCTCTCTCGCTCTCGCTCCCGCTAGCCTCGGCTGCTTCCCCCCGGCGCTGTCCGCTGGCTCTCTCTGGCGCTTCAGGTTGCGCTTGTTTGCAGGCATACTGATATAATGTGGACGTGTGTTTGGGTCGCTGATGGCACGGAGGAGCAGCGCTCTTCTGCGGTTTCTGATGTTGTGCAAGCACGTAGAAAACAACCTAGATACAAACAGCAAGGTCATTTGCATGTGGCTCAAGATGCATAGCAAAAAAAGAGCTCATTGAAGAAACCGTTTACCTAATATGAAGCATGCACTTCCGGACACGTGAAACCAAATGCACTTTTGATAATTCTGTCGCTGTACAATTTTCTCACGTGCAGCTGGTTTTGTAACACCGCTCATTGACCAATGACTGCTGGAGGCGGGGCTTACGCTCCTGCTGTGTTACCCAACGATTCGTTTTCCATAACAATAACAAAGAATTTGCTGCACCAAATTTGACGAAGTGCACTAATTACACATTGCCATGTAGCATTCAAATACAAGTAATCATCATATATTTAAAGCATTACTGCATTTTACGATTTGTACAACTTTTTTTAAAATCAAACTACATTTCCCAAGAGCCTCAGCGCAACGTGCGTAAGTCCGCGCATGCGCAGAAACGTTGAGCTCTCAATGAAAGCTGGCTAGTTTGCTAGTGTTGTCTTGTCGAGCATATTATTCACAGTTACAGATATATATACACGGTTGGGTCGAAGGATCCTGAATCTGGAAGGACAGCAGCAGCAGTATATATTCCTGCATTTAAAATAAAAATAGCCAAAAGAATATCAGATCATATGTCTGTATTTACTACAGAATTAATAGCTATTAGCACTACAATGGATTGAAGAAATACAACCAAATAATATTGTAATATGTACAGATTCAATGTCTGTTCTAACAAGTCTAGTGAGTGGAAAATCTGCAGCACGGCAAGATTTAATATATGAAGTGTTACAGTACTTGTTTAGAATTTAATGGTATACTTCCTATGGGTACCGGCTCATACTGCGGTGGAGCCAAATGATGAAGTGGACTGCTTGGCTAAGATGGCTCTGAAGCACTCACAGTGAAATTAATATAGCAATTAGCAAGTCTGAAATCAAGAGAATAATATCAACTGAAGTACGAAAGATATTGCAACCGATCTGGGCTAGTGGATAAAGGAAGGCATCTTTAACCGATACAGGGTGTGGAGTGAAGAGAGATAATGTGGAGTAGGAAGAACGAGTTATTATAACAAGATGAGGATTGACATCAGCTTAATATTTTCCATTTACACAAAAAGGGGAAGCATGAAGGGACAATTGATAAATGTGGTAATCCAGAAACAGTAAAGCACATTCTTCTCGAATGTGATGTGCATGAAAGAGAAAGAAATCAACTTAATCCTAAATTAGGTTTGATGGGATATGATAAAGTATCACTCAAGATATTACTAGGGAATAGCAAAATGCAATCAAGAATTAAAGAAGTGTTCAATTATCTAAAAATCGACAGGAAATTATGAAATAATATAAATCATTGTGGTAATTTTTTTTGCCTTTAAAAAAAAAACTCAAAAAAAAATATATCTATATATATATATAAATATAATCCCTTCTCTACCAAATCTATGTTCACAATCCACACTCCCAGATCAGTAGTGCGGTAAGTCCCTTTTAAGTGGTTTGAGCCAACACCGAAAAAAAAAATCAGAAGAAGAAGAGAATTGGTTGTCTTTTCTCGCCTGGGTTGTTGGATATTAGTTTATTCCTTTATCTATATATATATAAATATATATCCTATACTATAAATTGTTTTTATTGTCATTATTTTTTTTTTTTGGTGTTGTGTAAGTTGATTTAGATCCTGAGTCCACTCCAATCAGGGGGTGCGGTAATGCACCCGAAAGCTTTGCGAACCGCCATTAGAAGAAGAAGAAGAAGAAGAAGACAAAAAAGCAGTCCCGTGGTGGAATAACGAGTGTAGTAAGGCAATTAGGGAAAGAAATAAAGCGATGAAGAAAGCCAGAAATCTGTATTGTTTAGTGAGTACATTAACTTTAAGAGAGCACAGGCAAACGTGAGGAGGGAGGTAAGAAAAGCAAAAAGAAATTACTGGAGAGAATTCTGTAATAGAATTGGGGAAGAAATTGAAATCAATGAAGTTTGGAATATGATTAGGAAGATGGGAGGGATTCAGAGAAATAACAACATTCCAGTTTTAGTAAATAATGGAAAAATAGCAATAAAAGACAGTGACAAAGCAGAGATGTTAGTGGAAGCATTTGTAAAGGTGCACAGTAATGGTAATATTTCAGATAATATGAGGAGATATAGGGAACAGAAAGTTAGGGAGAATGCTCACATTTATGTAAAGAAGAATCCATCAGGAAGTATGTTAGACTCAGAATTAACTTTGTATGAGTTAAAGAGAGCGCTTGCAGGGGTCAAACATACTTCTCCAGGCATGGATGACATATGCTATGAGATGATAAAGCACTTATCAGAATTATCATTAAGTATGATTTTAAGACTTTTTAACAAAATATAGGAGACAGGGAATTTGCCAGAAGATTGGAAGCATGGGGTCATAGTGCCACTAAAGCCCCGCCCCCCCCCAAAAACCCCCAGGAAAAGACAATTCTCAGCCTATTAATTATAGACCTATTGCGCTGACATCAAATTTATGCAAACTTATGGAACGGATGGTTATGAAAAAAATTTTCAGCATGTCAAAGTGGATTTAGAAAAAGGAGAAATACGATGGATTCAATATTGTGTTTGGAAGCTGAAATTCGAAAAGCTCAAATTAATAAAGAGGTGCTTGTGGGAGTCTTTTTTGATGTAGAAAAAGCTTACGATATATGTTGTGGAAAGAGGGGCTTTTAAAGAAACTGATAAGCTTGGGAATTGATGGAAAAATGTATAACTGGATTCTGAGTTTCTTGATTGGAAGAACAATTCAAGTGAGAGTAGGGACTGCTTTTTCTCAGATTCTCCCAATTGAGAATGGAACTCCCCAGGGAAGTGTGAGCAGTCCTATTCTTTTTAATTTAATGATAAATGACATCTTTCATAACGTTGATACTGGAATAGGAAGATCATTGTATGCGGATGATGGAGCACTATGGAAAAGGGGGCGCAATGTTTTATTTGTAGAAAATAAAATGCAAAAAGCAATGAATGAGGTGGAGAATTGGGCGAATTGTAGGGGTTTTCGGTTTTCTGTGGCAAAAACACAATATGCTTTTCGAAAAAGAATCCAAATTTGAATGTCAAAATGTATGGTTATCAGCTGGAACAAGTAAATGTACTAAGATTTTTGGGTATGTGGATGGATTCTAAATTAAATTTTAAAATTCATATTCAGAAATTGATAGAAAAATGCAAAAAAGGAATAAATGTCTTAAGGTGCTTGTCCGGAGCTGAGTGGGGGGCAAGCTGTCAGTCATTGAAAATAATTTATGGTGCTGTGATTAGGTCAAATATAGATTATGGTAGTGTAGTTTATAGTTCTGCGAACAAAACCTTACTTAAAAAATAGAGGTAATACAAAATCAAGCTTTGCGCATCTGCTGTGGAGCATTTAGATCTTCTCCGGTGGCTTCATTACAAGCTGAAATGGGAGAATTGCCTCTAGAACAGCGTAGGTTTCAGCTGAGATTAAGGTACTGGTATGGTGTAAAGGGACATCTGGAAAACCATCCAGTTAAACTAATTCTGAAAGATTGTTGGGAATATGAATACAAAGAAATTACAAGCTTTGGTTGGGTAGTAAGGAAGGAGGCAAACAGCTTGGAGTTGAAAGACCTTGATATTGCTCCTTCTGTTGCTATTCCAGCAATTCCTCCTTGGTTGTTCCCTATGCCATTAATTGATTTACAAATCAAAACCGGAGATGAACATGCCAACTGAAGTAGTAGTTCAACAATATATAAAACAAGAGTATTATTCTGTGTTACAGGTATTTACAGATGGGTCTAAGGAGCCAGAGTCTGGGAGAACAGCAGCAGCCGTTTATATTCCTACTTTTAAAATAAAAATGGCTAAAAGATTATCAGATCATGTGTCAGTTTTTACTACTGAATTATTAGCTATCATACTAGCTCTACAGTGGATCGAAGAAGTTCAACCAGCTAGAACTGTGATATGTACTGACTCAGTGGCTGCGCTCACTACTGAGTGGTGAATCTGAAGCTCGGCAAGACTTAGTATTTGAAGTTTTACAAAGTTTGTTTAGAATAAGGCAGTTAAGGATAGAGGTAAAATTCCTCTGGGTGCCTGCACATGTGGGTGTGGATGGAAATGGGGAAGTAGACTTGCTAGCAAAGAAAGCATTAAATCATCCACAAATAGAAATTAAGTTAGCTTTAAGTAAAGCTGAATTCAAGAGAGTGATATCATTTGAAGTAAGTAAGAAATGGCAAAAGTTATGGAATAATGGGTCTAAAGGAAGACATCTTTTCCAGATTCAGGAGTGTGTTGGAAATGAGAGGAAAAGATACAGAAATAGGAAGAAAGATGTCATCTTATCAAGACTAAGAATCGGACATACAGCATTAAACTATAGTCTTTATAAAATAGGTAAGCATAAATCAGGGAAAGTGTGACAAATGTGGAGAATTAGAAACAGTGAAACATATTCTTTTTGAGTGTTCTGCATATGAAAGGGAGAGATTTCAATTAATTCAAGAATTAGGATGGCTGGGAGTTGATAATATTTCTTTAAAAGTATTGTTAGGAAATGGGTCGAGGCTATCAAGAGTGCAAAAAAATGTGTTTAAATACCTGAAAAACATAGGAACAATAGATATAGGTATTTTCTTTTCCTTGTTGTTTTTTTTTTTTTTCTTCTGTCTTTTTCCCTTCTGTATTTCTTCCAATTTATTGCCCCCTCCACACTCCGGTATAGTAGGTGGCGGTAATGCACCTTTTTCGCTGGTTTGCCAAACCGCCATAAAACACCAGAAGAAGAAGAAGAAAAAGACGTGTTTTGTTTGGAATCGTTGTATGCAGTGGTTGTTTGCGTCTTTTATTTCTTCATAGCGCAACTGCAGAATGAGTAAATCTATTATAATCGGTCTGCGGTTGGCAGTACAGGGAAACTCGAAAGGTTGAACATGGTCTTTAGGTATGCCACAGATAAAACTAGCCGGTGTGGGTGGTGTGTGTGTGTGTGTGTTTGTGTGTGGTGTGTTTGTGGTGTGTGTGGTGTGTGTGTGTGTTGTGTGTGTGTGTGTGTGGGTGTGTGTGGTGTGGTGTGTGTGTGAGAGTGTGTGAGTGAATGAGAGTGTGTGTGTGTGTGGGTCGGTTTATATCCTGGTGGGGACTTAAACCTGAATACACACAGACTCATAGGGACTCGTGTCACGGTGGGGACCTAAATGTAGGTCCCCATGGGTACAAAAGCTTTTTTTGAAAATCTAAACATGCAGAAAGTTTCCTGTAGGGGTAGGTTTAGGGGTATGGTTGGTGTAGGGCAATAGAAAATACGGTCTGTACAGTATAAAACACATTAGCCTATGGAGAGAGAGAGAGAGTGGGTGTGTGTTTGTGTGTGAGAGAGAGAGAGATGCGAGCTAGAGAGAGATACAGTGTGTGTGTTGTGTGTGTTGTGGTGTGTGTGTGTGGTGTGTTGGTGTGTGTGTGAGCGAGAGAGAGAGAGGGCGAGTTTGTGTGTGTGTGGTGTGTGTGTGAGAGATAGAGAGAGGGAGTGTGGTGTGTGTGTGTGTGTGTGTGAGAGAGAGAAGAGGGAGAGTTTTTGTGTGTGTGTGTGTGTGATAGGAGAGAGTGGAGTGAGTGATGTGTAGAGAGAGAGAGAGAGTGTGAATTGAGTGTGAGTGTGTGTGTGACTGTGTTTGTGTGTGTGTGTGTGTGTTGAGAGGGTGTGTGTGTGTGGAGTGTGTGGTGGGTGTGTGGGTGTGTGAGAGTGTGGTGTGTGTGTGTGTGGTGGTGTGTGAGAGAGAGAGAGAGAGAGAGTGTTGTGTGTGTGTGAGAGAGAGAGTGTGTGTGTGTTTGTGTTTGTGAGAGTGTGTGTGTGTGTGTGTTGTTGTGTGTGTTTGTGTGTGTGAGCGAGAAGAGTGTGAGTGAGTGGTGTTGAGTTGGAGTGTGTGTGTTTGGTGAGAGAGTGAGAGGTGAGTGTGTGTGTGTGGGTGAGAGAGTGAGAGTGTGTGTGTGTGTGGTGGTGTGTGTGTGTGTGTGAAGAGAGAGAGAGAGAGAGAGAGAGAGAGATAGAGATAGAGAGAGAGAGAGAGAGAGTGTGTGTTAGAGCGAGAGAGAGAGAGAGAGAGAGTGTGTTTGAGAGAGAGAGAGAGAGAGAGAGAGAGAGTGTGGTGTGTGCGTGAGAGAGAGTATGTGTGTGTGTGTCTGTGTGTGAGAATGTGTGTGTGAGAGAGAGAGAATGTGAGTGTGTGTGTGAGTGAGTGTGGTGTTTAGTGAAGCTGTGGGTGTGTGAGTGATTTGTGTGTGTGTGAGAGAGTGAGATGGTGTGTGTGGTAGTGTGTCGTTGGGAGTAGAGAGAGAGAGATGGTGTGTGTTGTGTGTGTGTGTGTGTGTGGTGGAGAGTGAGTGAGTGTTTGTGTGTGTGGTGTGTGTGTGGTGTGTGTGTGTGAGAGAGAGAGAGTGGTGTGGTGTGTGTGTGTTGTTGTGTGAGAGAGAGAGTGGGTGAGTGAGTGTGTTTGTGTGTGTGTGTGTGAGAGAGATAGAGAGAGAGAGAGAGTGTGTGTGTGTGAGAGAGAGAGAGAGAGAGAGAGTGTGGTGTGTTTGTGAGAGATAGATGAGAGCGAGAGTGTGTTTGTGTGTGAGAGAGAGAGAGAGAGAGAGAGAGGTGTGTGTGTTGTGTGTGGTGTAGAGAGAGTTACCTAAATTGTGGTCCCCACGGGTACACAAGCTTATAAATCATACAGAATGAAGTTTTTTGAAAATCTAAAAATGCAAAAAGTCTCCTGTAAAGGGTAGGTTTAGGTGTAGGGTTGGTGTAGGGCAAAAGAAAATACGGTCTGTACAGTAGAAAACACCTTACGCCGAAGGAGATTCAGTCCCCTAACAAGGATTAGAACTGAAGGACGGTGTGTGTGTGTGTGTGTGTGTGTGTGTATAGTTGATTAGCATTGTGACATTTTACATGTGATTTATCAGTGTTAACATTGCAGCAATCTCTTTGTATCGTAATATAATATGTATCATCACCATTATCGGTGTTTTATTGATTGGCAAACGTGTTTAAAGATATATCTTGACTGTGTTTGACCGCATTTCCCGAGTATCACTTATTTCCTCAGGGTTATTTATTTAAACAGAATGTTAATTAATATGTATTCAACACCTGTATCGTTCAATTTTATCACATTTATTGCATTCATATTTTACAGATGATATTATCCGGCTGAATAAGAAGCAGAAACAATTCCAGGCCCAGACGTCAAAGCGCAGACTCCCGGTGAAAGGCCGCTTCACTCAGGGGAAGAAAACTGGGCCAAGAGCTGGAGTGCCATCTAAAAGAGGTCAGAATTTGATGTTTTCTTCTTTTTATTGTCACATGAATTTTTTATTGAGCCCATCTAAGTGTATCTTTTCCTCTTTCTCTAAGCATGTTTTAACATTTAAAAGATTCACCAACAGCTGCAATATAACAATACATTGTTTTAGAATAATTTCAGTGTTTTATTGTATGCAAATCAGCCATGTCTGACAATTTTCTGCATCTGGTTTTGTTTTGGCCATCTGTAGGAGGTGTTGTGAACAAACGCTTCTCTGGAAACCGCAAGCTTCCTCCCACGGTGGCCAGGCGTCGTGGGCAGGGGGTCATCACTGGTTTAGCTGCGAGAAAAAATGCCGTCCTGTTTAAAGGGATCAGTCCGCTCAACCGCCCCGTCCAGAACAGACCTGCTCAGAACCGACCGATGCCCAACAGAGCTGCTGTCAACCAGGTGTGGACACTAATGTACTGAAGGGGGATTATAATTAGTTTGTGCATGGTCAGAGTTTGAGCTTAAAAGGTGATTTATTTATTTTTTGTCATACATGTGTGAATGAATTCAGGTGTAACTTTTTATACGTGCGTTCACTTCTCTCAGAGAGCTCAGCCGTTTGTCCAGCGGCGACAGATGCAGATCCAGAGGAGACCAAACAGACAGATGGACTCTCAGAAACCTCAGGGCTCAGTTTCTTACAGACCTTTTCACCTTCACAGAAAATGGTAAGATCTTTTTTTTTTTTCGTTTAATATCTGAGTTAGAGTTGTTGCACGTGCAGTACCTTGTGAAAGTACACATGAAAAACGTGGTGCAGGAGAAGACGCAACTCAAGTCCACATCAAAGCATACATTTGCCAAAAGGAACTCAAGTTTCAGATGAGATTTTATGGTCATATGAGACCAAGATGGATCTTTTTAGGCAGAATTCAGAATATTGTGTTCTACCATTCAAGTTTGGGGTTGTTAAATTAAGCATTTCAAAATAAATACAGCCTTGAAATGCATTAAAACGGTGATATTTTTTAAAAGTTACAATTTAAAATAATTGTTTTAATATATTTTAAAATATAACTTATTCTTTTCTCTTTAATTGAAGCGAAGTTTCATTATTACTTTACTCCCGTCTTCAGTGTCCATGAATCTGTCAGAAATCGTTTCTAAATATGCTGCTGCTTTGCTGTTCAGAAACATGTTTAATATTGTCTTATTTATTTTTGTGAACTTTGATACTGTTTTTTTTTTTTGTTTGTTCTCAAGTCTTTGATAAATAGAAAGTTAAAAAGGACAGCATTTATTTGAAATAGAAATCTTTTGTAATGTTATAAATGCCACTTTTGATCAATTTAATGCATCTTTAAAGGGGTCATATATGATGCGATTTCAAATTTTCCTTTCTCTTTGGAGTGTTAACAAGCTCTTGGTGCATAAAGAAGATTTGTTAAGTTGCAAAGACTAAAGTCTCAAATGAGATATTCTGTATAAAAGTTAAGAGTCAACCACACCAAAACGGCTTCTTCTAACAAGCCCCCACATTCTCAATCACTATGTGTAACATTAGCATAATGCAGAGGCCAAATGGGCAACGCAAATAAAGGAGGCGTTTTTTCAAGGAACCCATAGTGTTGATTTAGCATGGTCCGGGAGACCTGTGTATTCAGTGCGAAAGCAAAAGCCACCACTTTAAATTTTTGGCCTTCTTTATTTGGCCTTTCCGGAAAGTAATATGCATTTAGGGAATAATTGGTTAAGGATTTATTTTACACTAAAATCACAACCCAGATTTTTTTTCGACGAATTTTGCAAACGCTTTTAATTTTACTATGGATACAGTCTTTTTTGAACCTAGAAGAGTACAAGGCGGGCTGTGCACAAAGGCTATTTAAAAAAAAAAAAAAAAAAAAAAAAGGGTAAATTCCTACTTAAATTCCCCTGACTTTGCGATGACAATCTGGTGCTTCTGAATCAGTGACTGTAAGTATGTTTTGTAATTAGTTTAAGTATTTGCTATTGACTTGTTCAAATGCGGAGTTTTGCGCAGCGGAGAGTAAAGCGTTCGTGTGTGTGTGTGTGTGGTGTGTGTGTGTGGGTGTTGTGTGTGTGTGTGTGTGTGTGTGTGTGTTGTGAGTAGGTGAGGGTAACATGTCACATCACAGGATAAGTGGAATGTCTGTCAGAACTCTAGCACGTCAAAGCTGTCTTAATCTTAACCCGGCGGCTTGTGTACTGTATCATCACTGGTCTGTCACGCGACTGACTCTGTTGCCCCCTGTCAAGAGGCTTTAACTGATGGTCAAACTACCACATTTTACGCTTAGATATTTCCTTTGAAAGCTGAAGCTTGCGATTTTATGGTAAGGGGCGTTACATTTCCAACATATTCTGTTACCAAACCAAATACACAAAATAATGAGCTTTTAAAAAGCATCATATGACCCCTTTCAGCATATGAAAGTTTGAATTTCTTTTTTTTTTTTTTTAAGACACATGTATAAATAAACAAATCTATTACATAGGCAAAATGTCCATGTAAGATTTGACTCAGTGAAAGGCGGGAGAATTAAAGTTAGAAATTAGGGTGGGACTTAATAACCAATTGAAATTAAGATTTATTCATTTTTAGTAGTGCTGTCATTAATCGTGATTAATCGCATCCAAAATAAACGTTTGTATTTACATAATATATGTGTGTTCTGTGTATCTTTATTATGTTGTATATATCATTGCAAACACATGCATGTATTATTAAGTTAAGAAAAATTTTTATGTTTATATAATAAAGATATTTATATTTAATGGTATAATGTAAATATTTTCAAAACTAATACTGTATGTGTGTTCTTGTTATCTATAATTAGAACTTAAATATATGATATATATATATATATATATATATACATGCATGTGTGTGTATTTAAATATACACAGTACACACACATATCATGTAAACCAAACTTTTATTTTGGATGCGATTAATCGTTGGACAGCACTAATTTTATTTCTATTGTTTCCATTGTTTCAATGTAAAATGATTGCCTTTTTTTTATCATCCCTGTTCTGTACAGTGATACCGGCTAAGCCGATCGGTTGCGTGGCTCCATGTTCCTAATGCCACTAGAGAAAAGCACGACCGGACCACCTTTTCCTCGGTTAAAGTTCAGGACCTCAGAGTAAGAAGCCAGTTAAATAGAACTCCTGCGCCTAGAGTTTGACCCACGGATTGTTGAAAAGCACAGAAGCTGTCACGGTTAGCCCGTTGTCACTAGCACTCTTAGGGAGATCTGGGCATAAAGAGCTTGTGCATGTCATGCTTCGTGCTGGGCGCATCCATGTTAATCAACTTCACAGCTTTTTAGGGGCCGTGGTGTTTCACTTAAGTATGTAATGTAGTTAGCATACATGCTTAAAGTGTTTAAAAACTAGTTTTTAAAA
Organism: Sinocyclocheilus anophthalmus; assembly: GCA_018155175.1. Lineage (NCBI taxonomy): Eukaryota > Metazoa > Chordata > Actinopteri > Cypriniformes > Cyprinidae > Sinocyclocheilus > Sinocyclocheilus anophthalmus. The sequence continues at coordinate 126,883 of JADLZN010008349.1, read as the reverse complement.
TTGTTACTTTCTGTAGTAATTTATAGAAAATGAATGTGTACGTAACAATGAAAGTGTTCAAAAGTTTATTTGTCGGTAAGCCTAAGGCGTTTGGCTCTTTGTTTTATAGTTGAAAATTGTGAAATGTAACATTAGAAATCGTTGTTTGTGGCTCGCCTGTTGTTCGCAGTCACGAAAATTGGCATTAATCTGTTACTGGTTTGTGTACTACTCTTGTGAACCATTTTAATGAATCACAAAAAATAATCAAACCATAGGCTATTTAATTCATATCAATCCTTCGCTGAATAAACTCAATGAATCAAAGTCTCTTTAAATGTTAGTCCAGAATAAAGCAAGAATGGTTTTATGTTTTCAATCAGTGACTGTTCATATGAAAATGTATTTAAAATGCATTATGAATTTAAAGATAAGCCAATTAAAATATAAGAGCACTGATTTGGCTTCCTGTCTATTAGTACTTTACAATTTTTTTTTTTTTGAATAGGTTCATACACAAGTTCAGAAGACAAAGTCTGCTCAAGCCACACAGAGAAACTGCACTAGCTAGGTTCGTGGCTTCCTCGTAAGTAAAAAACATTCTTCAAATTTAATTTTTTTTTTTTTTTTTTTTTTTTGTGCTTTTTTTTTTTCAACTACTACACCCGTTCAAAAAGTTTGGGGTATTCAGATTTTTTTTATATACTTTATTTTAAATACTTTTATTCAGCAAGGTTGCATTGAATTTATAAAAACTGTCAGTAAAGACATTTACAAAGTTACAAAAGATTTCGATTTCAAGTAAATGGTGTACTTTTAAACGGGTCCTATTATGCTCTTTTACAAAGTCTTGATTTTGTTTTGGGGTGTACTAGAACAGTCTCTCATAGCTTGGTGCATTTTTTTTTTTTATTTTTCACATAAGTTGACCTTTAAATCCTTTTTCTCCCTCCTTCTCGTTCTCCTTTCCTTCCCTTTCTCCCAGCCTTGCCACAAAAAACGGCTCGATTAGTTCCGGCTTTGATGAAGGTCTGCCTTCCGAAAAACAAAATGTGTTGTGATTGGTTAGCTGTCCCAGTGGCTTTGTGACTTGGCGACTGCTTAGACGGACTGTGTTTCGTACTCCTTGCCACGCTGGGCCCGCCCCTTGATCCGTCTTTCAACAAAAGCTTTTTGGCGAATCCGGCACTGTACTCCCTCGTGTTGTGGAAGCTGTCCTCAGTAAAATGCGCAGCACACAATAGCAAATTGGGGTTATAATGGACAGAGTTAAAAAAATAAATTGCAACCACTTTTTTTCCTTGCCCCCCTGACATCATGATATATATCATCATCCGCTTTCGGAAGCCCAAACAAAGACGTTTGGGCATGGAGGTGAAAAAAAAACAGCGTTTCAGGGGGTCGCACACTGGACGAGAAGCGCAGCATCGCGCCACATCTTTAAAATTAAAATACATAATTTTCTATGAGTGTAGGCACACCGGCGGCGTCTGGACGCTGTTCGCGGCGCCCAGCTACGTCGTGTTATGTTTGTAAGAATTGTTCTAGACATGCCAAAAGTTTGAGGCTACAGCACAGCAGCTCTTCTTCTTCGTTTTCTCTGATGCACTAACTCTGCAGCAGCTCTTCTTCTTCGTCGTCTCAACCAAGCTTCTAACCACAACCTCGACCCCTCCCCACCATTAAAATTTCTGTAGGTGGGAATTATTTTTAATGATATTCCAATGAGCCGCTTTGTGATATCACAAAGCCCGGAAAACAAACGCTGTAGTCCAAACGAGCCGTTCGTTGTAGTTCTTGAAAAGGGATTTTAAAAAAAACAAATATCTCCCTTTGGAGTGGACTTTTGAGATTTGTAACTTTCTAGACCTTTTTAATGCCCAAACATACACACTACAAACTGACACACCTGACTAAAATAAAATAAAAAAATTGACAAAGCATAATAGGACCACCCTTTAAACTTTCTATTGTCAATCCTGAAAACAAAATGGACACTGAAGAACCGGAAAATCAAGCTTTGATCACAGGAATAGATTGCATTTTAAAATATATTCTAATATAAAAGTTGTGATATTACAACAATACTGTTGTACGATTTTTTTTTTTGTGGTTTGTTTTTGGAAAAGAATGAATGCCAGATGGTTGGAATAGTGTAGATGCCCTGTAACTGTTTTCCTGTTAATACTCTTACTGATTTAATCACATATATTATCCTCTCGTCCTCCACCAGGGTGGCGCACTCCTACGAAACAACAGTGGCATCCCTCAACTGTGGCATAGACAAAAAACCCCCAGCTAGAACACAGCCTGATTATTGATTAATAATTTGATTAGACCCGATGCACAATTCATAAGACATCCAATAGGTTGCCATTCAGATATTTGGTTTTTAACTTGGTGTTTTTTTGTATTCTAATCTAAATGATACTACTCATTAAGATGTTCAGCAGAAGAATCATGTTCTCACAAAAGCCCACACCTGTTTCCCGGTTGCCCATCCCTTTGTTTCCATCTTGGGTCTTGTTAGTTTTGCAGGTTTAACAACCTTTGAGAACTCTCTCCAGCATGTTTTAATGTGGTCTGGGAACACAGAAGTATGATGTTGTGGTTTCGCTCTCGCACACAGCGCACAGGCCGGCCTCAGTCCTGGTCCCTGCAACCCCGTGACTCCATCCAGCACGCCCCTTTCACCCTCACCTCCTCGAAGGATAGCCGGAGATGAAACTCCTAAAGGTGTTCACGCCCTGCAAGTTTGATATCAACATGTTGGGAAACCGGTGGTGAACAAATGTGACCCTGGATGGACCCACAAAACCAGTCATAGAAGCAATAAAAAAAAAACAATGGCGATTTATACATCATCTGAAAGCTGAACGAATACGCTTTCCATTGATGTATGGGTTTGTTAGGATAGGAACAATATTTGGCCGAGAGCATTTTTGAAAATGCTGGAATCTGAAGGGGGCAACAAAACAACACATGAAAATATTGAAAATCCGCCTTTTACCTTTAAATTTGTCCAAATTAAGTTTTTAGCAATGCATATTACTAATAAAAAAATGTTTTGAATATATTTACAGTAGGACATTTTTACTAAATATCTTCATGAACATGATCTTTACTTAATATCCCTAATGATTTTTGGCATAAAAGAAAAAAAAAAATCGATAATTTTGACCCACACAATTTTTTTTGGCTATTGCTACAAATACAAATACCCCAGCGACTTAAGACTGTTTTTTTGGTCCAGGGTCACAAATATCAATCAAACCCGTATTATCATTGAGTCACTGAAATATGTTTTTATTATAGTAATTTTAAGATGTTCCTTTGTTTACAAGTTTAATTATACATTTAAAGATACTACTAGTAATATGAAATGAAACTGAACGTCTTGTACTTACTACATGTTATATTACGGGTGTTTGCTGTGATTTATATAATTTATTTGTTATTACTAACTATAAGTAATCACATGTAACTAGACGCTGTAAAAATGTTTATCTCTTAAATTTGACATGCAAGAATGCATTTGTTTTGCATAATTCGACACAAAAAAATTACTGATGTATTGTTTGTTTGTTTTTTTTAACCAAAACGCAGAAACCTAATTAAAGATTGAATGTAGCCTAAAACTGTCCCGAAAAATAAAGTTGATCAAATTATTTAATAATCAACACTTATAACCAGTACTGTAATTACAATTTTTTATGTTTATGAAAGAAGTGTCTTATCAAGGCTGCATTACAAACAGTATACACACAGTAATATTGTGACATATTTTAACTATTTAAAACTACTATTTTTTTTAAATGTAATTTAAATGCTGGATTTTCAGCATCAATACTCTACTCTTCAGTGTCACGTGATCCTTCAGAAATCATTCTAATATAAAGATTTGCTGCTCAAGAAACATCTCATTATTATCAATGTTGAAAATAATGGTGCTACTTAATATTTGTGTGGAAACCGATACACAACTATTGGCGTTAGAGTTAAAAAATGTTAATACATTTATTCCACAAAGATGCATTAAATTGATCTAAAGTGAGCGTTTTTAATGTTACAAAATGTTTGTTTCTTCCTTGGACTTTCTATTTTTCCTATTCAGCAAAGAATCCTGAAAACAAAATGTATCATAGTTTCCCCAAAAATATAAAGCAGCACAACTGTTTTTCAACTGTTGTAATTATTAATTATAAAATTAAGCATAAACTAGATACTGAAAAAGTGCGCCATTGGAGAAATGCCAATGAAATGCAACGGTTTCTTTTATTTATTTATTTTTGTCTGATACAGAAAATTTGTGGTTGGTGAAATTTTGGTGCATTACTTCAAAGAAAGAAAAAGTAGTGTTTATTCTCATGAACCAATATCTGATTTGTCCAACCATTTGTTTGAATCACCTTCATGATCTTTTTTTTAATCCAAAAAACTAATGTAAATCTCTGACTACATTTACATGCACTTCAAATATGAACTCTTCCAGCACTGAACCTCAGCCGGTGTTTTGCTTTCCTGTTTGAAGAAAAAAAGCAAACTGTTCCAGATCAGCCGCTAGAAACGCATTTACCTCAGTGCTGGTGAACCTGATGGCCGTCTTCATTGTTGTTCTTTTCTCTATCAGACTGAAATGACCCTCAACGAGCGGTTCCGCCTCCTGAAGGACCAGTGTGTGGCGGCAGCACAGCAGAGCAGCAAAGGAGGCCGCTTCGTCACTGTGGCCTAGAGCTGAACTCTCTGTTCCTGTGTGATCAACAACAATCCTACAGGACAGAACAGGCAAACAGCTGAACTAACGCTGTTCATGACTCACAGTGATTAGCCCTAATAGAGGAGACTTCATCAGAATGTGGATATGCCGGTTCTCTGGAGAAGGAGACGTTGGGGAAGTGACTGATTTTTTTAGTTTTTTAGTTTATTTTTCTAAAAAGCTGCCATGCTGTCCTCACAAAGCAAGTATTAACTGTCGTCCCTGAGTTTCAGTTACGTTGTCGTCTCTTGAGCTGCCCTTGGTATGTGATGGCATCCTGTTTTTTTTATATATATGCATAAAGAAGTTGCAGCTCTATGACTTGAAACATTTCTGGATAGACTTGGGTTTTCACAAAGCAGATGTATGAAACAGAACATTCTTTTTGTAGAGCAAAAAAAGACTGTTTTAAGATGTTTTATATGATTTCAAATTAAAAAACATTGTGAAACGTGTCTCGTTTTTGATAACCACGTTCCGATTAATGACACTTTAAATGCATTCTTTGTAAGAGCCTTTGCATGGGTTTATTCATGCAACACTAAGTAATTATTTGTTACCCTGTTCCACAAAACCAGTCATTAGGGTCAATCTCAATTTTGAGATTTAATAAATAAGCTTAAGAATAAATAAGCTTTCCATTGATCAATCTCAATTTTGAGATTTAATAAATAAGCTTAAGAATAAATAAGCTTTCCATTGATGTATGGTTTGTTAGGATAGGACAATATTTGGGTGAGATGCAACTATTTGAAAATCTGAGGGTGCAAAAAAATCTAAATATTGAGAAAATCACCTTTAAAGTTGTCCAAATGAAGTTCTTAGCAATGCATATTACTAATCAAAAAGTAAGTTTTGATATATTTACAATAGGAAATTTACAAAATATCTTCATGGAACGTGATCTTTATTTAATATCCTAATGATTTTTGGCATAAAAGAAAAATCGCTGATTTGACCTATACAATGTATTGTTGGCTATTGCTACAAATATACCCCAGCGACTTAAGACTAGATTTGTGCTCCAGGGTCACATCTGAAGTTTTAATAGTGGTTCATTTAGGTAGGTAATGGGGAAAATACAACTACAATGCAATTAAATAGTGCATCTAAATGTAGTTTTTGACTATAAATGGGGTACAGGAAAAATGTGTATACATTTCTAAATATAAAATTAATAAAACATTGTTAAATGTATTTGTATCGTAAAACAAAATTTTGTTTTCTGTACTTAATAATAAATTCATTGCATCATTTAAAACTAATTATTTCAAATTTTAGTGGTTCGTAAAAATTTAGTAAAAGTACTTTATTGGGGACAAATACTACAATACAATTAAATAGTGTAATACAGGTGAAATATTACTCATTTGCATCTAAATTTAGTTGTTGAAACTATAAATGGGGTGGAGAAAAAATTTCTATAAAATTCTAAATATAGAATCAATATATAACATTAAATATTGTTGCATGAGTTCTTTGTACGAACCAATCTTAAAATGTGCTTTTTTTCACTACTTTATACATAACTACACTTAGTTTTAAAGGGGTCATATGATGCTGCTTAAAAGAACATTATTTTTTGTATTTGGTTTAATGAAATGTGTTTAAGGTTAAAAAAAACTTATTTTCCACATACTGTACATTAATTTTTTCTCCTCTATGCCCCGCCTTTCTGAAACGCGTCGATTTTTACAAAGCTCATCGGTCTGAAAAGCAAGGTGTGCGCTGATTGGCAGCTATCCAGTGCGTTGTGATTGGCCGAAATACCTCAAGCGTGTGACAGAAATGTTACGCCATCACCCTCCTGTGATGCCCTGTCCGGCGGAGCGATGAGACAAAAACATTAAAAAAAAACCATTATAAACGAGGCATTCGTTGCATCCAGTGGGGACATAATTACTGATTATACTGACTTATACTGTCTTTTTACGAGTTACATTGCATCGCGCCGCATAAACATAAAACCACGTCTGCATTTGTTGATAGGAGAGAAATTACAAACAACATGTGCTACTCTACACTGCCCAAAACTCGTGTTTGAATCGTCAGTGGCAAATTCTTTAAATATGAAAACGTACTTATGTCTGGGAGTAGAACAGCCGGCATGCGGTACTCTTCGAGGATAGAACAGCTTCATAAAATGCTATGCACACTTTGAATATTTGGGGAACTGTTCTGGACATTGTTTGGAAAATACAACTTAACCCACTTGATTTAGGAGTGTCCTCTTTAGCAGACCAGATAAGTAGTTTCGCTTTCACAACTGAAACACACCGCGTCCTTCAGACTGGCGGCGTTCATTACTTGCGTGAACATTTGGGTGGCTTTATGCAAATATTCCCACACAGTGACGTAGACATGTGGGGCGTGTTTAAATGAGGCGTTTTAGGAGGGCGTGGACAATTCTTAACTTTTATAAAGAATATCTCTTTGGGTTTGAGACTTTAGTCTTTGTAACTTTATGGATTTTCTGTATGCACGAACAGCTTGTAACACTCCAAAGAGAAAGGAAAACTTGAAATCGCATCATATGACCCCTTTAAATGTTGTTATAAGTTTTATTTTAATAGTGGTTCATCTCTATTTAGTTCAAAAGTACTTTATGGGGAAAAACACAACTACAATTAAATGGTGTAATACAGATTCAATCTTACTCATTTATATCTAAATTTAGCTTTTGACTATGTAGCTGGATCATATGAATACAGCTGGTGTTTAGGCTGTATTTCACCTCGGGTGGAGGAAAAGTGTACAAAATGTAACAGCCATATAACAGCGTAAGGTATGTTTGTATCCAGTTTTATGGCTGTCTTTTTTAGCAACCACATAAATTTGGTATGATGGCTAAAAATCTTTTTCCTTTATAATTCAATCATTCAGAGGGTCTTTTTTGTGCCTGGAATTGTACACGTTACAACATATAACAGTATGTGTCAGTAGCCCACACATCAAGCTAGATCTGTCCTGTTTCCTCTCAATGTGGAGAAGTCTGCCTACGGTGAAATCATGTGAGCCTTCAAGTGCGAAAATAATTATCATGGTGCATAAAGCAGAAACAAGAGCGTCGCAGACAATTTCACACCCTGTTTCTAGAGTGCACTGCTGATACAAACACTACCAAACAGTTTTGTAATTTGAATATTGCATTTATTTAAATACATTAAAATTTGCAATGTAACAAAACTATTGGCATATGAAATTCAAACACCATTTAAATGAACGAAACATGGCTCACTTCATTTTCTGTGGCTAGTGCGTCTCGCACACACTAGTCTGTCTCTCCCTTCAGGCAGGACACGTATCACCAGGATACTACAAATTGAGTGCCCAATACAAATGAGGTAAGAAAGTGGTTTGACTTTTCCGATTCATTACAGAACACCTGCCTAAACAAGAAAAAAAAAAAAGTTTGAGAAAAAAAAAAAAAGTACATAGAGTGTGCATAAAAAATGAAAACAAACAAACAAACAAAAAAAAGAAAGACACAGCTTTGAATCTTTGGTTACAAAGTAGGTTGAACAACTTCACAGTTTTTTTGTCTTTTCAATCCCCTTCCCGACCCCAAAAACCTACGAGACATCAGGGCAATATGGCAACTGACTTCATTTTCCAACATCCTACAAGCTTTCTTCATCAGGGTAGACCATTGAGGATTCAGTTTAGATCTTCGCCCACAAACCTGTACAAACTTGTCACGCTCTTTTTATCTTTACACTATACACAATGTACATTCACACCAGGTTCACATTCTTAATCCACAGAGAAACGCCGCTGTTAGTGTTTAAACTCTACCCACTGCTACTCGGTCACGGTTTACGCTTACATTGACGATCGATACTGTAAGACTGCCGCTCGCTGTCGGATCGACGGGTTCTGTGACATTGTTCCTCTGGGAAAATAGCAGCCCTATAATAAATAACAAAGAATACAATTGAATTGAAGGGTGAATCGAAATCACACGAAATACGGTGGCTCTGAAAATAGACTTCTCGCTTCGAAAACTGCAATGCTAAAAAATACACCTCTTTCATGGCTGGATTCTCTTTATTAAAAAAATAACTCTCTTCACAATTTGTCCAGCTGGTCCGGGGCGGGGCGAAGGGGCGACCGTGGTCCGAGGGAGCGAGATGGGTTTCTGCTGCTGCGGTGATGCACAGGCTTCAGGCGGAGGTGACGCTAGGCTGCGGCTGTCGTGGCAGGGAGTCTGCGCTCTGGTTGGAGTCCAGCTGAAGGTAAGGCTGAGGCTGGGCTTGGCCCGGGACGGGAGCGCTGGAGCTGGATTGGACGGTGAGCTGAGAGAGCTGATCGTTGTTGGCTAGAGACTTGAGCACTGCGTTCTCTCGCTCCAGCACAGAGTTCCTCTCGTAGAGCTCCTTGATATGCTCCTTTCAACCACCTCACTCCTCCCGCACAGCATACATCAGATGGCTTTTCACTAAATCCTGCGTCACGGTGCCATTCCCCTCCATAAAAAAACAATAACCCCAGAATAACAACACATAACCTAAAAAAACCCCCATGGAATCATTTCAGGGGAGAGAACGTACATGCAGAAACCAACATTTGCCAGATCATTGTGGAACTCTACACTCTTATAAATAAAGGTGCTTAAAAGGTTCTTCCCAGCGATGCCATAGAACCATTTTTGGTTCCACAAAGAAAAGAACCATCTCTTTCTTACCTTTTTAGAATCTGAAGAACCTTCTTTCGCCACAAAGAACCTTTTGTGAAACTGAAAGGTTCTTCAGATGTTAAAGGTTCTTTATGGAACCATTTTAGCCTAGTGGGCGGCCCGATCTACGGCGATATATGACATTTTTCAAAATCGGTCCTGAAAGTTTTTGTTTGGCCAGATGGGTCGATGGCGGGAATTTTCTTGACGGTGCTGAGAGAGGCAGAGCTCCTGACAAGCAAGTGCTCACATTCTCCCTCTGTTCGCTGACGTCGTTAACAGTCTGTCTAAAAGGATGAACAAGTCTGTCTCATAATCCGATAGAACAGTTTTAACAAATGGAATTAAATGTATACAAAGGATCATAAACGATTGATTTTTATTATTAGTAATAGAAAGGAAAAATTATAATACTTTTGTTGCCGTACAGAATGCAGCAAATACGATTTACGTATTGAACAAATCTTTAGAATGATACTGAAAATGTTTAGTCACCAACCGTCAAACTTAGGGTCGAATCCACTTGTAGATCTTGTGAAGTGTGGCATGTGACCTTCATGGATTGCAGTGTGCTCTGCAGACTTTTGTCCGTTGCAAAAGGAAGCTTTAAATACATTAATTGTGATTTTAAATTATGCTGCGTTTTATGCATTTGCCCACTGCCATATTAATGTATTTTTCACTGTGTGCTGTATGTAAAATGAGTTTTACCTTGGCTTTATTTGAAAAAAAATTAAAATTATTATTCACACAAACTTCCCAGAATACTGAGTACTCTGTTGGTTACAGTGTTTACTTCCTTTTAATTATATTTTTATTAAATATTAATTTATATGTGAAAAAATGGTAAGCTTAAAGTTATAAGTAGGGACTCTCAAATAATTTTTTCTAAGCAATTTTCAAATGATTTCAAATTTCTTAAATATTAATTAAAATAAATACATATATCCGGCTTCTAGCGGCCACATGCTTTACACGATATGGCAGTCAAAAAACCAATATCGGTTGACCACTAATTTAGACCAAAAAAAGGTTCATCTATGGCATCGTGAAGCACCTTTATTTTTAAGAGTGTACACTGTCGTGCATGATTCTGCGGAATAAAATCCAAATCTGGTTTCTTACTAACTTTGAGATGCTGGTTTTAAACCTAGCACCTGTTTTCCTCCAGCATGTCATGTTTTTCTCAAAATATGCATTTTGTAGCATTTTCGCTGACGACAGCCGTTTTTAAGGTGAAGTCGTCTTGTATTATCCCTTGATCAATAGAAACACTGCCACAAATACATAATTCCCATCTTCCGCTGAGCCAGATTATTAGGATTTGTTCAATTCTCAGCAGATTTTCAAAGGTATGAATGATTCTGAAGACATTATTTTATGCCTCATCCTGAATTTAATGTTAGAATTATGGTCAGTGAAAATGCAAACATGATCCAGATAATTTCTGCTACATCTGTGGGTTCTACAACAGAATATTACAGATTTTGTGAAAAAATGCTTTTTAAAAATGTTTTTCGGCATTGAGTATTTGAACATTTTTCCAATATTTTGCAGATTGTACATTATACATTTTGAATTCTTTGTCATTAAAATTTTTTAAACTTGACATTAAAGCATTAGTCATTAAAGCTGATACATATATTTAATTTGAAAAATCTTTTTTACATTTTTTGCAGGGCTGGGATGTACGGCTGTGTTTAAATTTTAAAATAAAAAATATATGTATATATAAAATAATAAATAGAAAAAAAGAGTATATAATACATTAAAAGAAAACTTACCATTGCTTGTTCATATTTTATTAGCATGGCAACCACAATGCTAAGAGCAATGCAATTAGAAAAAAAAAAATGGTGCTGACAAATAAAGATATCATTTTTCAGAAGGTAAAACCTGCACATTAAAGAAAAAACAAGCAGCACTCTTTCTGTTGCTGATTCTTTCTCCAAACTTCCTTTGAGTATGTTATGTTGTGGCACACACACACACACATCTATTCAAAAGTGTCTGGGGTCAGGAAGATTTTTTTTAAATTATAAAAAAAAATGTATTGAGTGAGAGAAAAAGAAAAAAAAAAACGAAAAAAAAAAACTGTAGGACTCCCCAAAGCTAGGACTCAAACTCGGGACGCCCGAAGACAAGCGTTATTGTCGCACATCTGCCCACGAGACAGCAAATGATGACACTGATTTAGAGACATTCTGTACTTCTCCCTACAATTTACTTGCACAGGAACAGCAGATAAGCATCAACCATAATAGGTCCATTTAAGAGGAAATGCATTTAGCCCAAAATCACACTGACACAATTTGGGAGACTAAATTGCTCTCCAAGTTGTTGTACTGCTATCTTTCACAAGCAGACCCACGTACACATGCATACATAACTGCTGAAGAGTTATACAGTCTCATAAAGGTCAAGAAGTTCAAAAGTGACAAAAAAGTTCAGCTTCAGGCCACACAACCATGTACAAAGAGTGTGTGTGCTCTTTAATATCCACACAATAGCAGCGACAGGCATCTCATCTCATCCTCTATAATGCCACAGAGTCAAAATACTGACCAAAGACTATTTTAAACAGGATCTTTGCACCCAAGGAAACAGCATGTTGGGGAACTGGTTCGACTGACAAATTAGATCCAGTCTTGCAACATATCCAAGACCACAGCAATGGCAGCTGATAACCTCGAGCAAAGGTATTTAAAGGCAGGCTTGTCCATGCAAACAAAGGATCGCTTGTCTAACTTGTCTCGTTATTTAAAAACAAAATGCTGTGAGGTGAGAACGTAAGTTTATTGTCAAGAAATAGAGCTGACTCAGAAGAGAGATCACATCGTAGTGCCACAAAGTAAAAAAAATGTTTGTAATAATTTTATATATATATAACATACAGTGTGGCAAAAAAGTATTTAGTCAGCCACCAATTGTGCAAGTTCTCCCACTTAAAAAGATGAGAGAGGCCTGTAATTTCATCATAGGTATACCTCAACTATGAGAGACAAAAGGAGGAAAAATCAGAAAATCACAGTGGAGGATTTTTAAAGAATTAATTGGTAAATTCCTCGGTAAATAAGTATTTGGTCACCTACAAACAAACAAACAAGATTTCTGGCTCTCACAGACCTGAAACAAATTCTTTAAGAGGCTCCTCTGTCCTCCACCGGTTACCTGTATTAATGGCATCTGTTTGAACTCGTTATCAGTATTAAAGACACCTGTCCACAACCTCAAACAATCACACTCCAAACTCCACCATGGCCAAAACCAAAGAGCTCTCAAAGGACACCAGAAACAAAATTGTAGACCACCAGGCTGGGAAGACTGAATCTGCAATAGGTACGCAGCTTGGTGTGAAGAAATCAACTCTGGGAGCAATTATTAGAAAATGGAAAACATACAAAACCACTGATAATCTCCCTCGATCTGAGGCTCCACACAACATCTCACCCCGTGGGGTCAAAATGATAACAAGAACTGTGAGCAAAAATCCCAGAACCACACGGGGGGACTAGTGAATGACCTGCAGAGAGCTGGGACCAAAAGTAACAAAGGCTACCATCAGTAAAACACTGCGCCGCCAGGTACTCAAATCCTGCAGTGACAGACGTGTCCCCCTGCTTAAGCCAGTAAATGTCCAGGCCCGTCTGAAGTTTGCTAGAGAGCATTTGGATGATCCAGAAAGGATCAGCTTGAAAACAACCCCCAAAAAAAAATAGAAACTTTTGGTAAAAGAACTAACTTGTCGTTGTTGGCGGAGAAAGAATGCTGAGGTGCATCCCAAAGAACACCATACCTACTGTGAGCATGGGGGTGGAAACAATCATGCTTTGGGGCTGTTTTTCGGCCAAAGGGGACCAGGAGACTGATCCGTGTAAAACGAAAAAAGAATGAATGGGGCCATGTATCGTGAGATTTTGAGTGAAAACCTCCTTCCAATCAGCAAGGGCATTGAAGATGAAACGTGGCTGGGTCTTTCAGCATGACATGATCCCAAACACACCGCCCGGGCAAGAAGGAGTGGCTTCGTAAGAAGCATTACAAGGTCCTGGAGTGGCCTAGCCAGTATCCAGACCTGAACCCAATAGAAAATCAATGGAGGGAGCTGAAACTCCGTGTTGCCCAGCGACAGCCCCAAAAAATTACTGCTCTAGAGGAGATCTGCATGGAGGAATGGGCCAAACTACCAGCAACAGTGTGTGAAAACCTTACAGAAAACGTTTGACCTCTCTCATTGCCAACAAAGGGTATATAACAAAAATATTGAGATGAAATTTTGTTATTGACCAAATACTTATCTTCCACCATAATTTGCAAATAAATTCATTAAAAATCCTACAATGGGATTTTCTGGAGTTTTTTTCTCATTTTGTCTCTCATAGTTGAAATGATGAAACTCTATGATGAAAATTACAGGCCTCTCTCATCTTTTTAATTTGGAGAACTTGCACAATTGGTGGCTGCCTAAATACTTTTTTCCCCACTGTAAGTAGATATATAATATATTATAATTAATTTTACTTTATGCTGTAAATATTAAGCCGGAAAGTTGATTTAAATATGAATCCTGCATGTTCTGTGTCTCTGTGTGAATGAATGGTGCAGTCGCTCGGTTTCGTTTACTACACACATACTGAAGCGCGCGTGACGCTTGTGGTGATTTTAGCGTCTGCCTGCTCACTAAATTAGGACATAAATACATGAACAACATCTCCCGAACTGCTCTGAGAGTCACTTCATGAGCATTTTGCCATTTCAGTTGAGTAAAATTATTGTCATATCATATACACACAGAAACTTAAACGTATTCACAGCAAACTGTCAAAATAAAAGTCGGTTGATTTGAGACATTGTGCTATACCATTTTTCAGTTAGAAGGTACCATAGCCTATAATACTACTACTACTACTAAAATGTAAACAAACGTTATTTAAGGAATAATCACACAATGACATGTCTTCATAGTTGTAATTTAATAGTAAATCCAGTGTTTGCCAAAACTATTGTTGCTGATTTGCATAAATAAAGAAAATGATAAATTAATGTTTGCCCTATTTGATAAGAAAAAAAATAAATAAAAGAAATAATTTAAAAAAGAAAATCACAAGGCTACGTTTACGAAAAAACACAATGAAATATAATTAAGTGTGTTATCTTTAAATAATTAGAATGCTAAACACAGAATTTGGTTAACAATTAAAAAATTATAAAATATGGTGAGAAAAAATAAAACCTTGCATAGGGCCCTAAAATGTAATTTAAAAAAATGTAAAATGTATGTGAAAATGTGGTAAGTTTATGATTTTAATTAGACAGCTTTTTAAAGGAATAACTTTAATTGAACTATTAAAAAGGAGTCGATAAAAATTAAAACGGAAAAAAAGAACGCCAGGAAAAATTCAAACGGAATTAGGAACTTTCTAGGCCATAACTATCCTCAGCTTGCCGCGCCCCCAGTTTGTGGGAACCAACTGCTGTTTCTTTTAATGGATTAACTAATCGGTTTATTATATATATTTTAGTAAGTGGAATCAGTTTATAAATATGTAAAATCTTGATGACTGCTGTCACTTCCACTTAAAGGGATATTGTGTTGTTTTTAGTTATTTTATGTATACGATTTATAATTTTGTGCAATTACTTGCCTGTAAGGTGCAGTTGTGGCAAAACCTTTGCGTGTTTCATTGGTGGTAATACTGCTAAAATGTATGAAATAGATAAACTTTTAATTTATGTACCAAAGTTGATTCAAATGCCTACATTTTTTGCTTTCAGGAATAAAGACCCTTTTTCTCAGATATTTCATCAGTGAGGAATCTTTAAAAAAAAAAGTCTGAACATCTAAGTCTCATTCTAGTGAAACAGTCTCGTGTCTGCTTGGGAAATACGTGTATGTTACCTAGTTCTACGTTATCCAAAAAGTTCCCAAGGATTTGTAAATCCAGAGAAATTAAAATTTTAAATAATGGCTCGTCCCTGTTCATTGTCGCCTATCAATGGCATAATATCCACACTATTCTCGGTTTCCCATCATAGAAACTAGAAAAAAAGCTGCTGTAGTTCAAACTTAAATCAGTGGCAATAAAATGCAAATGAATGAAGTGTTCAATGTAGATTTCTTTTTACGTGTTTTTACAGTGTTGCGCATTATAACCAATCACACATGAGTCTGTTGAGTTTATGAACACAATGGCCAATCAGAGGCGTTCAGATTAGTCGTCATCATCACCAGATGAGTTTTTTGTTCACCGCACACGTTCTGACTGAACTCTGCTCCCACGCGAATTCTCTCATCATAAACAAAGTGCAGATGTACGTATGATGCAAGAGATTCATTCATCAAACAGTGTATAGACAGCTTTATAAGGGGAGTTTTTTGAGAGTGCTTAAACTCGCGCTAGAATTAAGTCAGGTTAGGACTTGACAACGTAAATGTTCTTTTGGCTGATTTTCTCTGATAATTTATTCACTGTTGTATAAAATGTGGAAGGCAAGGTAATAGACAAATAATTCTATTTCAATCCGTGAAATTGATCGTGAACTCCATACATAAAACGACTCTCCGCGTTCTTTTTCTTTATCCACCTTTTCTTCAACGCGGAAGCAAGCCTATGGGTGAGACTTCCGGTTCATTAGCCGCTATAGGGAAATAACGAGAAGAATAACAACGTGCAGTAAACGGTAAAAATGTTTGCACTACAAACCAGTGGGTCCTAATTAAAGGTGGGGTAAGCGATTTCTGGTAGCCAATGCTGACATTTGAAATCACCAAAACAAACAGGCCCATACCCCAAAAGGGTCTCGCCCCTATTTTGATAGCTCCACCCCACACATACGTACGCAACCCAGGCAACGATTAGTTCTGTGAAAAAGCAAAACCAATGTTACGCCGTTTCTACACCAGACACGAGTGACGCGGCGCGACAAAATACTATAAAACTCATAATCAGTGATGCTACACTGGATATATATATACATATCTATGGGTCACAACTGGATGGGCCCGACCGATAACTCCCAAAACGCTGCTGCGTTCCATTTATGAGTAGTGACACAAATTTCAAATGATTTCACAGTGCTTTGTCCGCGATCAGTTGTATAGAAGACTTAGACTGTGCGGTGCAGACACGGTGTACTCGCCTGACGAGAAGAACCAAAGCAACCTCGGCGTCCGATAGCAGGCCTCTGCTCTGAATTCGCTCCAGCGCTGAAGCGATCGAATCTTTCATGGGCCTATTTCTGCTCTTTAGCCGTCTTTGTTCCGCAGATGTTTTCCTCTTGTTTTTTTTATCCGCCATCTCTATCATTCTGTCATTGCTCGGCTCGGCTAATGTCCGTCCCATGCACTAAACGCTCTCTCCTCCACATCACGAGTAGAAACGCCCCTTATTGCTGATTGGCTACAAGTTTGTTTTGCTATTCGGCCCGAATCAGTTTTTTTGTTATAGCGTTTGAAAAGCCTCTTCCCCAATTAAAATAATACATTAAAATAATATGGTAAGATACACCAATTTTCAATATCAAGCAGCAAAAGGAGCGGTTCTGTACAGCTAAAAATAGCTGGACGGGCATGAAGTGAACCCGGGGGGGGGAAGCTCGCCCCACCCCCGCACTTTACAAATGGCCGCGCCCATTTTAACGGCAAGAAAAAGGTGGTTATCAAGCTTTGCTTTTGTTATGGTTTTGAAAATGTGACCTCTAGCGGCAAAAACTTACATATTGTGCCTTTAAATCAGTAGCACTTTATTTTACAGTCCTGTTCTACATTATTATAGCAATTACAATAGCTGGGTAATAACTAGGTACTAAACCTGAACCTACACTTAACCCATGTAGTTACTTTATACAACACAGTATTTCTTGGGTAAGTATACTGTAAGAACACAAACTGTAAAATAAAGTGTAACCCTTATGTATAAAGGGTTACACTTTATTTTAAAGTGAACAAAGTGGGCAGACACTGTAACACTCTGCTGCATAAAACGCTCCGTTAATTAATTGCGTTAGTGAAAAAGCAATGTTTTTGAAACATGATTCAGTATCACATTTTAGCCCACATTCATGGAAGATTGTTGCAATTTAGTTGAGTGCCACGCTCATGATGAGCAACGGTTTCTGTTATGTTGGCTGAATCTTCCAGCTGGCTAGCATAAGACGCAGCGTTAAGCCCAAGCCAGGCTCGTGCCACATGCCAGCACAGCGTCAAGTTCATTTGCATTCGACACCCAGGCGCCTCCCATTACTGTTACTAGGGCACAGGTCATCGTTGAGTCCTTCAGCTACTGCCAGATGGAAGGTTGAGAGAAAGCTGTGGAGGCGAGTCCTGCACTCCATCCAGCAGAAAGAGAGAAACAGAACGGTTACTGAGAACGAAAAAGTACAGGCCAAAGAGGAAATCAAAAGCGTGTTTATTTATAGTATGCTTAGTGTCGTGTAAAAAAAACAAAACAACGTTAGGGTAAACCTAGGCACCTATACGCTACTCACTATATATATTTGCAATGTTTTCGCTGATGCAAATTAGGCAACGGCAAGATTATACTATGTTTTTAATTCACTTTTGTGACCATTAAGTTTCATGACCATGCCAGAACAGATTATTTATAGATACATTTTAAATGCATAATCAGTAAATATGATTCCCATATTTCTTTATACAGTGTATAATAAATATCTGTAAAAAAGTTGGATTTTTAATGTTTTGAAAGATTGTTTTTCTGGTACGTCAGTAAGATTTTTTTTAAAGCAGGAATTTTGCTCACGGTGAAAGGATGTGATCGAGCAGATAAACGCATACCGCGTTTGGCACGCTTACATGACTAGGCCTCTTTCGTTCCTCCTTTGCCACATAAATTATTATTATATCGAACTCTTGTTATCGTTTATTGAGGAAATTTATATCGTGCGATATTTATCGTTATCGATTTATCGCCCAGCCATAGGCCAAAATACAACTATTTGAAAATCTGGAATCTGAGGGTGAAAAAAAAAGGAGAAAATCACCTTTAAAATTGTCCAAATGAAGTTCTTTACAATTCATATTACTAATCAAAAATTAGGTTTTAATATATTTACTGTAGGAAATTTACAAAATATCTTCATGGAACATGATCTGTACTTAATATCCTATTGATTTTTGGCATAAAAGAAAAATCGATAATTTTGACCCATTTTGTGGTCCAAGGTCACATATGTTGAGTCCATTAAGTATTTTCTATTATTGTGTCTTCACTGTCACTTTGATCAAATTATTGCATCCTTGATTAATTAAAGTATTTATAAAAAAAATGTTAACTTGACCAAAACTTTTGAACAATGCTTTATATTAGATTTTCTCTTTTACTTTAGTTTTCACAGTATACATTTTGAAAAAAATTGCAACAATGCTCAGTTTTTTAAAGCTATTTTAGAACAAACAATCAAAAGACTGAAAAGCACAGAAGTACAGATCATTTTTATCTAAATAACCCAGTCATAGGTAAACAACACAGCGTGTATTCTAATTTCAAAAAATCTCACTGACATTTAAAGATATGAATTATGACCCCAAGCATCTAAATAAAGATTGGTCATTTGCAAAAAGCTGAAAAATCACTGAAGTTTTTGTTATAAAGTCTCGACGAGGTAGGCGACCACAAGCGGTTACCATTACCTTAATTTCCCCCAAATACCAGGACCTTTCCTTAAAGGAAAAGGACAGAATGTACTATATCGGGATGGGAGGCAGGAGGAGACCCTCCTCTCCTTTCTATATAGGAATGGGAGGGGACAGGAGTAGATTTACCGCATGTGTGAATATCTGGACTCTGAGCAAACAGCTTTTCCTAGAATCCGTGGAACACTGGCTGCTCTCCGTTGGGGGCCGAGACCCCACAACCACATGCCTCCAAAGGGCTATTTTCCTTCTTACCATGCATGTAACCTCACGGGGACGGCAGATTATATCTGGATCCAATAAACATCAGTATTATTGCTTTAGAAAGCACTCGATAGCTACTACAGCTACGTGTTGCGACAAATATGCGTTTTCTGCAGATTCCAAACGTATGGATGATGTTGCACATGAGCTAGCTGGATCGGATTGTAAAACCACGAGCCAATGAAAAACATTATCAAAATAAGATAACCATAACAGTGGGTTTCCAGAAAATATTATTATTTTATCACTAAGGTCATATTTATAACTCTGAAGTGGATCAAAGCAAATTGATTTGTCATAAAAACATGGTTTGAAGTAGAATTAAGATAAGGTGGGAATCATTATGCAAACAACCCAAAGGGACGGATCCAACAAAAAGACTGTTTTAACACCTTATTTGTAAATTATACTGCAATCTAAAGCACAACGTATACTTTCTGTATATGTATGCAAAGTTATGCATGCAGTGCAACTCGTATAACACTAAAAAGTTATAATAATCAGTGTCTGTCCGATACAAATCTTTTTTTGTCAGATAGGGTATCAGTTAGATGGGACAGATTCACATCCTATACTGTGTGTCATTGTTGTTGTTAATGTTAAGCAGGGCCGCACGATATATCGAAATATGCAATATGGCTTAGTGCAATTGTAAAATCGTACAGGCGGTGATTTAATGAAATTAATATATGCTTTACTGGTTTTAGAGTGAAGCGCAGCATTAACACACATGCACTTCATGACACAGTGTTTCCGTGTCTGACAGCTTGCTTCATTTACTGTGAATCGAGCCCCTTTGAGACACTGATATCATGGGCTGTACGCCTGTAAATGAACACAGTGCCGAGCTTCACTCTGAAAATGGTATTTGACGACAGCCCACCAAAATTAAAACTATATGATTTACTTTTGAAAACGAAGAAATTAAGGCGTAATTAATATTACTTTAATTTCAAAGTAAAATAAAATTATTGTTTTGCATACAATATATTTTTGTTGAATATTTGTATTTCATAAAAATCACAAAAATTATTATTATTTTTATAGTCATTGAATTGGTCAAAAACAAAGGGAATTTGGCCTACCAAAACTCAAATTTGTGAAATGGTTAATGAAAGAGGTTTGAGATGGTTCTTTTTAATCTTCAGAGTAAAAATTACTTTTGAAAAAAAAATAATAATAATATAAAATAACGAAAAAAAAAATTTTTTGGTACTCAGGATTTTCAGAAACTCCCCAACAAAATCACCCCACTAAATGTGTGCGTGACCTGTGCTGGCAAAATGAGTCAAAATTAGCAAATTTACAAAAATGAGTGACAACATGCTGTCTGATTTGTTGCGGACTCAACCAAAAAAAAAATGAATGGCTTACACTCATTTGAAACGATCGAGTCACACAGTAGTTGAGGAAGTACTAGCAACAGTGCCAGTTTTTTCCACTGCTTTTGTAATAAGAGAAATACTTTTCATATTAATAATCACAATATAGCTGTTTTTTATTTTATCTTTGTTATTAAAAATTAGAACAAAGATTCAAGTAAACAGTAGAACAAATATATATAAGAAAAAATTTGTGCATTACTTTTTTTCATCTTATATCTAAACCGAAGCAAGAAAGAAAACAGACTAATAAAATGTAAAAATCACTTTAGTGCATTCTAGGGTTGTGCCGATAGACGATAGTAATGTGTATCGACGATAGACCGAGGATACAATCACTGGGCTGATGCCTTTGACGATGCCAGACGATTATATTATATTATCAGGCTCGTAATACTATCTAATTATATTAGGCTATTGTTGCATTAGGCCTATATTCCTTTGCCAGTTTTTACAATATTGCGGGGCTAACCAAGCACATACGCTTATGCTGAGCTTATGAATCCAATGGCCAATAGAGGCGTTCAGATGAGTCGTCACTGAAACAGTAGAGTTCTGTTGTTCAGCGCGCGGACTGAATTCTGACTCGCGAATTCTCTCATTATAAACAAAAATGCCAGAGGTATCGGCGCCTGTAAAGGAATAGATGGTGTATTATTCTCACTATAGGATTATTCAACTGAGTTTAACGGGCGTGTTTTTAAAGTGATAAACTCGGCTACCTGAGCTGTGATGAGGTTCTTTGGTAATGTAAAGGTCTTTGCTCGTGTCTGTAGCTGCTTTTGAATAAACTGCGGAAATGTAAGCATATAATTCGTAACTTCCGCGTTTTATTAATTTATAGTTAAATACAACTCAGACATATTACGAAAGACAGGCTGCTGATGTAAGCGACATTACGCTGAGTTGGTCATGTATCGGCGATCTCACAAGCTGACGATATGAGAGAGCTATGAAAATGGATGATACGCCCACACCACTAGTGCATTCATTACAATAAGTGATATACACCATACGCAAAGGAGTTCAAGTGGAGAGCAGAGAGTGGTGAGGGGTAGCACCAGTCATAGCAAGAGTTTATATATCATGATGTGGCCGTATCAGTGATCTTGTTATGGGCTGGGCAAAATGAAAAAGTGGTATTGATCCATCCCAACAAAAAATATAAAATTTACTCAATTTGTGTGCACTGTGTATTTTTTATGTTATTGTGATCTCCGCTTCGCGGACAAACCTCCTATTGGAATCAATGAGTGCACTTCACATCGGAGTGTCTTTGCATGATAGGTACATGGGGTTCCTGCCAACGCAGAGCGTTCCAAATCAGGTCATACCCGCGGTCCAAATAAGCCATGTTGAAAAATGGTAGTGTGCGACTGCCGCTTGCACAACACGAAAGCAGCAGCTTTTATTCTTAAGACAAAAGTGAGATCGGCAAGCTCAGCCCACCCAGGGACTCTACATGAGCGAAGGCCTACAGAAGTTCCCCCACAGGAAGTACCAGAAAAGTGTGTTCTGAATACTCTGACAGCTCGTGTACTGCTTTACCGTCAGCGGTGTTGAGAGAAGCGTGTTTTAAAAGAAAGAGTGAATGCTTGGCAAATACCAAGACGTGTAGGTATGAGAGCCACGAGAGGCATTAGAGAGAGAGAGAGAGAGAGAGAGAGAAAGAGGGACAGATTGGGTGAGAAGGTACATTCTGACCTGCACTGCTGTTGAGAGATTGAGATGCATGAATCAAATGTATGACACTTCACTGCATGACACTTACATAAGACTAGTAAAACAATTGTTTTAAATCAAGAAACAAAACTAAGCTAGTCCTGAAAGCTGAAGATAATGTCAGCTTAAGGCTTTAACCTTTTAAAGCTAATCTTCATCTTCTATTGGTTAGGCTTACATAACTGGAGATCTGTCAGGGGATGTTATATGCCAACATACACCATTAAATCTCTAAAAAGGGCAAAAACAGAAGCGGTTATGCATTCTAACCAGCAGATGGGGCAAAATCTGATCTCATGTTGCACAAAGAGCTAATTCATCTGAAACACTTTCAGATGTTAAACTCATAATCTTAAGACTTACAATGTCAAAAAACATCACATATGGGACAAAGTAATTATTAACTTACTCTACAGGACTTGGACCTGGTCTGTGTTGTGAATGACTGTGTGATGCAATCAGTGTTTTGTTGGTTGAGCTCATTGGGTGGATTTCACGTCATATTTCACACCAAATCAAAACAAACCAAAAAATGTCCCGTTCAAAAAACCATTAAGATGCTTGCATTGTGACATTTTAATAGATATTAAGCACAATTTACCCCCTGGCGTTCTCATTACCAAATCACAGCAATGTTCATTTTTTTAAAAAGGAAGAAAAAAAACATTACAGTAATTTACTGCATTGGGGCAAATGCATACATTAATCCTATAATAATGGGAATGGCAAAAAAGAAAACCTCTGTTACTGCAATGAGAATTGGTAGCAAGAAATGCATTTAACGGTCATGGAGTTGTCATGTCACAATGGAAAAATACTAATGGTTTTAAAAAAAATACTACCATTCAAGTTTGAGGTCAGTATGAGTTTTTAATGTTTTTGAGTAAAGTCTCCTCTGTTTACCATGGCTGCACTTATTTGATCAAAAATACAGTAAAAACAGTATTGTTGTAAAATATTATTACAATTTAAAGTAACTTTTTTTTATATATATTTTAAAATGTAATTTGTTTCTGTGATGCGCAGCTGTATTTTCAGCATCATTACTCCAGTCTTCAGTGCCACATGATCCTTCAGAAATCATTCTAATATTTAGTGCTAAGGAAACATTTCTTATTATTATCAATGTTAATATTTTTGTGGAAACATTCCTTTCAGAATTCTTTGATGACATTTTTTTTTTTTTTTTTTAAAGCATTTATAAATCAATCTTTTGGTTCAATTTAATGGTGTCTTGCTGATACATTTTTTGTTTTGTTTTGTTTTTAATTATTGACCCCAAACGTTTGAACGGTAGTGCAATTTTTATTTTGATTTACATTTTATTTTGTTTCAAAAAAACAGAATGACGTTTAAACTTATACACATTATTTAAATTATTTAAAAAATTATATCAACAAAAAAGAAAAAAAGCTGCAACAGACATTAATGTACACTTGTACTGATTAAAAATTACAGGTGTGTACCAAAACATCCGCGAGATGTACCAAACCAAATATATAAATAAATCTATCTGCACTGTGCAACAAAATAAACAAAGGAACAACAGTGGCTGCAAGGTGAACCATTTTTAAAGACTTTCATGAAGCTTGTGGGGGAACAAAGGAAGATGCATGGCATATTTCAGTAATTCCTGAACAGGAATGCGGTCTTCTTGAGGAAATCACTCAACATGTTATCCGAACAACTGCCTGTCAGATGACCAAGGACACTCATGCCCCTATACATAAAGAAGATATAATGTGAAAAACATGTCTTTAGAGTCATAAATGGGGTGTGATGGCTGTCTGTGTCTTTTAAAAGAGCAATAAAGAAAAAAAATATGTTTTTAACCACGTAGTGAAGCAACCTTATCTCTAGAAGTGAAAGATAGGGGAAGGCCTACTGTTTACTACATGATAGGCCTTCACTATCACAGGCCCCCACTGCATATCAGCTACAAAAGGTGTCACCAGTGACAAGCGTCTTAACCCCGGGCCGAGCGACTGAATGGCACGTAGGCGGAATTGCACTGAGATCCAGCTCTTGCGTTTACGACCACTGCCTGCTCAATCTACTTCTAACTAGCACCAAGTTAAAGCCACAGAGTCATCTCAAGTCCTGGACAGTTCACCATTTCCTCTTGAGTAGGCCAACAAGTTGATATATTGTGTACAACTTGCAACGCTGGAACCGAAAGTCGAGCATCTAAGAGGAAGCCGAGCAGTGACACTTCTCAATTGAAACTGTGTCACCAGATATGCACTGTCGCTTTTCAATCGAGAAAGCATTTTATAGTTACTGCCATTTCTGGCATGCTTGTGACATCCGGAAACAAACAAGAAACATTTTTTGTCTGAATGTTTGTTTTTAGGGTTCTGACAGATTGTCATAGCAGTACATATTAACCATATCTTTTCAAAATACAACCTCACGTCACTTTGAAAACAACTTACACATTTCAAAAATGCGGGGTCAGCAATATTTTTACTTTTTATATGCATTTTTCAGCAAGCATGCATTAAATTAATCAAAAGTGACAAGACATTTACAATGTTAAAATGTTTCAAATAAAAGCTTTTTTTACTTTCCATTTCTGATAGCACAACTGTTTTCATCATTGATTAAAAAAAAGGTTTCCTGAGCTGCAAATCAGCATATTATAATGACTTCTGAAGGATCATGTGACACTGAAGACTGGAGTAATGATGCTGAAAATTGTCAAATATATTCAAATAGAAGCAGTTTTAATTTACATGTATCTAATTTTCACAATATTCCGGTTTACTGTATTTTGATCAAATACATCGCCTTGGTGACCATAAGAGACTTTTTTCAAGAACATTTTACGGACCCCAAACTTGTGAACAGTAGTGTATATTAAACTAAATACGCTTCATTACTCCAACAAATTAAAATCATACATAACTAATTACACACTTTGTTGTAAATGGTGGTAAAACCCTTCATACACAGCATCACAGGATATGGCACCTCCCTCCCATTCAAGTCTAGACAATTCCTTACATTCGTTTTTAGCTTTCATCTTATTTAACAGGAAAAAAAAAAAAAAAAAAAAAAAAAAAAAAAAAAAAAAAAAAAAAAAAAAAAGAAAAAAAAAAAAAAAAAAAAAAAAAGGAATGCACTCATGAAGTTGGTTTAAGAAATGCACAGGGCTGCGTTTCCCAAAAGCATCGTAAGCTTAATTTGATCGTAAAAAGGATCTCACGAATATCTTATACTTTCGGACCATTGTATAATATTAATCTAGAAATACAATATTAATCTACCGTATTGACCCGAATATAAGATGATGTTTTTTTTTTTCTTGGAAATACATCTGAAAACACGCGGTCGTCTTATATTCAGGGTCTAGACTTCGACGTGTCAATAATACACCCACAACAATAAATGGTGCAAAATACGCATAAAACGAGTGTGCCATAAAATACATAATGTAATGCGTGTTGTAAAGATAGTGAGTAAAAACAAAAGAAAACCTTACAGCTTCATGAGTCATGACTGTTACCTTAGCCTGATGGGACCAAACTCCCTTCGTGATTTTAAAACGTAAGACAGTACCCAGATTTGAAAACTACAGTAAGATTTAACTTCTACTGTTTTAAGATTTTGGTAGGCTACTATTAGAGGGATAGCCTAAATGTCCTAATTCAGATGGCCTACCTGTTTTAGTTTTTTTATGGTATATCAAAAAGTGTAAATTTTTTAAATGTGATTGTTGTTACATTTTACCAGATTTTACCATACTTTCAAAACAAAAATAAAAATACGAAAAATATGCAATATGAAAATAATTGAAGACAAAATTTGTTTTACTGAGAAAAAACAAGATTTGTTTTTTTAAAAAGCCTTTTTCCAAAAGCTAGATCTGGGAAAAGGGGGGTTGTCTTATATTTGGGCCAATACGGTACTATATATATATTATTATATATAGTAGATCAATATTATACTTTATATTATATCCGAGCTGTCTGGAACGCAGCATTAGTTTAACATTTCAATAAACGAGGGTGTACTACGATTACGAGCCATTCTATAAATTGACATTTCAGCACTTGACAAACTGATAGCGACTCCTAAGTAGCACTTAAAACACGGCTACGTGCGATTGTGTTAAGTGCATTTCTGGGAAACGCACGTGAAACAATAACAAATGATCGTAAAATAACTTGTAGAAAACGCTCTTAAGCGCTAAGATCAATTGTTATCGAGAAACGCAGCCCAGAGCTGGAAACCAGATTATAGTGTGGTTTACATTTCTGTTTACTAGTAACTCACATCATTCATTGTTTTTAATGATTTTATTTTATACTATAAGGCAAGAACATCCAAATAATCTGTAAAAAAAAAAAAAAAAAAAACGGAGTGGGTGTGTCCAAACTTTGACTGTAGTGAAATATCAAGAATGTCACCCCTAGTAGAATAACAACCAAACATTCATCACATGCCACTGCATTCCTCACAAAACAACCACAGCAGGCATGCACAGAGATCTGCACATTAATGCTACGAATGCTGCATGGAAAATTACCAAGCTGAACATAAATGACTATTATTTGTTTGAAATAATTACACAAAGTGCATGCTACTTTCCTGTTCCCTACATTTGTTGAACTTTTCCCATTAATATTCGAATTAATATAAACATCTTACCTGAGCCTGTGTGTATGCTTTAAAAAAACAAACCAAAACATTGTCTTGGAGCTAAACTAATCAGCAAAGAAGGTAGGGTTCCACACCTTAGACCGATTCCTTGATTATGTTAAAGTTTTATTAATTTTTTTTATATTATATATTTATATATAATGAATTATTATATATACAAATATATATATATGAGAGAGAGAGTAGAGAGAGAGAGAGAGAGAGAGAGAACACTTGCACAGACCAAATTCTAGTTAATGAAAAATTGAGTGTACCTCAAAAAATCCACTATATAATCATTCAAATGAGTTTTCTACGCCTAGAAACTTGTTTTTAAAATCCCTTGACGTTTCCAGGCCTTCCATGACCGTGGGAACCCTGCATGAGAGTGAACGTTCAAGCAGTCAGACCCCTTAAATCATTCAGATCACCCAAAAGGTTTTGGGGGGGGGGGGCACCTCACCTCGTCCCCCCATCAATGGGAAGGGGATACCGAAAAGACTGTTGACAGCCGGACTTGGCAACTGCAGGCCTTCTGTGATTAAGGGCTTCACCATGTCTTTACTGTGAACCTGCGCAGAAGCATCAGACATCCTCTGACTCTCATCCGTCTGGCTGAAGGCAACCTGGGACGCCTGGCTGTGTGCGGAGGTATTGGGTGATCCTACTGCGAGCGTCACCGGTGCTACGGGCAAGCTCTGAGTGCTTTGCGGAGTTGTCGATAAACCATGCATTACTCCTGAGGCCTGGTATTGTGCCACCGGTTGCTGCTGCTGAATGGAGGGCATAGGGGCGACGCTGCTCAACAGCCCCACCACAGGATGCTGCGCCAGATTTGGGACAGGCGACACCGGTGCGCTCCCTAAAGGAACACCTCCAGGGAGTCCAGACATTTCAAGTGTACCCAGAACCTGCACCCCTCCTGCGGCCGGGGTCGGAAGAGGGGACAACCCCTGACTGACGACATGTCCGACAGAAAGGCTCACCCCAGGGAGAGTCTGGGTGACTGTAATGGGCATGCTGCGCTGGCCGTAATCAGGCTGACTGGTTGATACCAGCGCCGGCTGGCTTTGCAGTTGATGCGTAATAGGCTGGGGTTGATAAAGCAGCGGCTGCACTTGAGGAGAAGGAGGGATGCTGGGAGATTTCTGAAGGTGGGCACCCGGGTGTCCTCCCTCGTGAGCGGGTGGATGGAGACTGTGCTGAGCAGACGGAGGCACTGGCTTATTATTACTAAAGGACTCAGGTGACCCGGACCCCAGGGCCACGTTGAAGCTGTGCGATTCTAGATTATGAGGCGGACTGGTGAAACACGACCCGTCTGAATTTACATCAGGAGCCATTACGGAGCCGACGGTGGCCCCGAGCCCACTGTCTCTATCCGCTCCGGGCTCGGTCACATTGGTGTGCCTTATACTATCCACAGTCCTGCTCATCCCAGAGCCCTCGGGGTCTTTCTCGTAATACTCCATACAGGTCCACCGGCCCCTCCTGAAGGGCTCTCCGGTGCCGTGATCAAGCTTAATGACCCTGAAGCGAGAACTGCAGCTGGTTACAGTCGTCGCGCTTGATGAACTGATGACTTGCGCCGCTTGAGTACTAGAGGCCTGGATGCCCTGGTGACCCAGGTTGCGTGGGCTAAACCCGCCGTTCAGAGGGGCGCCAGCGGGCAACTGCCCCTCTGATTCACCCACATTATTCAAAGTCTCCTCTGAGGAGCTCCTGTCACATACCTCAGTCCTGGACCTGTCAAATATCTCGGAGGACACGTCCTCTGTCCGGGACTCATCCGGGTCATCCAGGCTCTCGGTGTCGTCGGTCGCGTTGTTGGCCGCGACTTGCGCCTGAGTCACACTCGTGATCTGAAAGCAACTCTTCTTCTTGGCCGGCATCCTAGACATGCTTAACAGCTTTTTGAGACACCTTAAAGACGCCGCTGAGTTGATAAAACAGCAAACAGTTGCCCCAAATTTCACAGTTTTCCGCGACGGTCGTGCGTCATCCGTCTTCCTCTTCTCTCCTGTTGCATTTTCGACGCGCGCGCGGCGGACCAAAACAACCTCCGCGAGCGGTGTGTGCGAGATGAAGTGTCGGATATTAATGTATCCTCATATGCTGGTGATCAGAGCTCGGTAAGGGCGGTGTGTGTAAGGCCGCTGTCGTAGATTCGGCTGCGTTCACTCCCCCTGCTGCCTCTCACTTCTCTACCTAACGTTACATATGAGTATCAAACACATCCTGAACGAGCGCGTTTAAACGCCGCCTAATGTGTCACGACACTCGGCGACTAGATGCCGGCGTACTAACAAAACAATCACAAAAACAGTTTGAAATTAAAGTTTATAGCTAACTATAACTCGCAGACTTCGGAAACAGAAAATCGAAAAATTTCACCTCCCGACAAGATGGCTATGTAAATTCGCGATGCATGCTGGGAAACGAGCGCAACAGGCATGGCGCGTAAATAGGATGATGAATACGGATCTTACGTTCAAACAAGTGCAGTGGCGTAAGTTCCTTTACATCTACATTTAGTCATTCAGCAGACGCTTTTATCCAAAGCGACTTACAAATGAGGACAATAAAACAGTCAAACACTAACAAAAGAGTGCCACAATATATATAGTGCAAATGACAATCTCGGTAGCCTAATCCAGTACACGTATCACCGTGTATATATATACATACATATGAATTATACACACCAAAGCAATACACACACAAAGAAAAACAAGTAGATAGAATAGAAAAAATAGAATAGAAAAATAAAATAAAAATGTAATAAAAAAAGAAGATAAATGTAGATAAAGTAGAATTAAAATAGAATAGAAAGTGCTAGAGTTAGAGGGTCAAATAAAGATTGAACAGATGTGTTTTAGTCGTTTCTTGAAGATGGCTCGGATTCCTGCTCGATTAATTGATTCCTTTACCCTTTCGTTTTCAATGTGCGCATATTAAATAACGGCCTTAATGTCAAATCTCATTATGAAACGTGTTCGTTTAGCGCTACGCAAAAGATGTTAGGGTTACTTGTCGCATTAAGAAAAAGAAAAAAAAGATTCACTTGTAGGCTACTGTAAATATCACTCAGAGTAATTTCTTTTCGAAAGTCCGTTTAAGTCTTGACTACATACAAGCTTTCAAAGGTTTACACAATTATTATCTACGCAAAAAATAATAAACATCATGGGGTAAGTTAAATCACAATGGGAACCTGCCATTAAATATATTCATTTATCCCTCATAAAACAATTTTGTACCTTGTTTAATGTTATCCTTGTGTCTGTCTGTCTGGCTGTCTGTCTGGCTGTCTGTCTGTCTGTCTGGCTGTCTCTGTGTCTGTCGCTATCTATCTATCTATCTATCTGTCTGTCTGTCTGTCTGTCTGTCTGTCTATCTATCTTCTTTCTATCTGTCTGTCTGTCTGTCTCTTAACTAAGGTTCTGTCTATCTTATCTATCTATCTATCTATCTATCTGTCTGTCTGTCTGTCTGTCTGTCTGTCTGTCTGTCTACTGTCTGTCTGTCTGTCTGTCATCTATCTATCTATCTATCATCTATCTATCTAGCTATCTGTCTGTCTGTCTGTCTGTCTGTCTGTCTGTCTTCCTGTCCACGTATCTATCTATCTATCTATCTATCTGTCTGTCCGTCTGTCTGTCTTTCTGTCTGTCTATCTATCGTCTGTCTTGTCTGTCCTCTATCTATCTATCTATCTGTCTGTCTATCTATCTATCTATCTATCTATCTATCTATCTGTCTGTCTGTCTGTCTGTCTGTCTGTCTGTCTGTCGTCTCTATCTATCTATCTCTATCTGTCTGTCTTCTGTCTGTCTGTCTGTCTTTCTGTCTGTGTCTGTCTTTTTGTCTGTGTCTGTCTGTCTTTTTGTCTCTGTCTGTCTGTCTGTCTGTCTGCTTGTCTGTCTGTCTGTCTGTCTTCTGTCTGTCTGTCATCTATCTGTCTGTCTTTCTGTCTGTTTTTCTGTCTGTCTGTCTTTCTGTCTGTCGGTCTGTCTGTCTGTCTATCTATCCGATCTTCTATCTGTCTATCGTCTATCTGTCTGTCTGTCTTCTGTCTGTCTGTCTGTCTGTCTGTCTATCTATCTATCTATCTATCTATCTATCTGTCTATCTGTCTGTCTGTCTGTCTGTCTGTCTGTCTGTCTGTCTGTCTGTCATCTATCTATCTATCTAGCCCTATCTAAGTACTATTTTAGCCAACAGAAACTGTATTAAAAAATTAAGAAACTGTAGCCTAATACAACATATAAAACACTTGAGAATCTTAACATTTTATGGAAAACAGCTTTTAACAGTTGAAGCTTTGCTGTTAAAATCTATTTTTTTTGTTTGTTTTGTTTAGTTTTTTCTTGCCTGAATATATTCATATGTTTTTTTCCCAGCAGTTATTACTGAAATATAATGATATTTTGGACAGAATTCACAATAAATAAATAAATAAAATTTAAACGATAACAGTGAAATCAACATATAAAACCACTGTTGGAGAAAATAGGTATTTGTGCAAATGTTGTTTTTTTTACTTAAAATTAAAAATGAAAAAACTCTAAGTTACTGAGATTAAAACTTGGGGGGGGGGGGGGGGGAAGTCTACAGACCAGACGTATTAACCCAACATATCTGTGTGACTGCAGTTGCAAAGTGTTGTTCAGTTCTTCCGAGAAATACACATATCATACTGTAGCTATATTCATCTGAAGTACTTCCTCTCTAGCTGCCATCGTCCAGTGTTGTTATCATATTGATACATTTATTTTATTTTATATTTGATTATTTTTGGCTATAATAGTGCAGTGGCATTGTGGAGCATATCAACTATGACCAGTAGGGGGAGTAATTGCATTCTGCACACACTGACTTCTGATTTCACTTCATCGCTTAAACATTCTGGAATCATCTGTTGGCTGTATTTTATCATTCTTTTTGGTCCAAATGATCCTAATGTATAATAATTGCTTTTACATGTACTCGTGCTTCTTCCGCGACCTTTGTAAATATAATAACGATTCAGCAGTAAAGTGTCGCGAGTCTGACCACCATCTATTCAATCATCTGGTCCTGTCTTGTCCTGTCTGCTGGTCTTTCTGGTCTAGTTCTGTCTGTACTGTCTGTCTGGTCTGATTCTTAGTCGTCTGCTGATCTGTCTGGCGGTCGTATCTATCGCTGTCCTAGTCCTGTATGGCTGTCTGGCGCCGCCATGTGCTACATCCTATCTTTTAGTCACTATCTGCGTGTCGTCGTGTCTGCTCTGTACGTGTCTCGTCTGTCTGTCTGTCTGTCTGTCTGTCTGTCTATCGTCTGTCTGTCTGTCTGTCTGTCTATCTATCGTCTGTCTGTCTGTCTGTCTGTCTGTCTGTCTTGTCTATCTATCGTCTGTCTGTCTGTCTGTCTCTATCTGTCTGTCTGTCTGTCTGTCTGTCTATCTGTCTGTCTCTGTTTGCCTGTCTGTCTGTTTCTATATCTATCTGTCTGTCTGTCTGTCCTGTCCTGTCTGTCTGTCTATCGTCTGTCTGTCTGTCTGTCTATCTATCTATCTATCTATCGTCTGTCTGTCTGTCTAAATTCACGACCATTAATAACCTACTTTGAGGAAAAGCGGGAAGTGGTTTAGTTCAACAGTGAGGAGCCTCCCATCTTGTGGATTTTTTTTTTCTTCAAAGATTTATTGCATATCCAGTTCGTAAAGCTCCGCTTCTATCACATTTTAGAAAATGTGTTTTTCACCAAGAGTTTAGTAAAATCAGTAATTTTTATGTGCATTATATCCTTATTCTTCAACTAATCTTGTGTCTAAAAGCAGCTAAAATGGTACTACTTTTTATCATAAGTTGTCTGTTGGATTTAGAGGAGTGACACGCTCAGGTGATTACATTAATGTTCCTTGGCTTTCTCGAAAAAGTCAGTTGAGATAGCAGGACTGTAGGCAATGGGTGTGCCTTCCAAATGATTGGCTTGTAAATATGAATATCTCATGGTTTTCTTGTCATCGTTTGCCACATAATGACAATGAATGTGAGTGGTGTGGCTGCAGAAGTTGTATGTCTCTGTGAAATAAAATAAAAAACCGTGAGGTAGAAAAATTTAACTTTTAGGTTTTCATTTCATTTGTTAGATGTTAAATGACAAAATGTATCATCTGAGACAGCAGATTCTCTTGATTAATCTGATATATAACATTTACTTATTCACAAAAATGGGAATATAGCTGACCTGATGGGCAGGATTGTTGAACTGCTTTCTTTCTGGACTAACAAAGATTTCACAAAATATGGCAGTGATTATAGGCTGACATTTGACTCAGTTGTGATTAATACACACACAAACTATCTGTTGTTTTTACATTTGTTAGCCCATGTTTTATGTATTGTTCAGTAAGTTAGATGTTTTAAAAGTAAAATATTTCCTTTTTTTACTTTTTAGATTATAATGCTTATGATAAAATGGGCTGGAGTTGGTGGAAGACTGCAGGGCAAAATTATTTTAGCATGATTAAAAAAATGAGTACCGGTAACATTATTAACAAAATAAATTCATGTACAATACAAACTGATATTCATGTTTTAGTGTTACACATGTTACACTGTGGTTTGTGGTGTACATTTTGAAGCCACCCTCATATAACACGGGGTCCTTTCATGTCTCTGTGCCCCTATGTCTCTAGGCTTTATTGCATTGTTGCTTTCTTTCTCAAGTGGGGGTTTTTGATCCATATTTGGGCTATTAAAACAAAAATGGCATGTCGTCACAAACTTTACTCTTCTGTGGAACTTAAATGAAGATATTTTGAGGAATGTCTCAGTATTTTTTTCAGTGTGCATACATCAATCTTCATTTACATGCTATTATAGTTTTTATTAATATTTTTTGTTAGTTTTTATTTTTATATGTGACCCTGGACCACAAAAAAAAAAGTCTTAAGTCGCTGGGGTATATTTTGTAGCCATAGCCAACAGTACATTGTATGGGTCAAAATTACAGATTTTTATTTTATGCCAAAAATCATTAGGATTTTAAGTAAAGATCATGTTCCATGAAGATTTTTTTTGTAAATTTCCTACTGTAAATATACCAAAATTTATTTTTTGATTAGTAATATGCATTGCGAAGAACTTTATTTTGGACGACTTTAAAGGTGATTTTTTCAATATTTTGATTTTTTTTTTTTGCACCCTCAGATTCCAGATTTTCAAATCGTTGTATCTCGGCCAAATATTGCCCTAACAAACCATACATCAATGGAAAGCTTGTTTATTATTTACCAAAGTTGTGTTTTCAGAGTTTGATGTATAAATCTCAATTTAGAAAAAATTTACCCTCATGACTGTTTTTGTGGTCCAGGGTCACATATGTTTCATTTTAGTTTTAATTATTTACTGGTAGGCCTAAATTTTTTTCCATTTTCGCATTACTTTTTTTCTTATATGTTCAATATAATTTTTTTCCCCGTTTTAGCTTTTGTCATGCATAGCTACATCAACGACTAACTTACCAAGGTTGAAAAATGAGTCAATGCGTGTTGGGACCAATAGATACAACAGAGATGTTTTTTTAAACCACATGTCTATTATACTGACCCTCGCTATATTTTATTTGAGTTCAAGTAACGAAAATGCATTTCGTTTTTATAATAACCCATGTGAAGTCTGTCACCAAAATTGTTTGGTTACCAACATAGTACCAATAAATATCGTTATTTGTGTGTCATACAGGTTTGGAAAACATGAGGGCGAGTAAATGATGACCGATTTTATTTAATTTTTTGGGATGAACTATCCCTTTAATTGTGGCTTTCCTGAAATAACACTTCATGTAGAAAAATATAACAAAAGGTAACAAATTCATGCGCTATAACGATGAAAAAATAAGCCAATTTTCACATTTTACCACATTTTTAAGTGTTGTTAAAGTAATTACATTTTGATAATGAGATCAAGCTGGCGCTTTGACATCAGAGGGACTATTTTCTTCCAGCGTCGCAGTGGCGGCGGTGAGTCGTCTGCGCGGAGGGATATAGCACGGGACTACACCCAGGCGCTGTCTCAGTCCGTCGGCTTTCTTTCCTTCCAGAGCTGAGATTTCACACAAGCCAGCGAGCCAGACAGCACAGGAGACGCCAAAACCCTCCTTCCGCACAACCCTCGCTAGACCTTTAGCACCTGTAGCGTTAACTCCACTCCAGTGGGTGTAGTTCGTCCTTTATATCCTTTCAAATCACAGAAAAATGTCTTGGCAAAGCTACGTGGAGAACCTGATGGCCGATGGCAGCTGCCAGGATGTCGCCATTGTTGGCTTTACGGACGCCAAATACGTTTGGGCATCGTCGGAGGGTGGTACTTTTAGCGATATAACGGTAAGATTTTGCTAGATTAGCACCCGTTGTGCGGTTAACGCATAGTTTTCATTGAATTCGGGGTGTAATTTGTGTGTTGGGGCGAGCGGAGAGATTCGGGTGTTAGCAGGCTAGTCAGCTTTAGCACGCGGGGAGCCGGTCTCGTGCATAGCGCGAGCTAACCATCTCAAGCATATATCTCACAATAAAATGAACACTCGTTAGCGTGTTTAGCATTAGCAATGCTGCGACGGTACAGCCGAGCCTCATATTTCCCCATAAAAGCGAAAGGACGGAGTGAATGTTAGTGTTTCTGCTGAATGGATCGAGGCCCAGATGAAAGCACAGGGCTGTGGCCACGGCCTCTAGACTTCATTACTCATATCACAATGAACCACATTATGCTTAACTAACGACCCTAGTTAAAGTGCAACCGCTGTATAGCCGAACCCACACAGCAAGTTTTCTTTAGGTTTCGACGACTTCCATTGGCTGTTAACGGGTCTGGCTCTGATTAAATCACACATTTCCTTTTGCATTATTCAGCAATATCGATTTCTGCCATATCTACGCATTGTTTTTGTATTTTATCAGTGCTTGAAATGCACAGATGCCCTCTCTAGATGATTAATACGTCCGGGATTGTTCCAGAGATCGGACTCGGTCTGATCAGTCTTGAGATAAGCTGCAGTCTTAGGCCACGAGAGGAGGAAGTTCAGACAGTTTTCCCTTCAGGAACACAAAGATGGCGTCCTGTCGCCTGTGCATGCTCACTCTTAACCGCATCTCGCTGTTAGTATTAGAACATGTCGAGCTGTTCGTGCTGTTACGGTAAAAAAAAGAAAGAAAAGTGGTTCAACCTCAATTGCAATTATTTTGAATACTCCCCGAGTGGGTCAGATTGGTTGCACTCGTGCAATGCTAATGCATGCAAATAATCCTTTCAGGTTTTCAACAGAAGTCTTAATTATATACTGCTTGTGTAACCTGCATGATACTAAATCTTACTTAAAAGATGTGAATATTAAAATAAGTGTCTTTTGTAATGCTTGCTTTTTCAGCCTGATGAAATCGATGTCATTGTCGGCAAAGACCGAGAGGGCTTCTTCACCAGTGGGCTGACTCTAGGGAAAAAGAAGTGCTCTGTGATCAGAGACAGCCTTCACGTGGAAGGGGACTGGACAATGGACATCAGGACAAAGAGTCATAATGGAGAACCGACATACAATGTTTCCATAGGCAGAGCTGGCAAAGGTAAACTATACGTGTGAAATGTTTAATATATTCAGATCACTCACAAGCACATTATTATTTTCTCGATTAATTTAATTAGGGATCTGAGTCTGCTCAGAACACGTATTAGTATAGATTAGCCTGGGGCGACCCTGGGAAACGTCTAACTCCTTATGATTTTCACATTTTTATTTCACCAGTGAAGTGTCTTTTCATAGTTAATTTAGGAAAGTGACCCTTAATGCTAAGATGTGCCCACTCATACAGTCTGCCTTTGTGGTCCTCTTTTTGAATATAAGCATAATCAGACGTGGAAGGTATAGTTTTAAGCCAGTGCAATCTTCTGTCCCCCACTCAAGAGCTGGATTTCAGCGCTGTGCATGTACAAACTTTTCTTGGTCTAACAGTTTTCTTAAACCACGTGTGAGATTTCCCTTCACCTTATCACTGTTTAATGAATTGGGGTCTGGGCTATCAATCTTTCGCTTGTGGGGAAATCAACCCATCACACCCTATTATCTATGTTAGGTAAATCATCAGGGCGCAAGTCATAGGCACAATCCCCATGGTAAGTTTTAAAGATCTGACACTCATAACCAAAGTTTTATTATGCCCAGTGTGTTTTAGCACACGCTCAATAGATGATATAGTGTCAGAGTGGTCCTACGAAAGTCTTGCAGAGATATCATAGCAAGGTAACTCTGTTTCAAAGGGATTTAGGGTGTGTGGGGCGGGTGAGGTCCTTTTGAATGTGGCAGCGTCATTCCCCTTCCTATTTCTTCTTTCCTGTACACTAAAATATGTCACTACAAAGCTCAAGCAGCCAGCTTCAGACCTCCTTGTCAAATACTCTGAATCGCTTTCTTCTACTTGGTTGCTTTTAATGGTGAAACGCATGTGCATGCAAACACTTCTGATTGCAATTGTGATTCTCTTTCTCCTCTGTTTCATGATTGTTCCCTTTTTTTCCCTAACCACCACACTTCTCAACTTTCCCCTTTTCTATTTCTTCTCTTTCAGTCTTGGTTCTTGTAATGGGCAAAGAAGGGGTCCATGGAGGCGGATTGAATAAGAAGGCATACTCAATGGCAAAATACTTGAGGGATTCAGGGTTCTAATGTAATTAAGCTTGTTTAGTTTCACTTGAGGGACAGAAAGAAGAAAGAAGTTTGCTGTTAAGCTTTCTCCTTCAAGCAGATAATGTCTTGAAAAATCTTAATAGCAATCCAGGGAAGAATGGTGATAATATCCTATAATGTCCCCGTGTCATCGGGGGGAAAGACTTTTTTTTTTTCTTTTCAGTTTTGTTCATTTGTCGTCTTTTTTCTTTCCTTATGCACTCCAGTGTTGGTTATAGTCATGGGAAAGGAAGGTACCCATGGAGGATCGCTCAACAAGAAAGCATTTGGCATGGCTGAGTACCTGAGGAAAGTTGGATACTAAAGCAGCCCCTTCCCATCCATCCACACAGCAGCTCACTTTAGTACACCGCACCACACTACCCATCCACCCACCCCTACCCTCATCCTCGCCCCCTTTTTGTCAACTTGACAACACTACCAGAAACAGTTAGATGCATCGTTGTCTCTCTCCAAATCGTATCTGTCCATTTTTTTTATGAAGTTTTCCTTTTGTTTAATGCTCCATGTCCTTTAGTTTTGACATCTTTTTTTTGTGCCACAGTGAATCAAGCATGTTGGTTTTATGAAGGTTCAATCACAAACACTACTGTACATACCATAGGAAAATGAAGAA
Organism: Sinocyclocheilus anophthalmus; assembly: GCA_018155175.1. NCBI lineage: Eukaryota > Metazoa > Chordata > Actinopteri > Cypriniformes > Cyprinidae > Sinocyclocheilus > Sinocyclocheilus anophthalmus. The sequence continues at coordinate 88,468 of JADLZN010008349.1, read as the reverse complement.
TTAAAAAAAAAATTTGGACGACCCAGAATTTGTGTAAATTCACAAGTAAATAGTCACTACATGGTCCTATTTTTTTCCTTAGGCCCTGCTAATGAACCAGCTTAAGATAGATTGATGCCTCTCGAGTGCTTCGAGCCCTTGCTGAGCTCTCATGGTCTTCCTTGTATACAGCATGTCCAGGATGGAAAAAAAGTGCATGCATATCTTTTAGGTCAATATCATCGTTTTCCAGTAACTAACTACACCACCTTGTCTCAGCTTTGAGAATGAAGATAACCAGTCACGTAACACTTTTTATTTCTTCTTTTCCTTATTATTATTGTTTTCATTTTCTTTGCTCGGTTTGATCCTGAATGAATTTAGTAAGCACCTCTGCCCCTGCCCTCGTGAACTGCACCACCTTTGCCCCAGCTACTATTATATGCCCTGTACCACCTTTAGTTTGAGAACCTTATATCAGATGCTTTTGCTGTAGTATTTGGATGTGGTCTTGTAAGTCATTGGTCTAATGTTGGAATATTTTGAGTGTGGTGGCAGATCAGCATTTACAAGGTTTGGGTTAAGTTGTTCCCCAAGAGTCTTTGCATCCCGGACTCTGTATGGACATTCCATCGCTACAATAGCTCAGGCACTTAGAACTGTTGTTTGCCAGCTCCTGTAAAATGTTTTTCTTTTTGTTTGTCCTTTGTTGTCCCTTTGTTTTTGTTTTTTTTTTAAGACAAAAGTGCTGCCATCCCTATGTACCTCTGGTTCTGTCCACTTTGGGTTCTCAAATAGGACCAAGTTTTTGTTGCATCCAGTGGGATTAACAGAATTGCTCCGAACTGTTGTTGTGAAGGATGACTGCTAGCTTCATCTGTTGCTGACTTTATAACACTAAATTCTCAACACTTCAAATACACATTGTAACACCAAGCTCATTTCTGTTAAACACTATTACTGGCGTAACAGTTTGAAATTAAAAATCAAATATATAACTAGTTCCTCTCATGAATGTCTTGAATAGATGAAATGGCAGTCTTATTGTTAACATGTCACCTCAAAATTCTTAAACATTTTTGACTTTTAATGTTATTTTCAAGAATGAAACCATTTGGAAGTCATTGCCTTGTAAACTACTTAATTGCGATGTATCAAACTGTCATAGCACGGTACAAATGCTTCATTAAATGGACAAAAAGAAAAAAAAAGATACTGAAGTAAACTGTGTACACTAACTTTTTCTGGGATATGGTGGTATTAGGTGGAAAAAGACCACTAGTTGAAGTCAGTTGTATTGTGGAAACTTGTTAAATAAAGCTGTGTATCCTGTGCCATAATGTAGATCTGATCTGTTGCTACTGTGGGATGGATTTTAACTGCTGCCTTGTGAAGAGTCAATTCCTCAGTGGCACCTTTGGGATATTTGGCATCAATTCAACCTCCAGGGCGTGTGGAAATTGTACAGATTAAAGAAAAGCATCAAATTATGTCCAGTTCTCTCCCTTCTTACACCTGACCAGCTGATATTCAACTCAATTTGCGTGGAAGGAAAGGAAAAACAAAAACAAATGCCATGATTTAACCACCTTGTTTACAGACAGATCAAATAAACCTATTCCAACCAGAAAATTGTTCACTTGTTTGTCTTCAAGCATCTTTCTATCAATTTGTAGAAATTGAAGTCAACAGACGACAGTCTAGGGCATGGTAGGTCGCCGAAAATTAGTTTTCCTAAGCATTGCTGTGTTTATTATGTGAACTTACTGATATTAAAAGAATATATTTTTGCTTGCACTGCTCTAAACCTCATTCATTTGTAATTGACATGAGTGATCCTGAAGGGGTCGCTATAATCACAAACATTAAAGTGTTATACATCTCAGATGACTTGATTTAATCTTATTGCCGGTAAAATTAGCTTATATAAAAGGAAGATTTTTCACATTTCACAATGAGAATTTACTACTTGAGGCCTGACAAACATTTATGATGGCCTGACAAAACAGTTGTGTGTGTGTGTGTGTGTTTGTACTTGTTTATGCTACATTGTAAGGACCAAATGTCCCCACAATTCACAGAAACGCACACACAGAAGTATTCCTGTCATTATAGTGACGTTCCATAGGGATAATGGGTTTTATACTGTACAAACTATATTCTCTCCCCCTACACTAACCCTACTCCTAAACATACTCTACGAAAAGTCTGGTTTTTCTCATAAAAATTACAAATCTCCCACAAGGACAAGGATTTTGCCAGATATTGCCATTTTTATGGGGACATTTTGTCACAAATATCATGGGGTTTCCCTGAACCACTCACTGACACGCACTTACAAAATAGTGGTTATCATCTAAAATTAATCACTTAGTTAAACTTTTTTTTTTTTTTTTTGGTTAACCCTAAATTGCAAACAAGTTCTTTAGAAATTATATCTATTGAATCTATATCTATAGATGTACCAAATGATTGACTGCTTAACCATTAAAATGAGTAAGATTAAATAATAGACAAATGTATTAAACTGAATGAGAAGATATGCAAATAAAAAGTTTGATAGTAAGAGCTCTATGAAAGGCAGTTACTACGAATGAAACGCTTATTTTGTGTCGTCAAAAGAGTACTTTGTGTCTGTTGTACTAAGACAATTGAAAATGTTGAAATGTTTGAAAAAAGTCTTTTGATCTGTTGTGATATTAGTACTAAGAGTTTTGAAAATGTAACGGTTGCTTGTGAAAATCGTACCAAAGCGAATGAAAAAAAAAAAAAGTAGTCACACCAGAGGTGTTCAGCTGGGATTAGGACTTGGCTTTCTGCAGACCAGTCAAGTTCTTCCACACTGACTGAATCATTCATTTCTTTTTGAACCTTGCCTTATACACCGAGGCACCGTCATGTTAGAATAGAAAAGTGTCCTGTCCAAACTGCTGCTATAAAATTAGAAGCACACAATTCCCTCGTTATATGCTTAAACATTAAGATTTGTACTTACAGAAATGACTAAAATGTGTGTTTGGTTAGTCAATATTACGGCTGTTTCATTAAAGTTGTCCTAAACCTAAAACCAAAATGCGTTCTTGTCTGAGGGGGGTGTATGACAATTGGGTGGGTGGTGTTGTGACGTTGTGGTTTTGATCCACTGTGCAGAAGTTGTGTGAGGCGGCAGATGTGTGGGGGGGGGGTGTGCGGTGGTGGGGTAAATTGGAGGCGATTGTGGCTGGTTGGGTGGGGGGTTAACTGGTAGCGCGGGCATCATAAGGCACTGTAGTTAAATCTCTGAATTATTAACTGGTATTTTAATGTGATATATTATTGGTTTAGTTGATCATATATACATATTTTGTAGTTTATTTGATAGGGACAGTGTACAAGTGCACCAAATCCTTCTCTGATAAGAACCAGAAAATGCTTTTCATTGCATTATAATCAGATATATATTTCCACCTGTAGTCACTAATGGCCAACAAACTCTCTGTTTAGTCTGTTTTAGGAAGGCTACAACTTTAGTGTTCAAATTATTGTTTTAGAAATGCAAACAATTAAATATTGAAATTTAAACTTCATTTGGTTGGTTTTATGTTAAGGGGTGTACTGCGGGTTTCATTAAATTCTGAGACGTATATGACTATGTAGGTCTCGGAAATTATAAAATTAGTTTTTTAATTATTATTTATTTCACATGGGTTTGAATCAGATTCAGTCGGATGATCATTTTACACCCTGATGGTGCATCTTACCCACTGACTCGACTCTGGTCAACTTACCCCTAACCCGGGGCAAACTGAGGGCGTCATGGTAGTGGGTGAATCACTTTTTGGGTTGAGTGAAGGCGGGGGGGCCCTAGGGGGTGGTGTAGAGACGCTTTGGCAGAGACCATGCTGGATCGAGTGGGGAAAAGGTAGAAGCTTTCATTAGGATAGGATAGGATAGATACTTTCATTGTACTTCTGCATCATTTTAACTTATCTTGAGGACCACATAAGTAAAAAATGGCTAATCTTACCCCCACTCTCCCCTATAAGTATTAGACTTTAATATTTTACAGCATAAATCTATATTATATACTAATAAAAACTAATTTAGAACATTTATATTATTTTTTAACCATTTATAGGCCTACTATTAATATGGTTTTAATAAAATATGATGTGTTATAGATTACTAGTATCAAGACGTGATTATAATGGGAAATATACTTAATTACAAGAAGTAAAGTGTGACAAACTGCTAAAAAATTCTATATGATGATTTAGCTGCTGGCTTGCTGGAGCTTTGTACTCATGTTTGCAATGCTGAACTGCTTTTAGCAGCATCCCTTCCCGTTTTCAATCTGTCTCTCTGTCTTTTTTTGCTAAGGCATTTTTTTTTTCATCTACAAAATGTGCCAACAACAGCGAATTTTGTGTTATTTATATTAGATCTGATCGGGTACAATAATTTGATTAGACATTCTAATTCTATTTCACTTTTAAAAGACCGAGAGCAAATCATTACCGACAGAAATACAAAAACAAACTACCAAATGACTAATTCAGCGAATCCTCCACCGACTGTAATGTGGACTGTAATGCATCACCTTAATAGCTACAACAATTTTTTTTTTTTTTTTTTTTTTGGGGGCGTTTTTGTTTTGTTGCTTGGGAACTGTGGCCTTGTCCGTGCACACAGATCGTGAGAAATGCTGCGGAGCAGAACAGACCGCTTTGAGCTGGGGTGATGATGGGGGGATTGGTGAGAGGAGCAACTCAGCCGATGAGGGCAAAGGGGCAGTGGCTCTAGCCACCGGGCCACCCCCTGTGTACAGCCCTGGTATATATACATGCACACAAAAATACATAATTGGCTCATGATTTTATGAAATTTTTGATATGCCCACATACTCATTGCACACATCCCTTCCTTTCCCTCACTAGGCTGTTTAACAGGTGCTTCGGATTTTCCAGACGTGCACTAATTGTAGACGTAGATCTTATATATTTCAGGTGCTTGAAATGAGCCGGGTTTTTGCGACACGCTACAGTGGTGTGGTGCGTGTGCAAAACGGTCTTGTCGAATGGCGTTGAAAGAGAAACAATTCCGGACGTGTTTTATTTTCATTTGGCTTAGCTCTATTGAAGTTCGTGGTTTTGTGGTATTGAATGAGGGAAAAGGTCTTGATTCAGTGGGCTCTTTTAACAAAAATGCACGGACAAGCGAGTCATTTGATCGAGGGGACGAGAAGCCGAAATCTGGAGCACAGGTTGGGCGCCTTCTTATTTGGCAAGACCACGCTTCAAAATCACATGGTGTTGATGGTGTCCGTCTTTCTTCGAAGCTCAGTTCTCGCAGTCAACCTGATGAGAACGCATACCAATCAGATGATTCAGGTAATGATGTCCCTGTGATCTGCTGAATGCATGTGTAATGTACTAAAATTACAGAATGAAAGATTGCATAGGCAATTTTCAAACACTTCCCTGTTGAAAAAACCAGCATATGCTGGTTAGGTATGTTTTGATGCTGGTTTATGCTGGTCATGTGCTGGCAAAGGACCAGCGCATGGACCAGCAAAAGGACCAGCGCATGGACCAGCAAAAGGACCAGCACGGACCAGCATAAACAAGCAAAAGGGCCAGCATAAACCAGCATCCCAGTGTCAAAACATACTTAACCAGCATATGCTGGTTTTTTCAACAGGGTGGCAAGAAGAATGCACGTAGTTCTTGTTAGTCCATATTGTTAGTCATTCAAAAGGTTTTTCTTACATCTCCGTGCAAAGAGAAATCGTATTCGGTTTAATAGCATGCTGTTAAACTATTCCAAGTTGAACTTGTCTTTCTGTTTACGTTTTTCTGTATGTTTTATCAAAAGGCTGGATGCAGCTGCAACCTCTTTGGGGACAGGTTTATGGTCTAAACACCCTCCATACTTCAACAGTGGAAAGGCTACTTGGAATGAAACCCAAGGTGGATTGTGTTGGAGATTCAATGAGGTTGACAATTCATGGAAGAGAGGCTCCTTTAGGGTCCGACTTTCTTATTGACAGAGGTTTGCTTCTCCATTGCCTTAGTTTTTATGGCTCAAGCTTTGTCATTTGCCTTCCAAAATGATGATTTCTGTTATTACGAAATTGTTTTTTTAGGAAGCGTCCCACCGCTTCCATTGTCACAGTTGCCTTCAGAATGTGGCCATAGGTTCTTGAGAACTTGGAGAGACTTTGTTTTAATTATACCATATGATGGATGTTACGTAATGCACGAGGTTTGCATTTATATTTTAATGTAAATTGAGTATAGCATATATTATCCTTTCTGACCTCCCCCCTTGTGTTTTCAGAGAGACACTTTTGTTCTTCCCTTACTTTGGTGGGGATTGCATGTGAAAATGTCTTGTTCCTCATTGACCTCGGCAAAAAGTGAGCCAACGGTCTCCTGCTACACTAATGGCATGATTGTGAGGCTGCATGGAGGAGTCTCTGAGAAACTGAAGATCAAAGGTAACGCAAAGGTTCATGTTTGTTGACGTAGGTTGATGTGAGCTTTACAGGTCTAAATTGAATTAATACTGCTTAAATCTAGTAATGAATGAATGGCAGCCTCTTCTGAAAGTGTCAGCTAGATGTGGATACAGCTTGGTGTCACATCCAGAAGGTGTGGTCATCCATGCCCCATATATGCCATGCACAGAGCCAAAGGTATGCAATGTTCTACTTTTTACCTGAATTTTACCCAGTCACGCTAATCTTTTGCCGTACTTCACAGGATGGGATGTTCACTCTCAGCATGGCAGTGGAGAGCGAGTTTAACATGTCCTGCCCAGCACTGTCGCTTAGTCTTCCTATAGATACAACTGATTTTGTACATGAAAATGAAAGTATTTCTATACCTCATGCTCTTACTTCAACGCTCCCTCCCACCACAATTACTACAACTACTAAAACTACTCAGCCAAGACAGACTCCTGCAAGTCGTTCAACAACTTCCATAAGTTCAATTCAAAAATTGCCCACTCCTCTCCTCCCATATTACATTCCTGGCCAGCCAGATTTTAAACCCATTCCTCCTAGATACCCTCTTCTCTTTTTTCCTCCAAATATACCACCAACGATTCTTCCTCAAGGTCCCAAAATTGTGGGTCCCTCAACTGCTATTACCCAGAGGCTACAAGCACCCGTTTACACGAAACGTCTTCAAACTTGGTACCCTAAGCCCAACTTGGGTCTTCCCTGTGACCCCACTCATCAAAGTGCAGCTGGGCCACGTTATCCAAAAAAACCTTTGTTGCATCCTACCAAGACTCCTACAGCCCCTATCGCTCCCTTACTAAAACCCACAGACCGTCCTCAAGATATGTTGCCTTTCACCGTGCCCATTGTCTCTCCTGTGCAGTGGGCACCTATGTTTCCTCCCAGCAATATGGTGTATCCTTTATATCCTGGAAAACCTGAATTTGTCACTTCCTCCTCGGCAGTCTTTCCTCAGGTCCCCTACTGGCCTAATCACTCCCTAACGAGACCCTCTGAACCACATGCTCCACCAAAACCAGAGCCTGAACCGCTTACACCTGCCCCTACAAGAAAAACAGGACCACAGCTCTTCCGCTATCCATGGTACAAACCCTTCCCACCACGTCGTTCAGAAATGCCACCTGTCCCCAAAAATAATACGGTTTCCACCTCTGGGGCTGTTGCTTCCATGTCCACCACATATTCAGAAAGGTCTGAACAAGTTGAAAAGCCGCAAGCTTCTGAGCTTCCATGCGGAACAGTTATTAAGGGTCCTCCTATGAACTTGCACTTTGATTTGACCCCAAACACGTATCCTACCCCTTCACTCCCTAAATTTCCTGAAGTTGTTCACACTCCTGCCCCAATAGAGGCTTCATCAATTCCAATTAGTTCGTCCCATGCACATTCTTTTCACTGTCCAGCTTTCTGCCCTGGACCCCCTTCAATGTTCTACCACCACCATAACCATCACCATTTTGGTCATCCTTTTCAAATGTCTAATTTTGACATTTCTAGTACGACTAAAATTACAGGCCAAATGCTGTCATCTGTTATATCTCCAGATTCAAACCTCTTTTCCCTTATTAAGGGCAAGGGTTATAATTATGGCCCGCTTTACACAAAAACAGCTTTACCAGCAGCTTCCGATCATACAGCAATGCAATATTTGGTGGAGAATCCCCCCATTAAGAGTACCGATGCCCGTGATACTTCGAAGCATTTCACTGGGCCAACCATGCGTCCCTACATTTTTAGGAAGCTGGAATCAACTGCTGCCTCTCCACAGCCTACAATGAATCCTGCTAATGTTGCTTCTGTTATACGCCATTTGGAGCATTCACAAAATAGACCAGTTGCTGAACCTCTTGCCTATTCAAACCGCAGCCCAAACCCTGCAGTTAACCAGGCTGAGATGCAGCAGTATGTTTCCCCATTGGGACGTGACACACAGCCAATGTTAGTTGCTCCAAATAATGGTCCCACTTTTGAGAAAATGTTCCAACATGACATTTCTTCAAAACCAACTATGCCTCCAACTCATAGCAAAAATGCATTTATGAATTACTGGCATCAAGCTGCTAATTTGAATGCTAAGCCCCCTAGGTGTAATTCTCTTACAAAAGACTTTCACCCAGATGTCATTACCTCAGCCACCCAATAATCACAATCCATTTGAGCCGTCAACTGCATCACTTCAACCAGAAGAAACTCCTGGCAAGAACCCTCCACCACAGCTGAGTTTTCATCCCTTGATGCAGATTCGCAACTCTGTGCCAGTAAAGAACCATCAGCTGTATTTCCCTCCAAATGGAGAATCTGTGGATCCTTTTTTTTAGGGGCCCAAAATTATTTAACACTCACTAGGTGTTCAATCAAACAAGGATGCATTGCTCTCCAGCTCTAAAACAGATGGTAGGTGAACCAGTTTTCGGTGTACTGTAAATTGACCAAAATGGTGCAGCATAACCATTGTTAAATTGCTTTTTTTAATGTTTTATATAGGTTATTTGAGGCATCCATCCACTGTAGACTGAGGAATCTGGAGAGCTGGAAACAGTGCAAACTAATAATAAAAGTGTTCGATTGGGAAAACCGTTCTTGGCCTTTCTTTTAAAACCCTGATTTGTTGTCTTTTAAGTTGTTCAGTTCATTATATTGAGTCCTTATTTTTTTTTAGGATAACGTAAGTATAAATCTCTCTGAGACTCTAGATGCACAAATTTGCTCAGCTGAATCTTAAAAATAAGTTGCTTTGGAGTTCCTGGAGAACCAGCTTCCAGCAGAGTTTAGCTGAGAGACATGATCAATCTCTACCAGAAACCAAAGAGTAGTTAAGTTCATTTCCTTAGATCAAGTTTTTTTTTTTTATTCTTTTTGACAATTTTCAGTTTAGTTCTTTGAATGTTGCACATCGAAAGGATATTTGAAATATAGTGTCCATGGACAATTTTTCCTCAAAGCCATTTCTGTGAAGAGCATGATGAAGATATGGCCACCATCATGTGACAGTATGACCGCATTAAGGGGTTTTTTCTTAATGCGGGATATTCTATTTCACAATTCCATAAGGTGAAAACTGATCATTTATAGAAAAAAAACACACTGAACACAGACGGATAAACCTCTACATTAGGCTGGGAAACATTTTATTACAGCACCACAGTACAACACAGGCACAGCCTTGATTGCTTCCATAACAAGAAGGCCAGTTTTGTTTATACGTGTACCTCTTATAAAACATTTACACCTGAACGCACTTATGAGTTTGGTGCAACCTCAGAACTCAAGACGAGTTAATATTATCTGAGTTGGTTCATGAAATGTGACTAGGTCAGAAATGTTTCTTTTTTCCTGGACAAATGGGACCAAGGAGAATCGGCCCTGAAAGAAGGGTTGCTTTTGCTGACACTGTTGCATCTACGGCTGGCTCTTCCGGTGCAGTGACCTCCCTCTTTACAACAGGAGCCTCCTTTGGCACTGGCACTGCCATGACCTCAGCCAATTCGTTGGATTCTGCAGAGAGCAGACCACTTGCCGAAGGGTCATGGAGTGCTGTCAGCTTGTGATGTTTGAGGCCATGAATGGCGGGGTTGTGCTGAGGTCCAAAGGTGTGTGCATGCAGAAGCTGTTGGACTCGCACTGTGGCGTTGCTCGCTTGGGTCTGTCATGAATAAAGTAATTAATATAGTTGTATAGTGTCTTTTACTCTCTGCTTTAGCTTAATCTGAGTTTGAGGTTTAAAGATCAAGGGTGTAATTTCTGTGCCAGTAATGCTGCCAAATGGAATTGACTGGTATTATACTTTTAAGGTACTAATATGCACCTTTTAGGGGAAAATTAGGTACAAATGTGTACTTTTTGAAAAGGTATCGCCCCAGTGACAGCTTTTGGACTTTTGCCTGATTGGTACTGAGGAATGTTAGAAACCTAATTTTATTTTTGCAATTCAAAGTGGTGTTACTAGAGGCACATAAATTACACACTTCACCATTAAGGTTGTCTTAAAAATAAATGGTATAACTGACCAAAAGAATTCAGCTCAATGTGATTTTTACTACATTTAAGAACATCTTTGTTTACATTAATTTAACTTGTCCCAATAATTCCTGTCAAGCCTACTCGATTTTTTTTTTGATGAGTAATTCAGTTCTGATGAAGAAAAAACAATAAACTTACCACAGCAGTTTGTGTGTTTGATTTAACATAAATCAAATATTGATTAAAGGGTCATGAAACCCCAGACTACTTTTTTCTGAGATTTTAGCAGAGGTGTTTGTGTTGCACATTATAGAAGACAATGTTAGCATCCGATAATTTTAACTGTTGGAGAAAGCTGGTTAATTTTAAGCTTTTTTGCCTATTTTCATCTTCCGGGTTTAAAATCTACATCGTGTTGACGTCACAATTTGTGACGTGGCAATGGACTATAGTACATAGATGACGCATCGGTGTCTATTCAATTATTCATGAGACTGCGTGTTCTTATCCTGTGAGAAGACGCTTCGCTTAATTATTCACAACAGCATGTGTTGATTTTCTATGACAGACGCTTCAGACTGTGAGATGACATCAGGCACATTAACTGAGAGAAACTTCATGGATCGAAGGAGAGTGTTTGTTTTTGCTTTGTAATAAGAGCTCGACACAAACGCGATTCATTCACTTGGTGAGCATAACCGTTTTTACAGCTCTGTGACACAACTCGTCAAAAGGCTTATATAAATGCCACAGAATCAGCCTTAAAGGGGTCATATGATGCGATTTCAAGTTTTCCTTTCTCTTTGGAGTGTTACAAGCTGATTGTCCATAGATAAGATCCCTGAAGTTGCAAAGACTTAAGTCTCAAACCAAAGAGATATTCTTTATCAAATTTAAGACTCTGCCACGCCCCCCTAAAACGGTTCGTTCTAACACGCTCCCACATATCTATGTCACTATGTGGAGATATTAGCATAATGCCGCCCAAGTGTTCACTCAAAGAAAGAAGGTGTGGTTTCAGTAACCGCAGTAGTGTTGAAGCAGCATGTCAGTGAGACGCTGTGTGTTTCTAGGCGAAAACAAAAGCACTTTATTTGGCCTTCCAAAGTAGATGCATTTAGGAATCTTTAAATTACTTACAACAGAACAGCAATGCATTTTATGGATGACCGTTTCATGAACCTAGGAGAGGAGGTAATTCTGACTTTGCTATGACAATCTGGCGCTTCTGAATCAGCTGTTGTTTTGTTATTAGTTTAAGTATTTGCTATTGACTGTTCAAATGCAGAGTTTTGCGCATTGTGTGCGTGTGTGTGAGAGAGAGAGAGAGAGATCACATCACAGTGGAGTCAGCTGTCTTAACCGTGGCTTGTGTACTGCAAACACATACCAGCTTCATCACTGTGTCTGTCACGCAACTCTGTTCCTCTTTTGGGGTCTGTCTTTACATTTATTTTGAAAGATGAAGCTCGCATTATGGTAAGGGGCGTTACATTTCCGACGCATGTTTGTGGTGTTTGGCCAATCACAATGCACGGGGTCAGCGGGCCAATCAGAGCAGACTGCGCTTGTCGGGAAGGAGGGACTTTGTAGAAAACTAAGCGTTTTGAGAGAGGCGGGGCATAGAGGACTTACAATAATGTACAGTATTTGAAAAATAATGTGTTTTTTGAACATTAAAGCATGTCAGCATATTCTGTTACACCAAATAATGATCTTTTAAAAAGCATCATATGACCCCTTTAAAAGTTCTCAGAGGTAACTCGATGGGAGCGAAATGAAACTGTCTGAACAAGAAACTGTGAGTGTTGTTTGTCTCGGCCACCCCCTACCCCCCCGGACCATGCCCACTTTTTTAAACATTTTTTAAAACTGTGGTGAGAAATAACCAGTGCTGAAACGGGGGTTTCTTGACCCTTTAAAGGCAGCCATTACATTTTCTATATTTACAATAATTGTATTGCATTAATGTGAAGTAATAAAGTGGTATTTACTGGGGCAAAGATTTTGCAGTCAACACGATTGGCAGAACCTTCAGCTAGACATAGTCCATGAATCTAAAAATAGTAAAAAAAAAAAAATTGGATTAGTCACTTTGAAGTCAACATGAAAGACAGTTCAACCCATTTTGCTTCTGTAATCTGATGTGATTTCTGGCTAAACAGGATATTCAACAGGGAAAAAATGTAGGACTTCATTTTATCCGTGGGATTTGACTGGATCATGAAAAGTGGGCATGCAGAATGAACGGGGTGGGGTTTAAACATGAAGAGGGCTTGGTTTCATGTTGACTTTGACACAAGCATTTACACAGTTGCACACCAGCCAAAGTCTCTCGCACTCAAAGATATTTCAATATTCTTACAGCAACAGTATGATTCTGAGGGATGCATATATCATCATCTTGACTTGTGCAGTTAGTCCCAATAATGGCATATTCTGCAAAGTACCTGGGTCCGCCACTGACAATCTGCAAAAAAAATTTGAAAACAGTACCATATTGTCTATTGGAAGCTGTCTGAGGATAATTTTGAGTATTCCATGTACGTTACCTGGGATTCCATGCGTCCAATTTCAAGTAGTGCAAACTTTGTGTTTAGAGGATTATTTTTATTGAAATGATCTAAAGAGGTTTCAATGAGTTGGAGGCCATCGGTGTCATTTAATGGAACGAGTTGAAGGCAGCCTCCGCATCCACCTTCTGATTCTAGACACAACAAAAAACAAAGCGTCTCCTCTCTGCACTGCGATCAGGTGACGACAAATGCATTTTTTTTTTTACAGTGATTTGCGTTTTCCTCTTACCTGTCTCAGTTTTACACTTGAATGCCACAACAGACAGACCTTGAGTTGTATTTGCCAGTACAAAATCACAATCGGCCTCAACTGCCTAGAAGAGAACCAGAAATATACTTAATTAATTGCAATACAACATTTACGACAGCACACATGAATATAGTTCTCACCGTATTAATTTTTTGTCTGACTGGACAAAGGCTCACAGGTGTTGGATCCAAGACATGACACGTAGTTTCAAGAAAATCTAGCTCCAAATGGTACGTGTCTGCTTGAAGTGGCTACAAAAAGACATTTGAATCTTAAAGCCCCATTTATATCAGTAATAAAAATATATATATTTTAAAGTTGTAGCGTAGATATAAAAACACATTTTATCACAATGTTACATATTCAGAAGCGCATCACAAGTGTGCAACAAATACTGTAGCTTTATTTTAAAAAATCTGTAAAGTGTATTCATATTCTTAAAACATTTCAGTGGATGAAATAGTCGTATAATATACTCTACATTTTTAAGACCAGTGTTACTAACTCTCACACACCACATGACTGTTACAACCACCATCACACAAGCATTGTTCACGATCATCCGATGTCTTACCCCGGAGACGATCTTGATTTCGTCAATTTGATTTAGGACATATTTGTAACCGTGTGTGTGCTGAGTGTTGAGGAATCCCTGTGCCACCAGAGCAGCTGCTTCAGCCTCAGGGGAATCACAGGGGGGCAAGCTGATGGTGGGCATCAACCCCTGCGCCTGTGACCCTGTTACCAGGAGCCCGAGAACTGTGAGCGTAGTGCAGAGCTGCATGCTGAACAACAACCTGATAACCTGAAGCCAATGTGCGGACAGAAGATGACTGAGTTTGGTTTGCTGTATATATATACACTGTACTTTAGTCTTGACCACATGGTCAATGTAAAGATATTCTTGCTTCTGTTACGTAAATGACACCAGTGAACCATCTTTGGGTGCCAAAACAAATGGAACTGTGCAATTTGAGTGGGAGTTCAAATTGAAGTTTGGTTTGGGGAAGCTGTGGTACTTCTAAACTTTGACCATGTCCTTGGTGATCAAACAAACATGAATGGAACCTGATTGAAAACATCCAGCTTCCTATAAAGTCATTATTGAAAGTTTTTTTGAATGTGTTCATGCTATGCATGCCGTTTTAACAAATATAATCGGAAAAGTAAACTTTTTAGCAAAATTTGGTCCGATTTCAAACGCTTACTTCTAAAGGTGCTTCTAGAAGTGTTTTTGCCATGCTTATCGAACTCCTAACAATGAAAAGCAAACAAAACTACATGCAAACTTGTTTTTCTGAAGGGACTCTATTTGCCTGACTATTGCAGAAATCCAGTTCAAATACTGTAGTGGTCAACAATATAAGGGATGGTTGCAAACCTGCAGAATTAATATGCTATTTTATGGTCTATATTTCTACATAATTCCATTTTTAAAAAAAGAACATCAAACATTTACTTTAATAACTTTTAATTTGTGATATTCTGATCTCAGCAACAAAACAAAATTCATTCAGTTTTCGTTCAGAAAACGTCCATTCATTCAGTTTGAAACAAACTAAAATATACACAGTTGCTGGATACAAAAAAATATGACCGTATTGGTTTCAAAAATATATCTTTAAAAGTATATTTATTTCGATGCTCTAATTTCTGCGAATAGTTTAAAGATTTGCTAAAGAAATCTGCTATATGGGTTTGATAATGGAAAGCTGGAACAGTCACTCGATCATTGAGGGATAAAAGTCCAGGATTAAATATTGACAGAAAAAAAAGGAAGAAACATTTAATGATGTGAAAACACATTGCTTTTCTTACCATTAGAATATGACAGCATGTTATAACATTGGGCTTCATACATATTATGATTTACCACTTTTTTGTTGTTGTTGTAGAACTTTGAGAAGTTATGAGAAACATTTTGAGAACATTTTCAAACATAGATATTTATGAGGAAAAGGAAGGCACACGAAAAGCCTTTCACTGTCAGATGCTATAATGTGTACAGATCTGATCAATATTATTCTCAAATGTTTTCTCTGAATTATTATTCAGAAGC
Source organism: Sinocyclocheilus anophthalmus (assembly GCA_018155175.1). Taxonomy (NCBI): domain Eukaryota; kingdom Metazoa; phylum Chordata; class Actinopteri; order Cypriniformes; family Cyprinidae; genus Sinocyclocheilus; species Sinocyclocheilus anophthalmus. Next base: position 73,136 of record JADLZN010008349.1, on the reverse strand, counting down.
TGCTGTTTATAGTGCTCCATTAGCAAACAGCCGATCACATATTGCTTTTCTCATTGAATGATTCTTGAACTACATTTGGTCCAAAAACCAAAGGTTGCGACTTCCCATATTGACCTTTAAAGGGTTAGTTCACCCAAAAATGAAAATTCTGTCATTAATTACTCACCCTCGTGTTGTTCGAAACCCGTAAGACCTTCGTTCATCTTCGGAACACAAATGAAGATATTTTTGATGAAATCTGAGGGCTCTCTGACCCTCCCATAGACAGCAAGGTAACTACCACGATCAAGGTCCAGAAAAGCACCAAGATGATCGACAAAGTAGTCCGTGTGACATCAGTGGTTCAACTGTAAAGTTACGAAGCTACAAGAATACTTTTTTGCGCAAAGAAAACAAAAATAACAAAATTTTTCCACATTTTCATTTGAGGACGCGCGTTCACGACAGTATCATGACGCGAGCGTGTGGCGGCGCTGACCCAGATCCGGCGTGATGACGTCATCACGAGACGAAAATGTGGAATAAAGTCGTTATTTTTGTTTTCTTTGCGCAAAAAAAGTATTATTGTAGCTTCGTAAAATTACGGTTGAAACACTGATGTCACATGGACTATTTTAATGATGTCCTTGCTACGTTTCTGGACCTTGGAACATTGCAGTTGCATTGCTGTCTAGGGAGGGTCAGAGAGCTCTCAGATTCAATCAAAAACATCTTAATTTGTGTTCCAAAAATGAACAAAGGTCTTACGGGGTTCGAACAACACGAGTAATTAATGACAGAATTTTAATTTTTGGGTGAACTAACCCTTTAATAATATTTAAAGGCCTTTTGCGTATTGTGTCCCTATTCCAACATTCAGCCCAATCTCCTCAGAGTGTTTGGAAGGAACGGTTTCTAGTACGTATTCATCATTGGCTGCGTTTCCATCAACCTCTGGATATCATTAAACGCAAAATGACGGTATGCACAAAAGCTGGAAGATGTTTGCCACAGGCAGCAGGACACATAGACGTCGAAGTCGCGCTGACGTGATAATGACAGTCGATCAGCAAAGATCATCTAACACCCACATGGACCTGCTTGATCGGTTGCTGGCAGAGAAGCCTCCCATTAAGGCAGGGTAGCAGGATGCAAATTAACTCCCAGGCTCCATTCTCGCCTTTACAAGAAAATCAGTCGTGATGGAGAGATTCACACGATGAAGCTATCCTCATTCATCAAATGTCTCAGGCCTTCCACAAAAAAGTTTAAGCAGCACAAACTTTTTTAATAATAATGTTTCATAAGCAACCAAACAGAATATTAGAATGATTTCTGAAAGATTTTCATGTATGTTTACTATGATATCACACAATTTATCCTCTGCAGGTTCATATTCTTACCGCTGTCCAGTGAATCCAGGTAGACAGTCACAATTATCCTCTACAGAAGAGCAATTCCCACCATTGAAGCAACTGTAGTTCCATCTCTCGTTCCCGCAGAAAGACACAGGAAGTTTAGGGAATCTAGAGAAAAATGTGATAAAAGGATAACACTTAGTATAAACCTGTTCTATGAACACCTCTTCTCATTTCTAAAGCATAATCAAGCAAAAAGTAATGATTCTGAACAGCAAACCTCAACATATAGCATAAGATATTATAAGCAAGAAACATGTGAAGTATGTGAAAAGAGTAGTATGTCCGAATTCACAGTAACAGGTAGATACTGAAGTGCACATCTGATGGACTGTTTACTATCCCACGAGGGATATACACTTAAATATTGATACTGTTACAGAAAAAGAGTAATAAGAGTTATAGGAACAACAATATATTGCCACCTTGCCTTTTATATTGTCACTGTACTAAAACCAAAAGAAAGAATGAAAATAGCATCATAATAGAATAAAATAGTTGTGATTAATCTAATTTCAGATCTTTTAAAAGCACAATGAATAAGTAAAAATGAAGGTTTGGTAGGTGTTTTTTTAGTGGTAAGTGTTTTTGATGATTCATATTAATTAACTTACTAAAGGGTTAAAGGGTTAATTCACCCAAAAAATATTAATTACTCACCCTCGTGTTGTTCCAAACCCGTAAGACTTTCGTACATCTTCGGAACTCAATTTAAGATATTTTTGATGAAATCTGAGGGCTCTCTGACCCTCCCATAGACAGCAAGGTAACTACCAAGGTAATGATACTGTCGTGAACGAAAATGTGGAATAAAGTCATTATTTTGGTTTTCTTTGCGCAAAAAAAGTATTCTTGTAGCTTCGTAACTTTAAAGTGAACAATGAGTCACCGGACTACTTTGTTGATCATCTGGTACTTTTCTGGACTTGAACGTGGTGTGTTAACCTTGCTGTCTATGGGAGGGTCAGAGAGCCCTCAGATTCAATCAAAAATACCTTAAATTGTGTTCCAAAGATGAACGAAGGACTTACGGGTTTGGAAAAAAAACACGGGGAATAATGACAGAATTTTTGGGTAAACTAACACTTTTAAGGCTAGGGTAATGGTTTGGTTTAGGGTTAGTTGATTCGAATTATGCATAATTTAATGTTGCTACACAACTCTTTGGAATACTTGATTCCGATTGGTCGGTCGTGACATTCTGAGGTGTGTTATTCCCCAGTAACCAGGGGCGGACTTAACATTTAAGCCAGGTACGTGGCCGCTGTTAAACGGGTTAGTCACCCCAAAATTAAAATTCTGTCATTAATTACTAACACTTATGTCATTCCAAAACCGTAAGACCTTCGTTCATATTCGGAACACAAATAAAGATATTTTTAAATCCAATATCTCTCTGACCCTCTCATAGACAGCAACACAACTGAAATGTTCCCAGACAGAAACGTAGTAAGGACATCGGTAAAACAGTCCATGTGACATCAGTGGTGCAACTTCAGTTTTGCGAAGCTATGAGAATACTTTTTATGTGCAAAGAAATCAAAAATTACATAATTTATTTAACAATTCTCTCCCCGAGATACGTCTTCTGCCATTTGGAGACGACCATGAACGATCTGCGTTGTTTAAGTTTAGAGTGGAAAGCCACGCGCATGAACGTAATCAGTGTACATCAGCAGTTGTTTACACTTAAGGGGAAAGCATGAGTAGCTTGATAGCGGAAGAGTAATCGGGGAGAAGAATTGTTGAATAAAGTCGTAATTTTTGTTTTCTTTCCGCACAAAAAGTATTCTCATAATTTTGCAAAATTGAAGTTGAGCCACTGATGTCACATGGACTGTTTACTGATGTCTTAGAAGTTTATGGACCAGTGGAACATTTCCGTGTGTTGCTGTCTATGCAGGGTCAGGAAAGCTCTCAGATTCCATCAAAAAACTCCGTAATTTGTGTTCCGAAGATGAGCGAATGTTTTATGGGTTTGGAACGACATGAGGGGTGAGTAATTAATGACAGAATTTTTTTTTTGGGTGAACTAACCCTTTAAGGCCCTGAGGAATCAGGGGGCCCCATCTGATATTGGCGAAACATACTTGCAGCCTTGAGCAATGTAGCCAATCACATCCGTATCTGTTGATTTCTTGAACAGCTGCGCGCTCATATAAATGCACAAATGCGATGAATGGAGATTTTCGCTTAATAATAGATTACATTTTCGATTTGTTTCTCAGCAAACCCTACCTTATGCCTTCAGAACACCTTGGGACGAGGAATGAGTTGCTGAGGAAATTTATCGGTTTGATAAAAGATGAGAAAGTTTACAATATTAAATGGAGAAGTGCAATTTTTTTTTTTATAATGTATCTTGAGATCTGTAATAAAATAAGCTAGCATAATATGGCTTTAGATCAGCATCAGGTAGACTAAATATTTACTGGTTGTGAAGGGATAAATAAACTATAAACTATGAGATGGCGACGCGAAGCAAAAATAAGGGTTAGTTAAAGATAAAAGATCAACATTAGATCAAATCTCCAAAGTCTGCCCCTGCCAATATCAACCGTCGTCAATGGCGACTAACACACCGCTCATCTGGATATTTGAGTATTTATCGACTGTATTTACAGTCAAATGAAATCGACAGGGACTGCAGTTTAATCGTAGACCTGCAGTAATATTATTATTCGTAATATTATGCGAAATAATATTAATGTGTGAAATATTGGTGTTCATCTTGCTGCCGGAACAACTGTTTTACATGCTATAATCAATTTTAAGGTAATAAACAGGTAAGATTTTAAAACGCCTTCTTCTCAAATAACATTTTATTGTGTCCTCATCTTTATTTATGTGGTGAAAAGCTGTGCAATTAGTGATTCGACAGTACATTATGCCATAAATGTCCGTCTTGTCTGAACTTGTTTGTTAGTCTGTGCTCAAGGCCGTTTGTATTTCTTTTTTGGAAGCTTTGCGTTTAAAGAACTAATAAAATATTTTTACATTTAAATCAATATTTCATGTCTAATTATTTACTTGTGTGATAAGTAAAATTTCGTAATTATTTACTTGCAATCACCATGTTGGGGTTTATTCTGTAATAACTACTGGCTGGATGTACATTATCCCTTAACTTATTACTATAGTAAGTACATTTAACATGTGTAATATGCTTTTTTTCCCAGACCTCCAAGAATCTCATTCTAGCCCCCAGTTCGATAATTAATATTTATTTTTAGAAATCAAACTCACGGAAGCCTGTCGATATACCATGGAAGTTCTGGAACTCTCTCCCTGAAATGAAAAAAAAAAACATTAATGAAACATTACATGCATGCATGCATATCTAACAGGATATTGCTGAAGACTTCATCTGTCGAGATGCATCGCAGCACTCTTAAAAATAAAGGCCCCGAAAGGGAGTTTTTGCATTGATGCCAACGAAGAACCATTTTTGGTTTCCCAAACAACCTTTCAGAGAACAGTTCTTAAATGAACTATTTTGAAGAACATTTAAAAAATCTAAAGAACCTTTTTCCACTATAAAGAAACTTTTCTGCGTTTGAAAGGTTCCTTGGATGTTCTAGGTTCTTCATGGAACAATCGATGCCATTAAACAACCTTTATTTTTAAGAGTGAGTAATGAGCATGGGAAACATATTCACCTGCAGAAAGGGCCCGTCGTGTTTCTTGGACAGAGACATGAGTAGCGTTTCAATCCTCTTAGGCACGTTCCTCCATTGCTGCACTTGTGGTGGGCGCATACGTCCACCTCCGTTTCACAGAGCCGGAGGTGTAGCCGGCATCCACACGAGCACTCGAATCCAGCGGAGAGCGATCTGCAGGATCCGTTGACCACATGGGTTGATGCACCTTTCAGATTCCAGTAATAAATTCACAAACACTGCAATCCACAATCAGATGGGCAAGACCATATGAAAAGGTTAGAAAAAAGATGCTTCAACCGCCATTCTTGCAAGGGTAGCTCACAGAATCTAGATCACCAGCAGACAGCCAAGTAGGGAGAAGTCAAGAACGTAATCAGAACCCGCTCTTCCGCGGGGTATGGGCTGGGTTCATCTACATGTAACTGTAATTGGCAATGCAGGCCTCGATCTCCACAAAACCGAGACAGCCAGCGAAGTTACCCTCCGAATCATTGTCCCAAGCTCCTAGAGGGATCGGCTCAAAGCTTCCGGAGGAAAGTCAAGACTATCCTGAGCGCTGTGAAGCGAGAGGAGGGTTTCTCCCAGCGCTAGTCCAGCAACTAGTCTCCATCTGGATGGACTGGAGGACTGGGCATGTCCATGATGCAGCTCTGCCCTGTGCCACTGGACCATCATTCACGGGTCCAGTCGGTGAATATAAAAAAGGAGAGAGGGTTTGTTTTTCCCTGTAGCTCTAACCAACTCATGTGCCCTATCGTGAATGGAAATGGTAATGAAACTGAGATCACAACGAATCAGCATGCAGTTAGAGTCGCATTTGGTGCCTGGTACGGAAAGTATTGAAATGTGCTGAGGTACGCCGTAGTTTTTCAATGCCCGATAGGGATATGTGGCTGTCGCTGCGCGGGCTAACATGACCAACCCTGCAAAGTGACAGGAAAAAAATCATCCCCAGTGCTCTAGTCATTGAGATGTTTCTGTACTATTTGGACCTAGAAGAATCACAAATAACATGCCTACAACTCACAAAAACAGAAAATTACAAAAGATCTTTTTCCACAGTTACAGGATTGATGTAAAACAGGAACGACGAAAGGCGGAGGGGACACTCGATCAGCCGATTCCAGAATATGTTGCTCTCCATAAAACTACATATCTATTTGCTTCACAGTGTTCACCACTTTGATGTAAAAGTTTAACTTACTATTAACATTGGAGTAACTGCGTTTGGCACTGTTTTGGGTGTAGTCTAACCGTTTCTATTTAAGTGGAAAGCTTTAAGTTCTAGTTATTTTTTTATTTTTAGACACAAGTTACAACTAAAGTAAAATGAGAACAGGTGACTTTGCCATCTGAGCTGAAAAAAAGTTTTTTCACTTGCAAGTTTAAAATATAAGGCCGGTTTTGTTTAGTTTAATCTGTTTTAATTGTTATTTTGTAGTTGGTTAACTAAACTAAATCCTGTTCAGTACTTTTGTTGAAACTAGATAGGAAGACAGTTTTGGGCATATATGATTCAAGTTCAAATTAAGTAGGGTTGCCAAAATTTCCAATCAGTTTGCAATGATGTACCCGTAGGTCCTGAAATAAATAGAAATTTTACCAACTCCTAATAGTAAATAGGGTAACACTTTATTTAGATAGTCCACTTTAGACATTAGCTTTGCAACTACATGTCAACTAGCAGTCATTAGAGTATTAGTTGACTGTCTGCTTAAAATCTTCTAACACTTTATTTGGACGGGTTCACTACATACAACATACTGACTTTGAGAAACTTTACAAGTATATGTCAACTTATTCTGCTAACCGAACCTAACCCTCACCGACAGAGGTGATACTTAGTAGACATGTAGTTACTAATGAATGAGAATTACTTGACATGTACGAGTAAAAGGGAGAGCAGAAGTAACAAAATTTAGAGATTATGTTAGTAAGCGAATGTCTAAAGTGGACTATCAAAATAAAGTGTAACCGTAAATAGTAATAGTAAAATCCTATAGTTGAAAATACTTCTAGTTATGCTTATTCACATGAATGATCTCAAAGATGATTAAAACAAATGCATAGGACCTTAAATCTAGAAGACTGTATCCTAAGGGTGCTACCTGTTTTAGCAAGCCAAGCATGAATAAACAGACTTTTTTTTCTTTTTACTTTCAAACCTCTTAACACCATATTCAATTTCTTCCCTGCAACATATGTTTATGCCATTAACACGCTCAAATGTGTTTTAGGACAAGCACATATGGCGTGGCAAATCCAACAAAAGATAATCTTTCATAAATCCCCAGTATAGCTACACATGACAATTATCAATTATATAACTGAACTCTGGATAGGTACCACAGATGTATTAATGCTAAGACATCATCAACCTTTTCTTTACCGCTTTCAATTAGAAAAGTATTCATAGTTCAGATAAGGACAACATGTTCATACTGACATTCAAAGCCCTGAGCGTGGGCTTGACACTCGGCAGTGGACGGACATGGGGACAGCTCGCACCACCTGACCTCCTCACAGCGCTGTCCCGCTGTATTGGGTGGGCAGCTGCACGTGAAATCATCCCACATGGAGTAACACACACCTCCATTCAAGCAGGGATTATTCTACAACAGATACTCACAATCACTCATCACAGTACATATTGTCATTTTAAACAATAAAGATTAATTTGCCTTTAAATCTTGAAGAAGACTTACTGCTCTTCAATTTCACATAATATTATTTTGATATTTGGCAGTGCTGCTTAAACTGCTGGGGTCTGTTTCCAATAGCGAAAGGGTCTGGAAACACTCCCTGAATTATGAACATTGCGAATGATGTAATAATTCATAATGTATGGAGATTTATCATATTTTTTGATGTTTTCAAAATACTTAGATTAATCATATTTAGAAAGCTTAACAACATGTCTACGAACGTTTGGTCGAAGTCAAGCATTATAATTCCAGAATTGTGAACACCGTGAATGATGCGATCATTAATAATGCATAATATTTTCATAATTTTTGAAGTTTACAAAATATTCAAACATATTAAACATATTTAGGCAGTTTAGCAAATTGGAAAAAAATTGTATGGTTCAAGTCAAGCATTATTATTCCAAAATTGTGAACAACGCGAATTATGTAATCATTCATAATACATGTGTATTTATCTTTTTCATAACATTTGAAGTTTACAAAACATATTAATAAACAAAATTAGAAAGTTTATCAAATTGCAAAAAGCTATTCCTCAAGTCGAGCATTTTTATTACAGAATTGTGAACGCTGTAAATGTCGTGATCATAAATAATATATGAATATTTTTCTAATAATTATAAGATGATGTAGTATATTAAAATATTAGAGTATTAGAACTATTATAATATTTAGAAATTTGCTGACAAAGGTTATCAAGCCAAGGTTATTATTCCGAATTGTAAAACATTGGTATATGGAATCATTAATAATTATATGACTAATTTAATTTTTCATGAATATTTGAAGTTTAATATATATATATATAGCATGAGGAGTAATGAAGTTTAATATAAAGTTTACTATATTATTATATAGACAATTTGTATATATTTATTTACTGGCTATATAAAATGTAGCTAATTGCGAAAAAGGTATGCTTCAAGTGAAGCATTCCAAAATTGTGAACACTGTAAATGATGTAATCATTCATAATATTTTAATGTTCATCAAATCATTAATAATAGATTTGAAATATTCAAATATTGTTGCTGATAAGTTGCTAATTCTGCTAATTATTTCTGCTGTGAACTAAAAGCTAAATAAACTCTGACTGGTCACTTCTCATGTCAATCAGACCAGCCTTTCCTGTCATTTGTTGGCCAGAACAAGCTGCAAACTGAACCAAACTTTGTACCAATGCTGTAATGCTGGATCTGTAAATGTAGCTTACACTGCAGGAGTCGTCGCCAGTGCAGCCGCGCGTGACTTTCGTCGAGCTCTGGAGCCAGTAGGAGCTCACTGGGACACTGACGGGGTAGAACTGCAGGTGTCTGCTGTTCATACGGAGATCTTGGATGCAGCCCTTAAAGTAGCCCCCGAAGGCTAGAGATGCACGGCGATCCGGTAAACCTCCCACATACACCGCATCTCCAGCCTGGACCAGCACACTGCGGATGGGGATGCGGCCTTGGCTCTTAGCAGACATAAACAGGGACAGGGACTCTGGCTCCACAAGCACAGTTATGAGGTGAAAGTGACCATCGCTGACCGTTTCACTTCCTAGCAGGCTTTCAAAGTTGTTGATTTGAACTTTGACCTTTCCATCCTCTAACCAGACACGCAGATACTGACTGGTGGTGTTGGAGAGGACCAGGAGCAAGCCCTGTGAGCGGCGCGTGCGGACGAACATGGACACGGTGTTACTGTCGCCTGGATTGTCTTCTACTGTGAACACAGCGTGGCTCTCCAGATCTTCACTTCCAAACCTTGCAGTCACATACTCTGATAATACAGAAGTGAACAGCAGTGTTAGAGAAAGGTACAATAAAGAATATGCACAAGATGTTGGTTTTTTTACCTACAAGATTTTTTCTGCGATTGCTGTAGTGTATATGCGCTCAGTAAGTGATATGCAAAAATGTTTTTTAGTGATTTTTTCTGCTTTTTATTACTTAAATCAACAAAACTGTATATACTACTACAATAAAAACATAATATGCATTCTAAATATTTTGAATATCACGAATAGTATTATCAACAACAAAATGTGTGCAATTATAATGTGACAAAGTCAAATGGAGTATTTCTAAATATAGAGTTTATCATAATTATTATTAATAGTAGTAGTAGTAGTAGTAATAGCAGTAATAATATCAAACAAAATAGCATTTGTATAATTCATAATATATGAAAATTCATCACATTTTAAGTTTCAATATTTAAACATATTAAACATATTTAGAAAGTTGAGCAAATTACAAAAAAAAGAAAGATATGGTTCACGTCCAGCATTATTATTTCAGAATTGTGAACATTTTAAATAATGTAATCATTCATATAATAATATCAAACAAAATAGAATGTTTCCAAATATAGATAAACATTTTTAAGTATGCAAAAGATTATTATATTATTAATAATATAATAAATAGTAAATAACCAAATAAAATGTAACAAAGTCAAATATAACAAAATTGAATGTTTTATCATCATTATTATTTTGTTATATTACAAATATTTATTATTGTTGTTCTTGATGTAATAACATACAATAACATGCCGTTGTAATAATAATAATTCAATAAATGTGTTGTGTTGTCCACCCATTCCTAACAAAATTGGTTTTGCTCTCTGTCACTGAGCAGATAAATCACTGGTGGTTACTTTCTTGGCAGGATCAAGGATTAAATACACCTGTTAATATCACGTTTCTTTAATCCACAGTTCAGGTGCGGCCGGTTTAACCTTGCCTTTGCAGTCCGTTTGCTTTTGCATGAGAGTATGTCTGAGTGTTTGTGGATGCCTGTTTTCTTTAGTACTCTAATCTCATTCTGTGTCTTGCCACTAAATTTGACCCTCCGATGGGCGCTACATTTAGATTCCCTGCTAAGCAGTTTTATCAATGACGTTGTTGTAGAGATAATGGTGACCAAAGATGAATGTTCATTCTAAATTATTTAAAATTCTATCTTGGTTTAATCAGAAATGGGCTACTTTAAATAGTATATATACTTTAAATAGTATATATGAACCTTTAACATCCATGGAATCTTTCAATTGCACAAAAGGTTCTTTATAGTGGAAAAGGGTTCTTTAGATTTTTTAAATATTCTACGCACTAAAAAAAAATGGTTAGTTTAAGAGCTGTTCACTTAAAGGTTCTTTGGGGAACCAAAAATGGTTCTTCTATGATATCACTGGGAAACCCCTCTTTAGAACATTCTATTTAAAAGGTAGCAGAATTTGTTTGCAGATCACACGTGTTTCGATATTCTAAATCTACTGCAATGACATTTCAGAAATTTTTAAATGTGACTTAAAGGTGGGGTAAGAGATTTTTCAAAAACGCTTTAGAAAACTGATTCGGCCAATGCAAAACAAACTTGTAGCCAATCATCAGTAAGGGGCGTGTCTACTCGTGATGTGGAGGAAAGCGAGTTCAGTGCATGGGACGGACATTAGCAAGCCGAGCGACAAAAAGATAGAGATGGCGGATAAAAAAAAAAAAGAGGAAAACGTCTGCGGAACAAAAAAAGGCTTAAGGCAATAAGGCAAGAAGTAGGCCCCGTGTAAATATCAGATCAGCTTTCTAGCGCTGGAGAGAATTCAAGGAGCGGAGGCCTGCGATCGGACGCCGAGGTTGCTTTGTTTCTTCTCGTTAGGCGAGTAACACCGTGTCTGTGACGCAACAGCCAAAATCTGGTATAGTACAATGTTCGACGATGACAAAGAGCACGGTGAAAATCATTTGAAATTTGTGTCAATACTCATAAATAGAACGCAGCAGCAGTTTTCTGTCGGGTATTTGTCGTGTAACGCCGCTCGAGTTGAGACCATAGATATTGTATTATTCTATAGTGTAGACAGCATCACTGATTATATGAGTTCTATAGTATTTGTTGCCCGCGGGGGGGGGGGGGGGGGGCCATCACGTCGGTGTAGAATGGCCGTACATGGTTTTGCTTTGTTTCACGGAACTAATCGTTGCCTGGGTTGCGTACGTATGTGTGGGCCAAAGCTATCAAAATAGGGACGAGACCCTTTTGGGGCAGGGGCGTGTTTGTTTTGGTGATTTCAAATGTCAACATTGGCTACCAGAAATCACTTACCCCACCTTTAAATAGATAGTTCACCCAAAAATGGAAAAAAAAAATATTATGGAAGTCAATGATGCAACTTACCAACATTCTTTAAAAAAATGTCTTGTGTGCTCAACAGAAGAAAGAAACTCATACAGGTTTGGAACCACTTGAGGGTGAATAAATAATGACAGAATTGTTATTTTTGGGTGAACTATCCCTTTAAGTGTTTAAATCAAATTCTGTTCTATGCAAACTAACCCAAGTAGTATAATGTAAGAGCGATCATACCATCTAAACAGTGCTCGCCCTCATAAGGCCGATGGCATTCGCAGCTAAAGCTCCTCCATCCAGTCTTGACACATCTGCCTCTGTTCTGGCATGGGTTTTCCCTGCAGCGGTCCCAGTCACTGCAGCCCTGTTTCACATTAAATTGATTAGCAGGAGTCCTCGGCCCCAATCCGGGCACCACTACACGTGAATCCAACCACACATCCCTCATACATCCCAGAAAGCCTGAAGCAGTCTCTTGCTCTCCTCTTCCACCTATGTAGAGATTCTGGATCCCAGTCAACTCAGACAGACCTGAACCCAGTTCGGGCTCTGCTTGATCGATCTGTACTTCCATACGACACGTGTCCTCAAGGCAAGATGGGTCTGTAAGACTCAGCCCAAGCATGTTGTTGCGCAGCGAGGCCTTGACCGTGTGCCAAAGGCCATCAGAAACGATCAACGGGAGCTCTAGAAGAACACTTTCAGCTTTCATTGCTCTCTGCAGTGAATGCCGTAGCCTTCCATCCACTAACTCCAGCATAAGAAGCTGATCTTCAACTTGGCACTGGAGCAGAACGGCTGCTGCCTGCAACGTGCGGAAACTCAGAGTGACATTCAAAGGGTCCAAAGCATTAGTGATGTTGGTTTGGACCTGCATGAATCCTCTTTCTTCAAAAGAGAAGGTGGTGGATGTCTGGCATTTCGTTCCAGTGAAACCCTCAGGGCAGATGCAGCTGTATCGATGCCGTCCATTGTCTAGGTACGGATAGCAAGTGGCACCGTTCTGGCACCAGTGACGTTCACAGCCAAGCAGCACAACTGTGCAGTACGGCCCTCCATAGAGGTGTCCATTATAGCTCGTTTGGGAACAGTGACATTTGTATTGTCCATCCTGGTTCTCGCACACGCCACCGTTCATGCACTGGTTCATATCGCATCCATCGATATTCTCCTCACTGCAGACTCCTGAGGCAGAGAAGAAACAAGACGTTTTAAAGTGTCGTGAACATCATTGACAAAAAATAGTTTATTTTTTTTATATCTATCTGAGCTATCACATTCACACAAAAATGAAAATTCTGCCATCATTTGCTCATCCTCATGCCGTTCCAAAATTGTGTTACTTTCTATTGTGGAACACACACACACACACACACACACACACACACACACACCACACACACACACACCCACACCACTTAAATTCCCAATTGTTTTTGTCCATACAATGAAAGTCAATGAGGTCCAAAATAACACTGGACTCTACTGACGTTCACTGTATGGAGTATGGACAAAAAACATAGAGAATTTTCAATCTTCATTTGTGTTCCAAAAATGAACTAAAGTTGTACAGTTTTGGAACAACATGAGGATGAATAAATTATGAAATCAGATTTCTTTTTAAATTACATATGTTTTTGATCATAACAATTTAAATGAAATGTATGAAAAAAACAACAATAATTTAATAGTATTTGGTATGTTCTTAAACTCAACATAGCAACTTAAAATATTAAACAGGTTGTGTTTACAATGTTAAGTTTGTTGGTGAGGGTCTAACTAACTGGCTGCTGAACATATAGTTTGCTCACTGATGATGCAGCTGAATAATTCGTTTTTGGGTTAAGTATGGGAACACTCGGGTTTAAGATTTACTTAGAACATTTTCACTCTGAAATTTTTAGTAAAATTCACAAATAATTATGAAAAAAGGCAAGTAACACATTGAATTAAACCTGAAATTTTGAAGTAGAAATAGTATTTTCTTGTAAATGCATTTCAGTCTCTGTTTTATTTTAACTTTGAAAATAAGTTTTCTGGTATAAGCGAAATTAGATATATATCTTATTTTGGTGTACCTATAATTTTTTCAGTTGGCCCAAAAATTATAACAGTTCTAAATCATGATTACATAATATATTCGCTTAATTTAATTATCTTAATTAGCTTTATTTAAAATGATTGAACTTGCATGTACAAACAATATTATTTTTGTGTTTATATAAGTCCAATGAAATCACAGATCAACTTTAACTAAGTCAGTAAACACAACAGTAAGTATACTGTTAAAAATACTATTAAGTATATATACCAAGTTAACTCTGGTTTCTCAACTGATTATATATTTTTTTTTACAGATTTCGTGCTTCATGAACTTCAAACTTTGGGCAAAATATGATGATTTGCTTTAATAGAAGCACTGCAATCACATACTCTCCAATACTATTAAAATCACATGAGCAATATGCATTCATAGGCTACAAGTAGTTTCATCAAAGCCATTAACAGGACTACTAAAAATAACCTCCTACAAAAAGCACAAACAAGTTTCTAATGTAAGCCATAATTATGTCACAAGATAAAACTGTTATGAAATTGTTACCTGCATAGAGCAACAGGACAATCCAGAAAGAAATGCCCGCGCTTGACATGATTTTAGTTATAAACAGACTAACCAGGCAGGAGACCTAAAACCAGCTTTGTAAAACACCATAACCCTCACAGACTTCCTTGGCTCTTCCTCATTCATCTGTGTTTAGGATGGACTGACTTCTCAGTGGGTTCACCGCAACCCTTGGGATTATGGTAATGCACTTACATGTCTAATGAACTGGTGTGAGGCCAGGGACAGGAGCCACAGCTAATCTGAGAAAGCTCACGCATCCTCACCTTACGGACCGTATGCAGCTCTGAAATTACATAAGTTATTAGCAATTCTTAGACAGTAGAACTCTACTATAAAGGCACTATTTAGATTTTTAAATGTGAGGAATAGTGAAGAATAAACAGAATCAGAATAAACTACAGCAAGAAAACAATGAAAATTATATTGATATTTACAACAAATTTCAAAACGACGTGCAGGAAATTCATCAAGTTCTGGATAAAAAAATTCTCACAGACTCACAGACACCAAAGTTCACACACTCTTAAAAATAAAGGTTCCAAAAAGGGGTTTTCACAGAGATACCATAGAAGAACCAGTTTTGGTTCCCCAAAGAACCTTCCAGTGAACATTGAATTTTTTTCTTATTATGAAGAACATTTTAATAATCTAAAAACCTTTTTTCGACTTTTTGTGGAAGGAAAAGTTTCCATGGATGGTAAAGGTTCTTTGTGGAACCGCTGATGCCAATAAAGAACCCTTATTTTTAAGAGTGCATTTCTGACAAGCATTTTACAAAGTTATGAGCAAACATAGCCGTTTTTCAGATTTCATGACCTATAGGTGGTCTGTCAACAAATTTGGCAGGTACCCTCAGATCATAGAGCTAATGAAGCCTACCAAGTTTCGTTTCAATAGATCGAAGTGTTACTGAGGTACAGCCTTTCATCCAATTTCTGGTCAACATCACTAACTTTGTGTTAGCCTACTGTAACTTTTGAACAGAGTCATCTCAGTTGGTTCAGTCTAATGGTCATCTGAGCCAAATTTGTTGAGAACTGTACACACTTTGAAAGAGTATAATACAGTAAAATACAGTATTCACACAGTATTATACATTTCAAAATTGCGGCTATACTGTAAAGGGCTTAATGCAAGTCTTAATGTAAAATTAGCATGAGAACATGAACTAAATTTATTTTCAGGACAAAGGGTCCAAACGTTATAACTGAAAGAAAAGTGCATTTTTAAACTGGTGGTATAGCGCTATAGAGTCGGTCCAAACTTGGTCAGATTAGGGGTAGAGTGTCGGAAAACGCCCCCCACCCCCTACTGTTTTCCCCAAAATAATCACATGATAAAGTCAAGATACATTTTTATTGTAACTATGGACTATGTTGACAAGAGTAATGTAGAAGTTTTCACCATGAAGCTTACACGGGTGATGTACCGGAGAGAGCAGTAAGAAAAAATGTGTTTTAAAGCTTGTTGTTTTGTAGAACAACATGATATGAGAACAGTAGGGCCTGTAGATAGGGAGTACATGTTATTTGATAAAAATCTAATTATATTTTCAGAATGACTTACTTTTTTTCTCAAACATAGTCTGTGGGGTAAAACGCACCCAGGGGGCAATGGGCAATTACTGTAGTTATTCTGTTCTGAACACCAAATCCTTTGTTTTTCCAGCAAATGTATTCTAACTAGTTGGTTGTATAAAAATATTTGGACTTTATAATTAAAAATTACCTCAAGTTAGCATCAGGTAGCTAGTTAGCTTAGCCAGTTAGCATCAGCTAACAACATTTTTCAAATAGGCTATAATTCATTATTATTGATTATATTCTTTATCATTTTAAGCTAAAGCTGCCTGTACTCTGATTTTGCTGTAAATGTGTAAAGCAAATTGCTTTGTAAGACTGGGGGGCAAAACGCCCCCTTGGTAGGCTACAAATTTAATGTTTGTTAAAAATCAGCATGAAAACTGGACATTTTTCATAGCCTACTTGGTTTATAATTTATGTCACTGTCACTAAAACTATTATAACTTTTCTAAACACATTTAACTTTTGTTTCACAGAAAAAAAACACACCTTCCTTAAGGGGGGCGTTTCCCCCACTCTACCCTACAGGACCACCACAGTAAGTGTGCAAGTATTCATAATTTTCCTACAAAGGGTTCAATGGGTGAAGTTATTGGTACTGTACAATAAAAAATAAACCATTTACAGACTCAGTGTTGGATATTCTCATTGTTGTTAGCTTGTAGATGACAGTAAGTGAAAACACCTTTACCTGCTGCTACAAATGCAACAAATATCCTGTGTGTGGAGAACAAAAAGGATCATTCTGGAACGGGATATTTCGGGTGGGAAAGTTGCGAACAAGTACAACGTGCGCACACACACCAGCCAACTACATTACCCACAATGCTATGCTTCATCTGGACGACGTCGTGGTACGTTTATTGTTGTTGCTATCGATGTTGTTTTTTATAAACTAAAACATATATACTATTAACTTAAATTAAATTTCAGGTTACATAAATGCTATTTTCGGAGGATGAATAAGCTATATCTTTTAACCTATGAAACAGGAAGACGTTTCGCTCTTAGCCAATGACTAAACAGCTTGTAGAGACGTCGGATCCCTGGACGATGGAAAAAGGACACAATGCGCTTATAATCCGAAAAAACGTGTATTTTGGTATTTGTATACAAAGGCTACATAAGTGACCTCTTCAAAACACCACCGCATGTTTGATCTATTCAAAGGTAAGACTGGAACTGGAAAATAAGTCGCTGTTTGCAGTTTGCCATGGGCCATTTTAGGGTCGTTTGTCAACGCACTCCTGTTGTGGAGGGGCCCTGTGGGCGCATGACATAATGGGGGGCCGCAAGGGGTAGGTCACTTCAGATTTGCATTGTCCTCGTTCGCAGGGCGCTAGGTTTTGTGTTTGTTGCAAAACTGCAAGCAAAACGTCGTTATATATGGGACTGTAAATTCTTCTTTCTGTCTGAAGTTACAGGCTGCATGTCACTAAGTTCATGCGTGTGACTCAATGAAATTATTATGACTTAACAAATGACAGAGCAGTAATCATTTAGTTCAAATTTAAGCCAGTATTGTTGTTGTTATCGTTTTGTAAAGCAATATTTAGCCTTTAAAATGAGCTAGAGTCTATTAGGATGTACTTAACACAAGTGTGACATTTATTTGTATTTACCCTTTGTTTTATCAAAGTTTTGACGCTATATTTTAAAGTTAAATAAAGCATAATAAAATGCATTTTTGAAATAAACATTTGTACTATATCTCGATTAAACGAATATGTACGTATATCTTCAGTTTCACAAAAAGTGTCCCTAATGTTTGTCAGCTGCATCAGATACATAGGAAAAACAAAAAAGATGATATCAGAGTCAGCCTTCATGCTGAAGGTCCTCTTTAAAAGTTGTTTGGGATTTTCAGATAGTTTCCCTCATTTAAGATGCTTGTATTAGTAGTAGTAACACCACAAAAACAAAATGAATACATGTGTGGGATGCAACATTTGGTTTTGTCAGCACTATAAACTCTCCGATTTTCTTCAGTGGATGGAGACAATAGTCTGCGTGAAACCGTTATGTATTCCCAATTCATTCTTAAAGCAGCGGAATGACTAGATTTATCGATATTTATAATAAACTACATGACAATAGTACACATTTTTATTCAACAGCGTTAACATTACGATTGTTAAAACTGAAAACATAATCAAAGGCACGACAATAGAGGAAGCAGACATACAGTATCTCACAGAAGTGAGTACACCCCTCACATTTTTGTAAATATTTTATTATATCTTTTCATGTGACAACACTGAAGAAATGACACTTTGTTACAATGTAAAGTAGTGAGTGTACAGCTTGTAAAACAGTGTAAATTTGCTGTTCCCTCAAAATAACTCAACACACAGCCATTAATGTCTAAACCGCTGGCCACAAAAGTGAGTACACCCCTAAGTGAAAATGTCCAAATTGGGCCCAATTAGCCATTTTCTCTCCCCGGTGTTATGTGACTCATCAGTGTTACAAGGTCTCAGGTGTGAATGGTGAATGAGCAGGTGTGTTAAATTTGGTGTTATCGCTCTCACTCTCTCATACTGGTCACTGGAAGTTCAATATGGCACCTCATGGCAAAGAACTCTGAGAATCAGAAAAAATAATTGTTGTTCTACATAAAGATGGCGTAGGCTATAAGAAGATTGCCAAGACCCTGAAACTGAGCTGCAGCACGGTGGCCAAGACCATACAGCGGTTTAACAGGACAGGTTCCACTCAGAACAGGCCTCGCCATGGTCGACCAAAGAAGTTGAGTGCACGTGCTCAGCGTCATATCCAGAGGTTGTGTTTGGGAAATAGACGTATGAGTGCTCCCAGCATTGCTGCAGAAGTTGAAGGGGTGGGGGGTCAGCCTGTCAGTGCTCAGAACATACACCGCACACTGCATCAATGCTCAGGTTTTATTCCCCAGAATGTAAGCCTCTTCTAAGATGATGCACAAGAAAGCCCGCAATCAGTTTGCTGAAGACAAGCAGACTAATGACATGGATTACTGGAACCATGTCCTTTGGTCTGATGAGACCAAGATAAACTTATTGGTTCAGATGGTGTCAAGCGTGTGACGGCAACCAGGTGAGGAGTACAAAGAAAAGTGTGTCTTCCCTACAGTCAAGCATGGTGGTGGGAGTGTCATGGTCTGGTGCTGCATGAGTGCTGCCGGCACTGGGGTGCTACAGTTCATTGAGGGAACCATGATTGCCAACATGTACTGTGACATACTGATGCAGAGCATGATCCCCTCCCTTCGGAGACTGGGCCGCAGGGCAGTATTCCAACATGATAACGACCCCAAACACACCTCCAAGATGACCACTGCCTTGCTAAAGAAGCTATGGGTAAAGTTGATGGATTGGCCAAGCATGTCTCCAGACCTAAACCCTATTGAGCATCTCTAGGTCTCTACATCCACCAGCTCCGTGATGTCATCATGGATGAGTGGAAGAGGACTCCAGTGGCAACTTGTGAAGCTCTGGTGAACTCCATGCCCTAGAGGGTTAAGGCAGTGCTGGAAAATGATGGTGGTCACACAAAATATTTAAACTTTGGGCCCAATTTGGACATTTTTTTGGACATTTGTACTCACTTTTGTGGCCAGCGGTTTAGACTTTAATGGCTGTGTGTTGAGTTATTTTGAGGGGACAGCAAATTTACACTGTTATACAAGCTGTACACTCACTACTTTACATTGTAGCAAAGTGTCATTTCTTCAGTGTTGTCACATGAAAAGATATAATAAATATATTTACAAAAATGTGAGGCATGTACTCACTTCTGTGAGATACTGTAATACAATAACATGTTGAACAGACTGATGGAAAATAATTCTCAGTTTCACGTCACTACTGAATAATCAATGTTTGTATAATGTTATTTCACTGACTCCTTTTCAGTGGAATTTTTGTGTTGTTAACAACCCTAAACATGAAGAAGAAAGCCAATCCACCTCAGCAGACAAAAGGGAAGGACATCAGCAGCAAAGAAACACAGGGGACAACCGCATCTGAGGGGCCAGCGGCGTGTGATGCCATTAAAGACTCTTCACAGGAAAAGATGCATCTGAGATTATCCCAAACTGATAGCTGCTTCTTGAAGTTCTTAAACGAAGACCGGCAGAAGCTGCCGTCATTCTGTGACATAACCGTCACGGTCTGTGAGAAGATGTATCGTGCCCACAAGGTGGTTTTGGCTTTTGGCAGTGGCTATTTTCATGCCAAATTCAGCAAAAACCCTGAACTGCAGCATGTTACCATTGATAACACTGAGGTCTCCACCTTTGGACATTTGCTCAACTTCCTGTACACGTCTGAATTTGATGTTTCAGAAAGCCAGATTCCTGCTTTGGCGGAGACTGCCTGTTTTCTGGACATGATGGAAGCGGTAAACCTTTTAGCAAAGCGGGCGACACCAGCCCATGTTGATGAAGAAAGTGATGTTCTGCAGGTTCCAGCGGAGACTCCCGATGCCCAGACTTCAGCAGGAGCTCAATGCTCTTTTTGCAGTCGTACCTTCTGCTATAAGAAGTCTCTGGAGAATCACCTGGCTAAGACGCACAGCGCTGGTTGCCAAGTTGAGGAAGAGCAAAACATGGCAAGCACATCTGTGGTCACTACACGCAGATCCGCCCGTCAGAGGAGGACCCCTGCTAAATTTGAGAGCCGGGAGAGCGTCCTCTCTGGAAAACCTGGTCAAAAATCTCTAAAGGATGATGCCGCTGCTTTTGAGGAGGAGGAAGAGGATGATGAAAGTGAGGAGGAGCAACAGAATGAGCAAGAAGAGCAAAGTAGTAAAGAGGGACGAGAAGAAACGGTCGAGGAGGCAGAATGTGAAGACGGTGAGAAGCAAGAGGAGGAACATGTGGCTGAACGCAGTAAGGCTTTAGAGCAGACTGAAGCCCAGGAGGAGAACGAACCGACGTCCAGCCGTGCTGTTGAGGAGCACAGCCATGCCACGGAGGTCACAGGTCACGTGTTTCCTGAAGGGCTGGCGCCTGTTATTATCCAGAGCACTAACAAAAAGACTCTCAAGTGTCCCAAATGTGAGAAGACCTTTGATCGCATAGGTGAGCGCTGTGATGATCCTCTTTTTTAAGAAGTATATTAATAACAACGTTTACCACCATTCAAAAGCTTGGGGTTGGTTTTTATTTATTTATGTATTTATTTATTTTAAAGTCTCTAATGCTCATAGGCGGAGCGTGTGTAAGGCTTCGTCTTCCCCTGGCAATGGGGACTTGGGCCACTAAAAATACCACTAAATTGGACAAAAATGTCCCTGCACAAACAAATAAAATCTATTATGTCTGTTGCTAACAAAGTGAATATGAATAGAAAGTTTCGATTGTGGCATTAAATTAAGATTTATTTTAGGCGTATTTCATTTTAGGCGTTTTTACAGTGTTGCGCATTTTAACCAATCACACACATATCTGTTGAGCTCAGGAATGCAATGGCCAATCAGAAGCGTTCAGATGAGTCATCGTTCAAACTCATCAGTTTTGTTGAGTGCGCCCAGCGTGTCGCTACTGAAAGGGACTCTTGCGAATTCTTTTTTTGAGAGTGCTTAAACACGCGATAGATCAATGTTAGTGATAATGTCCCTTTCTATATATAATTTAATCATGGTTTGAATAACACTGGAAAGGAAACATTATATAAATATCAATTTCTAACGTTTTTATTAAATTGTAATCACGTTAAATACAAATTCAGTCCCATTAAACTTTTTTTTAGCCTACATGACACATGTCTGGTTCTTGCCTAAAAAGACGTGTTTATGATGTTTAATACATTTGGCTGCTTTTAGCCTTACTTTTATCCAGTGCTTGCATTTATTTGATCAAAATGCAAAAAAACAGTAATATCAATAATAGTAATATTAAAATATTTATATTTTAAAATGTAATTTATTCTGTGATGCAAAGCTGAATTTTCAGCAGTCATTGCTCCAGTCCTCAGTGTCACAAGATCCCTCAGAAATCATTTTAATATGATTTGCTGCTCAAGAAACACTTCTTACTATTATAAATGTTTGAAACTGTGTTCACAACAGTTGTGCTGCTTAATATTTGGAACGAAACCATGATATATTTAGTGTTTAATGAATATAACGTTTAAAAGAACAGCATTTATTTGAAATGGAAGCCATCTGTAACAATGCAAAAACTATAGCATTATTAATTTAATGTGCTCTTGCTAAATAAAAGTATTTTTTCCAAATAAATAATGAAATCAAATAAACCAAAAAAATCTTACTGATCCCAAGCTTTTGAAAATGCATACTAAGACTTGATTACACCACTTCTATGATCAGCATGTTTTTAATTCCTGTATTAAAATGAATTTTGATATTTTTGGGCAGTATAGTCACAGTTTTACAACTGTTCTAATATCATAAAGAAGAAAAAACCTATTAAATTAATTGCATTCTGGAAGAAAACTTTGAGTAGTTTGGCATAGTCTTTTATTATTATAGAAAAAAAATAACAACAAAATGAATGAATTTTTTGTTGTTGCTGTAATCTGAGACAACTGAGGACAAAAGAGACAACTGTACAAACTGTACAGTTACAGTTGTCTCTGTCGAAGTCATTGCTTTTCTTTTTCCTCATTTTGTAGGTAAATATGAGAGTCACACCAGAGTACATACCGGAGAAAAACCTTTCCAGTGTGACATCTGTCTCCAGTGCTACTCCACCAAATCAAACCTCACTGTGCACAAGAAGAAACACGACAGTGATTCGCCCGTCCAGAGGAAAGAGCACAAGTGCCCCTTCTGCAACAAGCTTCATGCCAGCAAGAAGACTCTCAGCAGACATGTCAAGAGGTGAGTGGGGATCCCTGTCGGTGAGCTTCACCAAACCTGTCCAGAGCATATCCAGCTCATATTCCACAGAAATCAAAAGAAACAAATATGAAAATATAATTCTGCATTTAGAAAATCAAGCCTATTTTATTTATTAAGATTGCTTTTGCATTGCAATGTTAATTTCATGAGCTTGTTTCTCAATAGCATGATGAAAAAAAAGTGTGCCGTGCTTATATATTTCTATACCTTTTGAATAGGCCGCAATTACTTAAACCTTAGATAGCACCACAGAGAAATCCTAGAATGGCTTGGACAATATAAAACAGCAGCTTCTAGAAGTAGTTAATAATCGTTCCATTTCAAGCAAGCGATTGTTGTGTACTTTGGAATTGAACTCTCCTGTTCCATTTCCAATCATATATTGAGCCAGTTTGAATAGAGAAAACGACTCATTCTCCTGCTTTGTATGTACCGCAGTGAGCATCGACAAAAGAAAGAAAAACAAAGAATTATCTCAGGAGGTCAGACACCATATTATAGCCAGGCATGGACACTCCCAAGGCTACAAGAGCATCTCCAGAGAACTCGATGTTCCTGTTTCCACCATACATAATGTTATCAAGAAGTTTTACGGCAGTGTAGCCAGCCTCACTGGATGTGAAGGGAATGCAGTGCGCCCCAAGCTTTAATAATCAGCAAAAAGTACAACATAAAAACATTACCATGGAGATTTTGGGCATGTGTGTCCATAAGCGTCAAATAATGTAAAAAAAAACAAAATCCTAATGGTCTTCAATTTCTTTGTGTAAAATATAATTTTTTGTTTTCTTTCAATTTTGGAGAGGTGAGAGATGTGACATAAATCAGCAAAATAATTTCAAGAAATGTCTGGTTTATAACATATGTAGCCAATCAGTTTAGTTTCTCCAAAATGGTATTTTTGGACTATACAATAGAAGTTATTTGGAACTGAAACCGTTTTGTGTTCCACATATGAAAGTCATATAGGTTTGCAATGACATGAGGGTAAGTGAATTATGACAGTATTTTGTATATTTGGGGGAGCTATCCCTTTGAGAGATGGCAGGAACATTTTCACAGACTGTGATTAGGAGATTCTACAGTTATTAACATTGTAAATGTAGTAAAAAATTCAAAAATTTAATTTTTAAATGTAATCTACATTTATTAAGCTGTATTTTGTGTTACATTAAATTACCAAAAAAACTAGTTAACACTGCTGCAGCGGCATTTCTAATACTACGGTTAAGGGAGTAACAGGGTTCTCCGTTCTGACAGCCCTATTCAATTTCTATATATTATATAATATATGCTATTGGAGCCAATGGGATCACGAAAAATGCGTAGCATTCACTCCGATCTGCTTCTGAGATTCCTGGAAATGTCAACCGGGTCCGTTCTTCTGTTTTGTTTACATTATGTTTCCTATTCAGTTTTGGCATGTTCCTGTAGCCATCTATTGGAAAAACATTAACAGAGTCACTTGCTGCCGTTTCCAATACACTTTCAGAGCTGTTGTTTTGGTAATGAAATGTTTCGTCCAACACATTGTCTGCCAACAGATTTCATCCCGACCACCTCCAGGAGTTTCTCTCTCAGAAGAAGAAGAAGAGTGAAGGCTGGAAATGCGACGTGAGTTACTTGCCATGTTATTTGATTTATTTGATGCACTACAAGCAAATGGGCACAATATGCTTTAAAGTCTACATGAAATTCTGTTTTACAGTTGCTTCTATCATTTCTTCCCTGTTAGATCTGTCACAAGACCTTCAGTCGTCGCCCCCATCTGGAGGAGCACATGATCTTGCATTCACAGGACAAACCCTTCAAGTGTGCCTACTGTGACGACTACTTTAAGTCACGATTTGCCCGGTTGAAGCACCAAGAAAAATTCCATTTAGGTAAAGCTTTACCAAAACCTCTATTGTTAATGAACCAGACGAGTTGAACTTGTATTGAGCATTGCTTTTAATGTTGACAAAATGTCCAATATCCAGGACCCTTCCCTTGTGACATCTGTGGTCGTCAGTTTAATGACACGGGCAACCGCAAACGTCACATAGAGTGTACACACGGGGGGAAGAGGAAATGGACCTGCTTTCTGTGTGGCAAATCGGTTCGAGAGAGGTAAGAAGCTGCTTTTAGGCAATGATGTTACCAAAACTGTGTGCGAGTGCAGTAATGGTTGGATGTTTTGTTCAAATACAAGCTGCTAATATTCGAAGATATTTTCAGGACAACCCTCAGGGAGCATCTGAGGATCCATAGCGGGGAAAAACCTCACCTGTGCAGCATCTGCGGACAAAGTTTCCGTCACGGAAGCTCCTACAGGTCTGTGAGAGTGTCGAACTACCGTATATTAGGATGGAACGTGGTTTATATGCAAAAAATACATTCTGAGAGCACTTAAATCAACAATATACACAACTTTACTAGTTGTTTTTCTTGAACACTTAAGATTTTTTTGAAAGAAGTCTCTTCTGCTTACCAAAGCTGCATTTATTTGATCAAAAATACAGTAAAAACTGTAATATTGTAAACATGATTACAACTTAAAATAACTCTTTACTATTTGAATATGTTTTAAAATGTAATTTGTGATGCAAAGTCACAAGATCCTTCAGAAATCATTCTAATATGCTGATTTGGTGCTTAAATATTATTGAAGCTCTATTTTTTCTTGCTTATTATTTTTTTGTGCATTCATTTGAAATAAAGACGTTTTGTAACAACATACATGTCTTTACTGTTTGTTTAATCCAGTCTTGATCAATATAAGTATATTCAAATATAAGTATTAAAAAAAAGTACTAACACCAAACATTTGAACAAGATTAAAAGTAATTGGTCAGAACATGTCATGTGATAGTGTTATTTATTACCAGTGCCATTGCTGGATTTTCTCTTTTTTTCCCCCCCCCAGGCTTCACCTTCGTGTTCATCATGAGGACAAGCGCTATGAATGTGACGAATGCGGCAAAACGTTCATCCGCCACGATCATCTTAAGAAACACAAAAAAATTCACACTGGTGGTTTTTTTTTTTGGATTCAAGATTGAAGTTAGATTTGATTGGTTGTCTCAGAAACCCCATTTATAAATAGTTTTAACATACTATATCATATAAGTTAATTCAGGTTGGATAATTTTACAGTCTACTGTTTGGCAACCATTGTGTCAGGAGCACTTCTGTCATGCCCTAAATGTCTCGATGGATGGCCCACTGTTTTAAAACTTCAATTTAATAGAATAGTTCACCCAAAAGTGTAAATTCTGACATCATCTACTCCACATCATGTTGTTCCAAACCTGTATGACTTCGTCTGTGGAACACAAAATAAAAAAAGATATTTTGAAGAATGTTGGTAATCAACCTGGTTTCCATTGACTTTCATTGTATGGTCAAAAATATAATGAAAGTCAATGGGAACCAAAATTTTGACTACTAAAATTGTCATTTTTGGGTGGACTATACCTGTAGGGGAAAGTTATTAGTTCACTATTAGACTCTCCATATGAGATGCTTCCTGACTCATGCTAATTAGTGCATGTATGATAAGCCTTGTAACATGTTTTTTGTGTAGGGGAGAGAGCGCACCAGTGTGAAGAGTGTGGAAAATGCTTCCGACGTGCCGATCACCTGACTGTCCATTATAAAAGCATTCACCTGGGAGAGAAGATCTGGCGAAGGTATATCAAAATCAGTTTCAGAAACAAATTCTGAACAAATTTGTCAAATTCTGGGTCTGCATTAAAGGTGGGGTAAGTGATTTCTGGTAGTCAATGTTGATATTTCAAATCACCAAAACAAACACGCCCCTACCCCAAAAGGGTCTCGCCCCTATTTTGATAGCTCCGCCCCACACATACATATGCAACCCAGGCAACGATTAGTTCTGTGAAACAAAGCAAAACAAATGTTACTCACCTATCGAGAAGAAACGAAGCAACCTCGGCATCCGAACGCAGGCTTTCCCACTCCTTGAGTTCTCTCCAGCGCTGGAAAGAGGATTCGATATACGGGACCTACTTCGTAAATACTATAGAACTCATTATACAGTGATGCTGTCTACACTGGAGCCCCGGCGCGACACGACAAATCCGACAAGAAAAATGCTGCTGGTTCTATTTATGACGGTAGGTGACAAAATCTTCAAAATGGATTTTTCAACGGTCGCTTTGTCGCGTCCAGTGTAGACAGACTTTAGCTGTTGCAGCGCAGTGGTGCGGTGTAGACATGTTATAAGCCTTCTTTTGTTTCCGCAGACGGTTTCCTCTTTTGTTTTTTATCCGCCATCTCTATCTTGCTGTCGCTCGTCTCTGCTAATGTCCGTCCTGTGCACTGAACGCTCTCTCCTCCACATCATGAGTAGACACGCCCCTTACTGCTGATTGGCTACAAGTTTGTTTTGGTACTCGGCCCGACTAAAGCGTTTTTGAAAAAATACATACCCCACCTTTAAAGGTGTTTCTTGTGTTTGCACTGGTTTTGAGGATGGCATTTCTCAAGACGACGAGAGCATGTCTTTAGAGACTGTCATATGTTTGCTGAGAGTGATGAAAGGTTGTGTGCAAAGCCCTTCTATGGAGATGGTTTGGGTGTGTTATATGCACTTATTTAGTATACTCCACACATTAGAACATGCTTAAAAACAAAGTGTTGTGAACTGAGACCTATTGTTTTTGTGATGATAATGACATTCAGTCTTTATGCAATATAAAACAATGCCTGTAGTTGATGCTGAGCGTGGGATATGTGTGATTTCATGATCATGTACTATATTCTGACAGGTATAAAGCAGTGGTGCATCAATGTCAGGTGTGCAAGAAAGACTTCAGGGGGAAGACCAACCTCGTGTCGCATTTCAGAACACATTCAGGTAAAATACACTACCATTCAAAAGATTTTTTTTTCCCCTGAAAGAAATTATATACTTTTATTCAGCATTAAATTGATCAAAAGTGACAGAAAATACATTTATAACGCACACATTTATAAATGGAGTTTTGAACTTTCAATCGATCAAAGAATCCTTCTGCAAAAGTATTCTTAATAATAAATGTTTTTTTGAGCACCAAATCATCATATTAGAAATGATTTCTGAAGGATCATGTGACAGAAGACTGGTGTAATGATGCTGAAAATTCAGCTTTGATCACAGGAATAAATTACATTTTACAATATATTCAAAAAGAAAAAATTTTAAATTGTAATAATATTGCTGTTTTACTGTATTTTTAATCCGTTTTAATGACTATTAATCAACAATTAGAATCTAACAAACAATACAAAATTTAACTAATAGATCTCATTTCCCTAGTTGATTTTTTTTTTGTATTACAAGTTTTCTGAAATGTTATGTTAAAATATGCAATTCATATGCAAAACAATGCAGAATATGTGCTTTATAAGTGCTAATAAACAGCCAATATGTTAATAATAGGCATGCTAATTAACAACGTCAATTGGTCCCTTTTCTAAAAAACATTGTGTAAAATCAGGCAAACACATATATGAACAGACAATTTAAGATTATAGATAGGAATAAAAGTCAGGTTTGGTGAATGCATGTGTAGTACTCGAGACCGGTCTTGGTCTTGAGACCAATGTACTGTATATTCATTATAAAAATAACCATATACTAAGAAATATCTTTGATTTTTACCTGTTGCTTGTTTTGTTTTATTTTAAACAGTTTTAAGTAATCTTGAGGCCCCCTTGGAAGTTTGTTGAGGCCCCATAATGGGCCCCGGCCCCTGGCTGAGAACAAATTATTTATACTGTTATGCCGGGTCAGAAATTATTGTGAATAATATGAATTGTCTTGGTCTCGGATTAGGTGGTCTTGACTACAACACTCTGCATGTGCTCATGGAGAGAGATTTTGGATTCTGGACACTGAGGAAAAAAAGTAAAAATAATTTTGCACACGATACAGCTTTTAAAGATATGTATTGTTGAAATCTATATTGAAATCTACAGGTGCAAATAGACAAAGTGTGCTTTAAATGAACCCAAATGAAAAGACAAATAGCTCAAAATAGACCAGGCATGAAAAAAAAAAATCCATGTCTTTGACTGTAATGTCTCGCTTTAAGGGCAAATTGTGACATTTCTGCTCTGCAATTTTTTTTCTGATCCCATATTTTGTTCTCATCAGGTGACCAAATGAACCCACTTGTGTGATCTAGCAACAGACCTCAGAATCAAGAAGACTTTGACCAAAACACCATGGTCATCACTCAGACGTTACGTACGTTCCTGCCCGAACTGACAGCGATAGCTTCAAGAGTAAGGACATAGCTGGAGTATAACGTGGATCTATTCGTGCACAGCGCAGCCCCGCTCGAGCAACACAGCCCAACCTGTCTGCGGCTAGCAAACTGACCGAGCCGCTGCCGTCAAACGAAACGCCCAAAGCCTACCACAACACACCTAAGACCGTGCTGCAGAGGGTGGCGGGGAGGAAATTTGCGTAACCCGTGAGCTCGTTCCCGTCCCGATTGATTGAGGAAAGCCATCTTGCCCCGGGCACTGGACGGTGAGCCAGCAACAGACAGAAAGGCTACCCGTCCCGCCATGACCTGGTGTTCTTAGAAACGTACACCTCACGCCCTCAGCCCGACAACTGTGCACACGGTGCTGGCCGAGCAGATGCTGGACCCTCGAGCAGCAGTCTTACCTGGGACCGCTTCTGGGAGGGACCGGTACAGCTGTGCAAAACATGTCTATTGCTGAACATACGCATTAATTTTGTACATGAACTTCATTGTCATCAGTATTGTGCTGTTATTTAAATGGAACACTCCACTATTTTTGAAAACGGGCTCATTTTCCAACTCCCCTAGAGTAAAACATTTGAGTTTTACCATTTTCGAATCCATCCAGCCGATCTCCGGGTCTGGCAGTAGCACTTTAAGCTGTAGCTTAGCATAGATCATTGAATCGGATTAGACCGTTAGCATCTCGCTCAAAACTGACCAAAGAGTTTCAATATTTTTTTTCCTATTTAAAACTCTTCTGTAGTTACATCGTGTACCAAGACCAACGGAAAATGAAAAGTTGCGATTTTCTAGACCAATATGGCTAGGAACTATACTCTCATTCCAGCGTAATAATCAAGGAACTTTGCTGCCATACCATGGGTGCAGCAGGCGCACTGATATTACGCAGCGCCTGAAATAGTCCCCAGCACGCTCCCTGCAAGCAGGTGGTCACGTTGGTTATATTGATGTAAGTTAGCCTATTTTCAGGCGCTGCGAAATATCAATGCAGCAAAGTTCCTTGATTATTACACCGAAATGAGAGTATAGTTCCTAGCCATATTGGTCTAGAAAATCACAACTTTTCATTATCCATCGGTCTCAGTACACGATGTAACTACAGAAGAGTCAAGCTTTAACTAGGAAATATCGAAACTCTTTGGTCATTTTTGAGCAGGATGCTAATGGTCTAATCAGATTCAATGATCTATGCTAAGCTACAGCTAAAAGTGCTACCGCCAGATCGGAGGGAGGGGGGAAAACGGTAAAACTCAACTGTTTAACTTCAAAAATAGTGGGGTGTTCCTTAAAATGCGCATGTTGGTTATACGAAATCGTGTTTGTAATTCAAGCGCAAAAAATAGTAATAGGACAAGAAAGGGGAATAAATACAGAATTTTTATTCTAAAACTATTGCGTTAGTATCATGAAATGATGACTGAAATTTGAGTGTATATGGAATGTGTGTGTGTGTGTGTGTGTGTACATTTCTACTAGTTCTATCCATAACCCTATTGTTCATATAGCTGACATGGAAATAACCTGCGGTTGGTGTGTGAATGAATAATAGTTTCTGAATTCACCAGCCCAGACCAAAGTTTGCTTGTGTTTCTGTAAATAAAGCACTCTGGAACACTGAGTTCAGGAAGTTATTTCATTCTGCTTGTTACTGGCTTGTTTTTGTCTGGGTGTTCAGTCACATGGTGGGATGTTGGAAAAAATTTTTTTTAACGTTTTAGACACAATTTTAAACCATTATTATACTGTTAACTGGTTCGAGTTGTTATATCAGTTTAACCATGTAAAGCCAGACAAATAACCCTAAGAACAAATTCGATTTTTTTTTTTTTAATGGAACAGTTTATTGAACCTTCATACAAAATCTTTAAAAAAATATTTTGAGTATCACATTTAATGCATCAGACTTTTATGGTTCATACAGTGTGATTATAGTCGAAATGAGTCATGATATCGAAGCGAAGGAAAAACATCGGTTTTATGACTTTATGATTTAGAGATGAGCTAATAAACATTCCTCAAAAGCCTGATGTGTGACATTTAATATCTGATTTTCTAAATAATGATAAATGTATAATTCCGTAAACCTAAGTTGATTCAGTCCCGTAGTTGTTCATCTTAAAATATAACAATATATCAACAGAAGGCCTGTAGTAGATTGTGTACATGTTTTTTTTATGTTGATAATTTAGAAGCCCAAGAAATATGATACCGCACACAAGATGATTTTAATATAGCACTTTTGTTCTGTTGTCTTTCTGCAATGAGCTGTTGTTTGAGATGTACAGTAAGGTCAGCAGAAGGCCAGAGCTAATGGGGTACAATATTTGGCCATTTCATTTGATGTCACACTGCCTCCCTGTGTTCAAACACCTACAGCTCTTATATTCAACACAGTTTGGGTTCTCAAACTTTTTGATTTGAAGCAAGGAAGCTACCTTAATTCATTTGAAAGGTTTCATTAATTAACCATGTTTCAGTTGGTGATTCCAGAAGTTATGTTCTATATCGATATTACCTTTAATGAAGTATGTTCTTCAATGTAAACAATAGTTATTGAGGGGAAATAAAAAGAAATGTGATTTCAGTTTGATTTTGGGATTAGATGTTGATTCTTTTAATATATATTAAAATACTTTAATAAGTCATCCTCTAGCCCCTGGGAAGTTTGCTGAGGCCTCCTAGTGGACCCCGGCCCCACAAAACTGAAAAAGGAGAGCAACAGGAACGTTTATCATTTGTAGCGCCTGTCACCAATCCACCGTTTGGATTGTTCTGCCCCAAATAAGACGGTGTGGAAGCAGCAGTAACACGTTCCACATTGACTTGTTTGGCCACTCAGGTGAAGTGCATGACCACGAGGCCTGTACTGGAGTTTGCTCTGTATGGTATTTGTCTGTATATTATTTTTCTCACCTTTGGATCAGAGGTTAAAATGGTTCAATGTTTCCATTCCAATCATCTGCACTCTCTGAGTCTTCTCTGTTGCCGTCTGTCCGTTTCATTTGGTCTCAGTTGTCATGTTTCCATTTCACTATGGAGGCAAGAAATGATTAGGTGTTTGTTTTGAAAAGTGAGCTTCTCTGATTGAAAGTTGCCATCCAAAGCATATATATATATATATATATAGGCTACTTGAAGCCATATATAGTAGGATAAGTTGATATTAGTTGATTAGTTGAAGCAACTAACTTCAACTAGTTGCCCAAAATCCATCGGAAACATCTTCAGATGCTATTTTTAGGGTGTTCTTAAGCATTTTCTGATCATGTGTTGTACTACGTTTGTATGGCATGTTATTTATCTGTATATTATTTCTCACCTTTGGATCACGTTAAAATGATTCAAGGTTTCAATTTGGATCATCTGCACTCCTGGTGTCCTTACTGCTGCTGACTGTCCTCAATATTGTGACTTCCCTTCATTTCGTGGGTTTATGTTTTGTTTTTGAGATACCTTCCATTTTTGGCCAAAAAAAAGAAATGAGGTGTTATTTGTTTGGTTTCCATTCCGTGACGCTAGTTTAAAAGTGAGTTTCGCCGTCTGATGGTTGGTAACAATAGCATCGAGGGAAAATAAATACCTATGAATACGAGTCTATCAGTAGCAAAATATCTAATATTAATCAGAAACATCTCCAGATGCTCCTTCAAGGGCGGTTGAGTTGTTTTTCTGATCTGCGGTGAAGAATGAAGCACAAGCCAATTTAGATATTTCCATTAGAAGTGTCTATGTGCTAGTCGTTTTTGTATTTACAGAGGAAACTCCAGTAAACCCAACTACATGGTCGTGTTCATTTCCTCCACCCGAGATGCAGCCGAACAAATCTTTGGAAAATACTAGACAGACAATGCATGTCGCTTATTAATAAACATTACACAACCCTAGTAATAATTAATTTACATATTTTCTAGAAACAAATGCAGTCATAAACAGATATACAGTGGTGTGAAAAAGTATTGGCCCCCTTCCTGATTTCTTATTTTTTTGCATGTTTGTCACACTTTAATGTTTCAGATCATCAAACAAATTTAAATATTAAAGATAACAAGTAAACACAACATGCAGTTTTTAAATTAAGGTTTTTATTATTAAGGGAAAACAAAATCCAAAACAACATGGCCCTGTGTGAAGAAGTGTTTGCCCCCCTGTTAAAACTGTGGTTTATCACACCTGAGTTCAATTTCTCTAGCCACACCCAGGCCTGATTACTGCCACACCTGTTCCCAATCAAGAAATCTCTTAAATAGGACCTGCCTGACAACGTGAAGTAGACCAAAAGATCCTCAAAAGCTAGACATCATGCCGAGATCCAAAGAAATTCAGAAACAAATGAGAAAGAAAGTAATTGAGATCTATCAGTCTGGAAAAGGTTATAAAGCCATTTCTAAAGCTTTGGGACTCCAGCGAACCACAGTGAGAGCCATTATTCACAAATGGCAAAAACATGGAACAGTGGAGAACCTTCCCAGGAGTGGCCGGCCGACCAAAATTACCCCAAGAGCACAGCGACGACTCATCCAAGAGGTCACAAAAGACCCCACAACAACATCCAAAGAAATGCAGGCCTCACTTGCCTCAATTAAGATCAGTGTTCATGATCCAACGATAAGAAAGAGACTGGGCAAAAAACGCATCTATGGGAGAGTTCCAAGGCAAAAGCCAATGCTGACCAAAAAGAACACAAAGGCTCATCTCAGTTTTGCCAGAAAACATCTTGATGATCCCCAAGACTTTTGGGGAAATACTCTGTAGACTGACGAGACAAAAGTTGAACTTTTTGGAAGGTGTGTGTCCCATTACGTCTGGCGTAAAAGTAACACTGCATTTCAGAAAAAGAACATCATACCAACAGTAAAATATGGTGGTGGTAGTGTGATGGTCTGGGGCTGCTTTGCTGCTTCAGGAACTGGACGACTTGCCATAATTGATGGAGCCATGAATTCTGCAGTCTATCAGAAATTCCTGAAGGAGAATGTCCGGCCATCTGGTCGTGACCTCAAGCTGAAGCGAACTTAGGTTCTGCAGCAGGACAATGATCCAAAAAAAACCAGCAAGTCCACCTCTGAATGGCTGAAGAAAAACAAAATGAAGACTTTGGAGTGGCCTAGTCAAAGTCCTGACCTGAATCCTATTGAGATGCTGTGGCATGACCTTAAAAAGGCGGTTCATGCTCGAAAACCCTCCAATGTGGCTGAATTACAACAATACTGCATAGATGAGTGGACCAAAATTCATCCACAGCACTGTAACAGACTCATTGAAAGTTATCACAAACGCTTGATTGCAGTTGTTGCTGCTAATGGTGGCCCAACCAGTTATTAGCGTAATGGAGCGGCCAAAACAGTTTTCCACAGGGCCATGTAGTTGGGATATTAATATTAAAAACCTTCATTTAAAAATTGCATCTTGTGTTTTCTTTTACTAATATTTAAATTTGTTTATGATCTGAAACATTAAAGTGTGACAAAAAAAAAATAAGAAATCAGGAAGGAGGCCAACACTTTTTCACACCACAGTACACACTTTGACAATTCGGACTATGGAATACCGGGATGTAATGAAATGGGGATTATAAATAAGGATATTCAGCTGGAGGGACTCGCTGTGGGTGTTCGATTTCATTAAAATGACCGCGGTTTTTCTGCACAGGTTCTGCTTCGGACGTCATGAATAAATTAGAACACTGTATTCAGGCAACCGCAAACAAAACACACAGCGAGCTTTACACTGAGGAAGTATTTACTGCAGCTACTTCACGAGACCGATTGCAGATTAATAATAATATACTAATTCATTTTGTAATTTGTTACACTCTTTTTGCTTGGACTGTTATTCACGTAATATTTTTCTTGGAAAAAATATTGAAAATAATTTCAACTCAAATCAATATTTCATGTTATTATTTAAATATTTCCGTGTATTTTCTATAGACTGTATTTTCCCGTCCATATATTTATAATATATGTATCCATGCATACTTCTGTTGGAGTAAATGTCACCAAAAGACCAAATTTACTTTTATTTTTGATTTTTAGGTGAAACTTCATTCATTCTAAAAAAATATTTTTCCAAATTCCAGTGATGAAGATTAATAGACACGTGACATTTGACCCAATGAATGAATGAAAATGAGTAAAAACTGTAAAAATAATTATCAATCAAACATACCAAGTGCTCGGTCCCTAAATGTGTCCTGAATTTTGACGGTTTCATACTGTTGATGACTCGCTGCACAAAACGCATTGTGGTTGACGCAAATCAAGTTCAAACTTGTTGCCTGTGAACCTGAATTTAATGTAGCATGGATTGTGTTTTCTTTTACTTTGTGTAGTTTTGGTACTAGTTTTCAAGGATGAGGTCATGCCCTTGTTGATATCATTCTAATTCGACTAGCTTTTAAATTGTGACAATTTGGCGCCAAAAACCTTTTTCTCCTCACTTTCAAAAGGTAATAAAGCCTATTTGATTTGACATCCTAACACTGCATAATTAGATCAAAAGCACTGTTGTGGGAGAGTTAATGCAGAAACTGAATATATTAAATTCATATACTCATCTAAACACCTCTAATTTACTGTTATTCAGAAAACATTCAAAGTAGTCACTGAAGGCTAATATGTAAAAACTTTCAATTCAAATGGTCCCAAACGCATACCAAAACTACCATTCAGTACTTGAAAGACAACCTTTTAAAGCTCTTAAAAGGTTGGTGAACATTAGCCGATGAACAATAGAAGCAGATGTGGACAGGGACACAAACTCAGAAACATCTGGATTCCAGATGAAGACCAGAACCTTCACATTCCACAAGCTGAACCCATAAAACACACGCAGACACAAGTGTACTCCAAGCATGTCACAATAAAACTATATTTATAAATTAAAAAAAAAGAAATCTCCTTAACATGGTACTTCAAAAATTCTCCCAATACAATATTGCTGACAAACACTGAAAAATATATTCTCAGTAAAAACAAGTTCCATGAATAATGAAATATCTGCACGAGACATTTACTGAGAGTAAAAAATTTAAAAAGGGCGCAAAAAAAAAAAAAAAAGAGTTAAGAACCGCAAATAAGCGCGAAACGAGGGCACAGAAATTTGCAAATGAATTTACGTCCTTGGGGGGATCCCGCACCTTGATCATACACCCATATAGTGTTGTAACTAAATCCCATTCAATTATTGCTATTTCTCTCAAAATCTCTCTTTTTTTGTCCCATCGTTCCATTTTCTCCAACAGCACATTTCCCAAATATTTTGAGGTGATATTGTAGATTTAGTAAAACGTCTTAATCTGTTATTGTAAGCATGAATTCTTTGCTTATGCTTTAGTAGACTAATTTCTAAGACCTAAGTGATGTTGGGGCTCACAAGCTACTGAATTTTAGGTCAGCACTAATCCTAATTCTAATTGGCTGCACTAGGCCGCCACGTTTTTGTTTGTAATTCATAAGGCAAAAAACAGTTTGGGCACTTCTGCTCGCAACAGTCACATGATGTCGACGAAGAACTCCCCATTGGCTGTGTTGCACGAGCATCGGGAGCCCGTGAGTTCAGGGGGGATGCTGGCGAGGAGGTGGCCGGATGGCGATCCCGGGCCGGCTCGTGCAGATCCCTGCTTCAGGCTGTAGCTGTGAGATCGTGAGCTGCGCACGCTGCCCTCGCTGGGCGGCACCGAGCGCTCGCTGGGGGCTCTGTCTCTGCGGAAGTCAAAGTCATGAGCGTCGACCATTTCGCTTCCTCCTCCTAACCTGAAGTCTCCAGCCGGGGTTTTCCCCTCAGTCCTGCTCCAGCTGCAGTTTGAACCGCTGCTCCCTACGGACAGCAATGTTAACGTGAGTGAGCCGCTGTTTGAGATTGTGAGCATTAGGGCTGCCCCCTAATAGTCGACTAACCGTTAATCAACCAGAAGAGGCTTGGTCGACCAAAATTTTATTAGTTGCTTAGTCTAATCAAAATTTTTTTTTAAAAAGTCATGCAGTCCATGACGGACAGATTGTTAACGGCTTGGTCTATGGTACAGAACATTGAGCAGGACGCTCGCGTATCATTCATCGACCTCAAATATGGCTTATCATCTGAAATACGTACGTATTAGCAACTTTACATGGCCGCTCAATCTAATGTTAACCTAGAGAAATGTGCACCGTTCAAGTGTCTGTGCGGAGTGTGTTAGCTGAACAGTAGCTCACTGCAGGACAGATGGAGGCCCCAGTGCGCTCACTTGCTCTTAAAATACTCCTTCATACAGATAAGAGTAATACATCTTTCGAATCTGTAAAGACTCTACGTTTAGTTGTGTGCACTCACATGAACAACAACAAAAATTGCGCTTTTGTAAAATAATGAAAGCAAAGAGCTTTCTGCCGTCTCGGTGTCTGTGAACTTGAGCGCGAAACTCCGAAACTCTGTGTATACTTGCCTTACAGACATGAAAAATATATCTATAGAGAGTCTACTTTCAAATGAACCAATTCAAATGGAAAACAAATATTCTTAGATTATGTAATCCATATGAAACATGCATATAGGCGCATCCACTACTGCGGAGAGGACGAGTCAGCGTCGCCGACTTCATCTCTTAAACCGAAAGCACTAGTTTATCAAAAAATTATTAAAATGTTAATGCAGCCTCCTTACTGTTTTTCACTGATACATTCATAATCCTTACTTCTGCCGGTGTGCTGTGGCAAGCTTTATGCTTATTAGGCGAGGCAATTAAAGGCGCATTATAATGATTTAAATGGTTTATTAATAAATGTGCGATTAGTCAATTAATGCTTAAAATGAACGACTACTAGTCGACCAGAAAAATCAGTAGTCGAGGGCAGCCCTAGTCAGCAGTGTGATTTGAGGTGACTCACCTTCGCTGTGTTGGCTGCCCGCGCTGCCTCCACCGGCTTCAGAGTAGCTGTGAGCTGCATCCGGGAGGGAATGGGCTGGTGGGTACTGGTAAGGGAATGCGGCGGGCCAGGGAGCTTCAGCAGGGTGAAGCAATGGAGCGAGAGTGTCCTGATCAGACGCGCCGCTGGATCCGTCATGGTCATGCAGAGAGAGATGGGCCATGTCTACAATAAAACACAGCCATTTTGATAAGAGTGACAGCACAATGTAAAACAGAATGTACAGTGACTAACGTTAATTTTGTTAACGAAAACTGTGATGAAAAATATTTGTTGACGACAACCTTTTTTTCCATGACTAAGTTGATATGACACTGACATCATCAGAAAATGTGACTACATTAACTTGCAATATCATTGAGATGTCAAGAAATCCCCCGATCAGAGCTTCTCTCTTAAAAAGGACACATTTTCTTCCCTGTGTTTTACTTTATCTTTGCAATCTGGCAACCATGTGCATGAATTCTCTCTTACACTATGGAAAAGCATTGATTATCTGAAAACATAGACAAACATGCAAGTTAGAATTTAACAAATATTTGAATAGAATATTCTGCCCAAATACAGCCAGTTTGTGTTCTTTTACACTGTTGCTTGCGCTGTTTGCTGTGACTGCCATCAAGCCTGGTCAGTGATGAACTGTGAAAAAAACCCAAACACGATCTCGACTATATTGTTAGCGATGGAGGTTGCTGAATAAAAATTACAAAAAAAACTTGTTTTAATAGAAAGACATGAATACAATTTGGAATTATTGTCAGTGTTTTAACTTTTGAGAGAAGCTTTAGAGTTTTACCAGTTCTCATAATGTAGAGAGCGTGTTTATATTAATGACTATATAATAAACTAGATGAGGTAAAACAAACCATGTGTATGCATAAAGTTGAAAGCACAATAAATTCTGATGTACTTTATCAAATGACAACAACCATGATCAGCAATCACAATTATAATGTTAAGCAAAATAATTGTGATTATCAGTTTAACCATTATGCAGCATGACAACTAAAACTGGATTAAAGCTCCCAGACTTTTAGTCAACCAAAACTTGACTAAACAAAAAACAGGACAGATTTGACGAAATATGTTAAAAACTAAAAAAAAAGAAATTTGACACGGGACTAAAACTAAATTAAAAAACAGCTGACAAAATGAACAGTAACAGTGATAAAGCTTCCTACATTTTCACTGGGACAAATGAAGTATTAGTCTCTGGTGAGCTAGAAATATAAATTTCCCTTGTACGGGACAGGAGTACACTAAACATAGCACTGGAATATTTATACAACTACATACTCAAACAGATAATGACCTTTTTCATAGAATAACTCAAATTCAAATAGCCCTTACTAGTGCACAATGAAATAATGCAGTTGTTTTATTTAAATTTACAATGGACAAGTACCAAATGTAAACTCTGTTAATCCATTGTGTTAAAGGATAAACTGAAAAATTACAATTCTTTCATATATATTTACAAAGTCCTTCTGAACCGAAGTGACTCTTTCTTCTGTGGAGCACAACAGGAGATGTTTAGGAGAATCTCTGAGCTGCTCTTTTACATGCAATGAATGCATATATAAGCTATTAATCCATCTGCCTTTCACATTGGCCTTCGTCGACGCTAGTTCCTTGATGTTGGTTTAGTGCGTCTAAGTGGGCAGTTCTAGAAATAAGCTACCAAAACCCTGCCATATGATGGTTTTGTGAGAGGATTGAAATTTAAAGCCATAGCTCTCAAATGGCAAATCACATGTCGCATATTAAAAACCATAGGACCACTTTTTGACAAAATTCTCATTTGTGGCTGAACTGTAGTGGTAAAAGTACTTACTGCCAGAAAGATCTCCAAAGATGTAGTAGCACTGCTCGGAGAAGGTGATTTTGTTGACAGTGTGGCGGATGAAGCCGGCTTTCAACAGGTTGCTGGCGTACTTTCGTGCTTCACGGCGATCTGCAAACCCCTCCACGTGATGAAACAACCAGTCAACCACATCAGAGCCTGTAAGACAACATATGCACCAATTATATATAGCAACTCCATCAAGTAGCTTATTTTTCTTCCCTATTGTGATGTCTGAAATTATATGAGTGTAACAAATTATCAAAATGATGAAAAAATGTTTGAAGGGTGACTTGGTTCTATCCATCGGTTATTGACTGGATTTTGGATTTGGCTGCTGCACTAAAAATGAATGCGAACTTGCAGTCCATGGTTTAAATGGACTACTGTAAAAGGGGGACTAGAGAAATCTGTCATTTCACTGCAAGAGGAGTTAGGACTAAAAAAAAAAAAAAAAATAAATAACTATATATATATATATACTGTATATAAAATATATATATATATATACACACATGGATGATCAAATACCACTAAGATCAATAACAAGCATTTTAAAAAAACATGAATTTTCATTTTACACAGCTCTCTATATCTCTGTAATCTCTCTATATCCCTCTGCTCCAGCAGCCTGTCATTCAAATAAGATCACAGCAATTAGCAAACTGTGATTGAAATATCCAATCAATTCTTAATGGACAAAATCAATTCACTCCAACATTCTTTCTCATTCTTAATTTTTTCACTCAGATAACCATTTCATGCAGGGATGATATGATAATAAAAAACTCTG
This sequence comes from Sinocyclocheilus anophthalmus, assembly GCA_018155175.1. Taxonomy (NCBI): domain Eukaryota; kingdom Metazoa; phylum Chordata; class Actinopteri; order Cypriniformes; family Cyprinidae; genus Sinocyclocheilus; species Sinocyclocheilus anophthalmus. Next base: position 32,394 of record JADLZN010008349.1, on the reverse strand, counting down.
TTTCATGTTGACTAAGATAATATACAGGTAACATTATAAATGTTAACTGATACAAACAATCATTTAAAAACACCTTTAGTAATTTTAAGCACTAAAAAGTGTGTCTTGACCTATAAAAGCATTGGCTATAGTGATCTTCAGCCACATTCTGTCTCGAACTTCCAGTCCTGAGTCTGGACAGGCCATTGCTTTTGCAACTGTTGCCATGTCACTGTGGACGGACAGGTGGTAGTCATCAAATCCTGCGAGAAGAACAACACACAGTTTACAAAAGCACAAAACACAAAGCATCTGCCTGGTGGCGAGAAACCAGGACCTCCCATGTTCCATATCTAAATATGACTCAAGTCCTCTCAATCTAAGTCACTAGGATTTTTTTCACCCATTTTGTCATTTGCCAGGTCAACTAAGTCTGATCACTTGGAAAAATGAATAGAACGACTTTCTTTAACAAGCCCCATGATTTAAAGGGATAGATCACCCAAAAATGAAAATGTGATGTTTATCTGCTTACCCCCAGGGCATCCAAGATGTAGGTGACTTTGTTTCTTCAGTAGAACACAAACAAAGATTTTTAACTCAAACCGTTGCAGTCTGTCAGTCTTATAATGTCAGTGGATAGGAATCACGGCTTTGAGAGTCAAAAAACAAACAAAACCAAATTAAACCCTGCAGCTCGTGACGATACATTGATGTGTAAAGACACGAAACGATCTGTCTGTGCAAGAAACTGAACAGTAATTCTATCGTTTTTTACCTCTGATTCATGCAATGTCCGAACTGTCCTGAGCGCGTCCTCGACAAACGTCGCCTGACTCGTCGTCGTCGTCGTCTTCTTGCTTTACGACAGATCGCAGACTTATAATTGCATTACCGCCACCTATCTCTCAAATGAACCATTGACACTCTATCTACAATCTCAATTCGGAGTGTCAATGGTCCATTGAAGATAGTTGGCGGTAATGCACTTATAAGTCTGCGATCCGCCGTAAAGCAAGAAGAAGAAGACGCGCGTCAAGCGCAGTGCATCAGAGGTAAAAAACGATATAAATACTGTTCAGTTTCTTGCACAGACCGATCTTTCGTGTCACGAGCCGCAGGGTTTCATTTGGTTTTGTTTGTGTATGTTTTTTTGACTCTCAAAGCCGGTTACATTCACTTCCTTATAGAATGGACGACTGCAACGGTTCGAGTAAAATCTGTTGGGTTCTATGAAGAAATAGTCACCTACATCTTGGATGCCCTGGGGGAAAGCAGATAAAATCAAATTTTAATTTCTGGGTGAACTATCCCTTTAAGGGAGCATTCTTGTCTAAACACACGTGTGGGGAATTTAGGGTCACAATGAGCAATAGCAAAGACATGTAAAATCGTGTGCCATAACGTGGCAACATGAATGAAGAGCAGATATCTTACTCTCTGTTTCTGGGATGGAGCTGGAGATGGAAGAGCTGGTGGAGGTGACCGTGCTCATTGAAGGACTCATGCCGTAGGGAGGATAGACACCCGTCATGGCTGCCGTATGGGACACCCAGGCTGCAGGGTCAATGGGCCGGATGGGCTCACCTGGGACAGAAGGCAACCAGTACTCAACAAAGCAGTACAGAACAGGTGAGTTTGAGTTTTCACCGCAACAAGTTTACAAGGCTTCATTAGAAATCAAGATGAACAATGACAGAGAACTATCTAAACCTTAGTATGTAGTCATTTATTTCTTTCTCCAAAGAAAAAAAAAAAAAACCTTACTGTCTCTGCTGACGATAGTTTATCTTATGTTGCACTTAATATGCAAATGAGTGTGTGAGAGGGGAAAAAATTAACACTCACTCCTTGGCAAAGCAAAGCAACTGTTTGGGTTTGGGTCCCAGCATTTGGCCACAGTAAGCGACACGGGTCTGCAAAAAAACAAAATTGGTGCAGCTGTTAACAAACTTTTGTTGATAAGCTAAACACATCCCATATAACATGAATGTTTTGTAATATGACTCACCCAGGCTTATGCACGATCTCCCTCAGCACTCGTACTGCATCATCGTTGCACATGTTCTCAAAGTTGATGTCATTCACCTGTGAGAAAAAACAGAAATCTGAACTGATACAACCAGCGTCTGTGTCAGATTCCTATCCTGAACACGTCCTCATCCAGTCCTCACCTGCAGCAGCATGTCACCGGGCTCGATCCGCCCATCGGCCGCCACCGCTCCGCCCTTCATTATGGAGCCGATGTAGATGCCTCCATCACCGCGCTCGTTACTCTGACCGACGATACTGATGCCCAGGAAGTTATACTTCTCTAAATGAGGTAAAGCAAGAGAGACTTATGGCAAATAGTGGACTTTAATAATATTTAGCTTTGCACATCTATAATATCATCCTTAGTTCTTATATCAGAAAAAAAAGAAGATAATATGTGCCTTTAATAATTTAATTATACAGCACCAATTTAATTAAAGCAATAAGGCACTCACGGCTGTATTTTATTGTTCATATAATCAGAGTTTCATTCAAAAGCAACAAATAAAACCGTGTAATGCTGACTCACCCATATTTAAAGTGACAGTGATGATATTCAGCGACATAGTGGAGTCAGTGATGCTACTGAAAGATGAAGACTGAAGAAAGAAAGACAAAGATCGTTTTAAAACTTATAGTATTAGACACTTAAAGAGCTCTGCCTGCTGTCTCACCCTCTCCATTTGCTGGGCTTTGGGTCTGCGTCTCCGCCGGCGGTGTCGTCTCATTAGCCTGGACGAGCCGCTTTGCTCCGTAACACTGCTGAAACTGCAGAACGGATGTCACAATATGGTGATTACATGAGCTTCCCATTTCAGTTTGTTCTGAGTTACAGGCAATGCGAAACATTATTGATCACTAGGGATAAGAATCAGAAAGAATTAATAGAGAGAGATAGTTCACCCAAAAATGAAGATTGTGTCACCCTCATGTTGTAACTATCCCATAATATGAAGATATTTTTAATGAAATCAGAGACTTCTGTCACTCCACTGAAAGATTTAACTCCCCCAAAACTTTGACGTTTCCATATGAATCGAGCAGTTTAACTTTTCTTAAGAGGAATGATTGATTTGTGAAAAACAGATATAATGATGCTGCTGTTTTTCAATGGAGAGTGAAATCTCTCAGATTTCATAAAAAATACAGAAGATGAACAAACGTCATACAAGTTTGGAATGACATACGAGTGAGTAAATGATGATCGAATTTTTATTTTTGGATCACTTTAACAGCTCTGAGTCAGCTTTCTTTTTCCATGTAATGACTTTCAGTACTTTTCAGGGAGCAACCAATAAATGTATAATATACAAAAATACTAAACCAATACCAAAACAAATTAGGGCTGCATTATAAATTGTATTTTAATTGTGGTCACGATTTATGCTTCTCTCAGTTTGTTATATTTGCCCACCGGTTGTTTATCCTGCAAATGTTACATTTTAATTTGGCATAATCTTGCATTGGTTACAAGCCTCCACAAGCTTTTACGGTTGCCAGATGTCAAGAGTTTAAATCCCCAAACAGAGCTTTTCTCTTAGGGGTTGTTTACATGACAACATTTTCAGCCAAAAACTGGAAACTTTTTATATGTTTTGCCTGTTCATTTACACAACAACGGCGTTTTGGGGACTGAAAACGCATATTTTTGAAAACGGGTTTCAAAGTGCAAGTTTTTTCGAAAACGCCACCGTTATCGTTTCCGTGCAAACACCCAATACAGTAATCTTTGAAAACGGTGACGTCATGCACGTGCGTATTACCTGTTAGGTATGTAGACATGCGCAGTACGTGTCGATTTTAAAGGCAAGCGCGAACAAACATATGCAACAATTGCGGAGTACATGGTACTGTTGTTGCTGCTCAAGAGTTTGCTTAACGCTTCAGCAAAGTGTGGATTTACTTCACCAATATTACAACCAACAGCAGAGACACATCATATACAACATATAATCGTCACTTCCCTACAGGTACGGTTTACTAACAAGGTGACAGCGCCAACTACTGGCCTGGCATACGTAATACAGCGTTTTTGCCCGTTTTCGCGGATGTGTGTAAACGCGAATCGCTTTGAAAACGTTGTCGTGTATACGTGAAACTTTTTAAAAACGCAAGGGAAAAACGTAGTCTTTGTCGTGTAAACGTAGCCTTAAACGGATACATTTTCTGCCCACACATTCTATACTACTGAAAAACCGCCGAGAAGCTGAAAACACAGGCAAACAAATAAGTTGGAGTTTAGCGATCTTTACTGAGATATTCTGCTTAAACAAAAGTGCAATACAGCAAGTCTATGTTCTTTCATGAGACCATTTGCTGTGAAATCCGCAAAGCGTGCGAGTTGACTTTTTCGGTTGATTTGAGCTTACCTGACACCCCACCCCCCACCCCCAACCCCCCCCCCCCCCCCCCCCCCCCCCCCCCCCCCCCCCCCCCCCCCCTACCAATCAATAACCATGATTATAGTTTTGAACAAAAAAACATGATTAACCATTATTGCACAGCCCTATTCAATAAAATATTCAATTTTAGCATTTCCTAATCTTGTCTAATTATTGTTAAAAAGCACATCTCCTACCATAAAATGACCAACCCTAACAAAATAGCATTCCCAACCCTATCAATAACATTAATATACATATATTTTAAAAAATGTCTAAAATCTCCACAAACTATGATTATCCACAAACTTGCTCAAGTCAGAGCTCTGAAAAACCTCACTAAACCACTGGGGCTTGCCGTGATTGTAATCATATTGAGCGCACCGGTTTAAGAACAAGACTCACCGGCTGGTGGAGCCGTCATCCGAGTCGAAACAGCTGCTTGATTCCAGTTCACTGCTCATGAGGGAAGAACGGCTGTCACAGATGTCATAACCTCCCAGATCCATGCCTCTGCCGCCCCGTGAGTAGCCATTCTGCCTTCCTCCTAGATGAATTACCACTGATATTAATGCTTAGTTGTTCCAAATATGAACTATTCTTAATTTTAAATATGAACCTTTTACTGATAAAACACCATGGCATCGTAAGACATGCACAGGGAGATGATAGTGTTGCCACGCACCAGAGTGCTCATGTGAGTGTTTCCTGCGCGATCGGTCCCTCTCCCTCCTGTGTGACACGACCGAATCAGTCTCCGTCTCATCGTCCACACCGTGCCGGCTGCCTGCAGCCTTTGGACTGTGTGCGAGAGAAGATTAAAGAGTACAGAAACAAAAAGACTCTGAGAACATGCTCCTTGTTTTGAGTTTTACTGCCAACTTGTGATTCGATCTGATCATTTGTACAACACAGCGTACTGGAAGGACGGGGGTCTGGAATCTCCAATGCCTTGGCTTCTCTCGTGAGACGGCGGCCGCTCGGACTGACTCTCCGCCACTGAGCATCCATCTGAGTGGGAGCCGTCTGATGACACCAGCTACCAAAGAAACAATGATATGCAGTTCACAGTAACCTGAAGTGGTTATATTTGAATCAACACATGGTTAAACACAGTTTCAGCTTATCATTGAGAAAACACCATTTTTTAAGCAAAATGGTTAATGGGGGTCACGTCGCAATCTAACATACCTGTACTACAAACTCCTGTCACTGATCTCTCACTATATATCCCCTCACTATACAAATATATTACAACACCCTAATCTTCATACATGGCCTATAAAATGGTTCCAGATCCCAAGAGAACTTTTACTATGATGGGTCACGCAACATTTAAAAACAGAGCAATAAAAATGGCAAATTAAAGTGAATGTAAATCTTTTTTAAAAACAAGATGTTTCGTAACAAAGTTACAAAGTTGTTTTCTTTGTATTCATGTTGGTTTCATATGGTTTTACAAAAAAAACTTTTATACCATTTTCAAAAAGGTTTACATGTAATGACTCTAAAAATGTCATGTGGTGCGACCGTCAAGTAAAAATTGTGTGTACACATCATTTTTCTCATCATCATATTCTTTGGGGTAAAAAGTATTTTTTACAAAATCATGAAATATTAATGTATAAATAGCAGTATGTTTTGGGGTGCTGCACCACATGACATTTTGCAACCTGAACTAACCTTGCCTTGTCACTAAAAGCTCAAACTATCTGATATTTTAAGAGACTTATTGACTTTGTCACACAGATATGTATATCATCTGTGGAAGGTGTAAGGTTATAAAATATTCATCCAATTGCATCCCTCGGCCCGAGGGCTATGATAGGCTGCACTACCTGCCTGTCAACGTATGTATTTGCATGATACGTGATACGTCATCAGCGTGTTCCATTACGCTATTGTAAAGACGTTTTGCAAAATATCTTTGTTTTTCATAATCAATGAAATAGTGGTGATTCAAAAATATCCCACATTACAGAACGTATCTCACGGTCACGTGAAGCTCTGCTCATGTTCTTGAATACTGCCTGGATCACTGGCAATTCATCTAAAATTCCAGTCACGTTCTTCTCTCCTCTTATTGGTGTGAGGAAATCGGAAGGCCATTTGTACTTATCCCAAAACTGCTTTGTTTAAATAGTAATATATTAATCGTGTGTTTGTTTGTGCATATGCTGTCATTCAGAATGAAAAAGATGTTCTTTGTGGTTGCATGCCATTTAAATATAAACGAGTCGCTCATAAGACAAAGCTTATGCAGCATACCAAAGTCTTTGATTAGCTGCATCAGACCGAAGTGAACCTTCAGCAGGAATGACTGGCAGACTCTTTGAAAAATACAAATACAGCAGAGCCAGCACTCAAGAGAACCGGGAATGGACTGAATTAAAAGGCCGATCTATTATGCAAGAAACACCAGGGAATTAAGATGCAGGACTAGATGGGATGTGTGCGTGTTTCTGTTCTCACCCAGCAAATCACACGGCCATTGTAACAGGGAAGCTTTGCATTGTCGTCGGCGATTTCCTCCTTGACCACCCTGCAGAGAAAAAAAATCAGAACAGACAGGTCTTGTTTTCCAACCACAGTCTGTGTGCGAACTGCAAAAAAGAAAGCTCAGCTTTAGAGATCCCTAGAGTGTCTGGCTGGGAATAAATTAGAATACGTAAATGAGACAATGCCATTAGATGAAAGAAAGGATGGGTTGGATCAGACAGGCATAAATCAGATAAACATGCACACACACGTGCTCACAGAACACACAAAGGACTGAACGCAGGGAGACTCCAGCAGATAAGATCCCAAACTCATGAATTCAAAGATATTTCAGCTGTACAAGATGTACCACTAGAAAGACGAGTTTGCGAATCTGTATGAAAAGACCTGTTTGTTCAAATGTCATATGTAAAACTAGCACAAGCTTACATCATTTACAACCAACAAGATTGTAACATGACACTCTGAAACAGATCATTTAGATTCCACTATCAGTTTGTAAAACATATACATAAATGCCATGAGGCAAACAATAAATCAGGTTTCCCACTCTTTATGACCATTACATTTCCATGACTTCTTAATTGTATTTATTTTATTCCTATACAGGATATCAGGTACCAATGCTTGAAAATTAAATAATCCTGTGGTGTGGTCAAAAGCACAAATATTCCATGCTTGCTCTGAATGATCATATACACTCTCGTGCAAAACTTTCATTTAGCAAGGATGCATTAAACTGAAAGTAACAAAAAGGAATTTTACACTGGCACAAAAGCTTTCTATTTCACTGTTCTTTTAAACTTTCTACTCATAACCTTTGTTCCACCTTCCCGTCAAGAATCATGGTTTCCCAACAAAACAAAAAAATTCTACACTGATAATAATCATGAGCAGCAAATCAGCATATCAGACTGATTTCTGAAGGATCACGTGACACTGAAGACTGGAGTAACGATGCTGAAAATTCAGATCTGCATCACAGGAATAAATTCCTTTCTAATTTATTAAATTAGACAACCCCTATTCTGAATTGCAATACTATTTCACAAAATTAGTTTTTACTATATTTTTGATCAAATAAATGCAGCCGTGGTGAGCATAAGAGACCTCTTTTTAAACATATAAATAAATCTTACTGACTATAGTTTATGTATAGTATAGTTGGATCGTGCAGTATAGTATGTCAACTAGTTTCCAAAAGTGAAATATCCTTTACAAACCAAGGGACGAGTCAAAATTATTTTCTGTGGTATTCAAAACCATGCAACAGATGCTTAATATTTTAAAACCAGATTATTTTGTTATTCTATACTACCCGTTTTTAACATAAACTACCCATTTTGATGTGCACTGCACACAGAAAAAAAAAAAGTATTCATTTACAAACACTCTAATCCAATAACGGCATTTAAAAATGTGTAAAAAGACTCTTTGTTGTGTTGACAGACATGTAAAACATCTATAGAGACAGATTCAATTGAGCTATTCATTTCCATTTGGCAGAAATCTGAGGCTGCCCTTCAATGACAAACATCTTTAAGCTTTTAAGGAACTTTTTTGAAGGGGAGTTAAAGGGAGCGGAACGGGACGATCAAACTACGACATATTTCACTGGGGAAGGTTGTAAAGCTGCCAGCGCTGAAGCGATCAGGGCATTCCACAGTCACTGCATGCAGTTGTTCCAAGTCAACATTCTTTGGCCTAATGCAACAGACAGACCAGACAAGACCACTAGCCAGCGCTCCAAATGAGACTTATTCACAAGCTAGGGGTTAGTTTAAAGATACAGGTAACACTATATCTAATGCACTTTTAAACCCCACCCCCCCCCCCCCCCCCCCACCCCCTCCCGCCACACACAGCATTTCCAGTAACTTCAATCAATGTACAAGTAACTATTGGCCCATCAAGCACAATATATTATAATAATGCCGATATATAAAGAAAAAGCTCAAAGAAGTCAATTCGTTTTCATGACCTGATGATTGACAAATGATTTCTTATTTTATTTATAAGTCAATCTAGAGATATTGCTGGCCAGATTTTAATTATCTGTTTGATGATCATACTGTAATATATGAAATACACATTATCTCCAATAAGACATTCCAAACACTACCTTGCAAGCACGTTTTACTCTTTACAAGCACTCACGATGAGTAATATCCAATCAAGTATGTTTAAACGCAAAGCAAGGCTTGAAAATTATATTTCTTAAGTATAATTTCCATGCTGTACCTCACTTTAAAATCCCTTGATATTTCCAGGTTTTCCATGACCTGGCAACCCTGGTCTACTTATCCAAATATACAAGGTCTGCTTTTAAAGGCCTGAGTTCACATGAACTCCAAAGGAATGGAAACCTGGGAAAAGTGAGTCTATGGCTAATGACCAAGACCACACCATAAATAACGTTAAACGCGTCCAAATTTCCATAGAAACGCACCTCGAATGTTTTCATCATTTGGGGGGGGGGTGTTGGGTTTTGGGGACATATGGCCGCTGAACAGCGCATGCGCACTGCACATTCAAATCGAGTCTACTGTACTTCTGTGCTTTTGAGTCGAGGTGAAACATTCCTCAAAGTGTTAGTTAAACGGTTCAGTTTCGGCGATACTCGGCTCATAAGTGTCCTGACGCGGAGGTGCTTTGTGAAAAAAAGAAAAAGAAAATACTTTAGGAACCGGATCTGAACACAATAAGCATAAAGAAACCCCAAAACCAAGAATGCTTTTTGTGTAGTCATGGTAATTTAGACTGACGCTGAAGAACATTCAAGAAGAAAGGGTCCTAAACTTCTCCCTCCTGTGATACTTTGACTGTGGTCACCAACCATTCACTAACTAACTAACTAACTGCACCCCAAAGCTCGTACCCACAGGCCAAAAGCCATATTTGAGAGTAATCCAGCCTTAAAATGGATGCCGTCGTCAACTGAACAGGACCTAACATTCAGCCCTGCGGAACCCCGCACACACACACTGTTCATTTGACTGCTTTTGTGTCCAACACAACTAATAAAAGACATCATATCAGCCTCTGAAAAATCACGCCAGTCGATCCACGACCCAAACAAGTTGAGAAAATGTGCGAAGAGCTGGAATTGTGCGTTAAACCCGAGAAATACATGCAGAAGTGCGAAGAAAACTACTGTACGGTAGGCTCACCCAAAGTCATCGTCCATAGATTTAAAGAAAAACTTGTAGTTTGGTTTCTTGAGGGCGTTTTTCAGGTCCAAAAGGGTGACCCTTTCGGCAGGGATGGGCAGTTTGACCAGGTATGGAGTTTCCTGGTCGTCGAGATGGTAGATAACTTTAGTCTCCCCCATTGCAGACCGCTGGGGAGAAGTGAACGGCGGTCATCCAGCGCAGGGGCCCCTGATGCCCCTCCAGAGTGGGCTTTTGCTCGCTTTCACCCGCCAGTTGACTTTTTTTGTTAATCCCGTTCTTTCTTTGCTTCCTCCGGAGTTCCCAGGAATCTCTATCAGCGCGAATACTCCACGAGCTGATGGGTTTGAAAGGCGATTAATGACCCATACTCTTATTCACTGCGTCCCGCCTGTTGAGAACGGAGGATAGTGCGTGAAATGTGTGATACAGACGCTTATTTTAGTCAGGAATGCCGTGGCTCCTCGGAGAGCTTCCCTGTGCTCTCCTTACAGAGGGTTTTGTATTGCTTTCATTGACGCCGAATGCCCGAGGAAACGCGCTCCCTCTAGCGGTGAGGGGTGGTAGCTGTGGAAAAAAAAGTTACTTGGGGTCATTCTACTGAAAGGATGCCATTTGGAGAGTGGGGTAAACGGGGTCGCTTACCTACTTTGTCCTCTAGGCAAGGAGAATGCATCTAAATATATTTCAATGTCTAATATCAACTACATACAGCTAAAAAACAGCACTTCTGAAAAATAGGTGTTCCAGTGACACAACATGCCCTGAGTAAAGTCATGAAGCATGTCATTGAAGTACATAGGAATCATTTCAATTCCGAATAAAGATGATAACACAATAACTGTTTAAGTAGTATTTACAATTTAAGCGTTATCCCTTTCTAAAATCTTATTTTACGTATCAGTCAACTTTACGATAATATATCAATAAAAAAGCAGATTTAATGTCTTAGAATATTTCAATGTAGTGAAACTTTATTTTTTATATATATATATATTTCGGTTTCTACTAGCTAGACAAAACATTTATAAAATCCTTTAGTTGACTAAAAGAAAATCTAAGACATTATTATTCCCCGTAATCAAAATTTTTGTGAACAGTGCTGGGTGGATTACTTACAAATCGTTGTCTGTTACTGATTACAAATTATGATGAAAACTGTAGTCAGTAGTTTCATTTAGATCACTCAATTTAGCGAATGCATTTTGACTACTTTTAGATTTCTTATTATGGCCTAACATTTGAATGGGATTATTGTTATTAAAGAGAAATCAAATATATTCCATTTTTTGTGAAATGCATTAAACATTGCATTACTTAAAGGTTGAAAAATAACTATTCTGAATACGAGCATTTTAAAATGTAATAGAATCTAATTACAAGTGCTACGTTTTTGGAATCTGATTGCGTAATTCAGATTACACGTAATCAGTTACTACCCAGCACCTGTTAGTGAAATATGAAAATTAACAACCGTAATGAATTTTGTTTCATAAAAACAAAATATATGAAGATAAAAGCTAGCATTTTCTTATATTCCCCTCTTATTTGTTTTTGCGTTTGCTGGTACACATCTGCACAATCTACCACACCTTAATGAAACCATTTGCATCTCTTGATAAAACCCAACCTGTATATAGATCACATTAAATTAGGTTAGATCAAATCAGAGACGATACAATGACTTGACCTGGTTTATAATCACTGTGGTTTGCAGGCAGATTTGTCTTCTGTATCATATAGCACTGCCAAGTCACATGGTGATAACACCAGGGAAATGCACATAGGCATTATTCACATCAAATGCTCATAAATTCCCAGAATGTCCTTTAAATGTAACTTTTTTCACACAGTGTAATTTGTGGATTTCCCCTCGCGTTTTTCAGGTGTACAGAAAACTGTCAGATCTTTATTCACTGTAATATATTTTATTCATACCCGTGATGTGCAATCCTATAATCCAAGAGACTGCGAAATATTTGTCAGGTGGCCATATATCAAAAGGGTCATGGCTATCTGAGATATGCACATGAGAAAACTCATTTGTAATGCTAAAAACGACGCAAGTGAAAAGTGGAACAACTATTTCTAATGTGGAAACTGAGAAAAGTTTGGACTACTTACTTTTTATGCCGTGTACCACAAAACATTTAAACTGATTTTCAAGAGACCAAAAAACATCCACACACAAAAGAAGACTGTTAAGCAGAAGGTTTTATTTATAAAAGAATGTAGTGCAGATTCACAAATCTCGCAGAAAACAGCATCTGGAAGAGAACAACAAGAAATATTAAGCCACAGGAACACAGCATGAACATATGAATGCTGAAAATCTAGCAATGTGCACAGCTCTACACTGTAAAAAAAAAATTTACGGTAAAAAACCGGCAGCTGTGGTTGACGGAATTTCACTGTAAAAAATACGGTAGCAATGTTTTTAAACTTAAATTTACAGTTTTAAATACTGTAATTTCATTAGCTGATAAAATGTTAATATACCAACATATGGAAGTACTGAAATCTGTTTTGTAACTTTTTTAATACACTGATAACCACCAAATGCAAGTCACATGATGAACCAAAGCCCATCACAAGCAGCTTTTAAATAATAAAATATATAAAAGGTGCACAGTGTCATTCAAACAAACACTAAACACCATCACGGTGACACACACGATACTGAAATAATGCAATAAACATTCATAACAACATTAGGTGTAACACACAACCCTAATATACAAAACTGATAAGAAAAAACTGTTATTTCAACAACAAAAAACATCAAATTTTAAATGTAACGCAGGGAATGTCAATTTACGGTAATTCACTGTAAATTATACAGTCTTTTTCACTTCCAAAAACTGGATACTACCGTAAAATTAATGTCTAATACATGTAATGTCCAATACAGTTTTCACCGTATATAGTAGGGGAATTTACCGTTAACCATTTAACAGGTTTTTACTGTAGCATTTTTACAGTCTTTTACCGTTAAATTCACGGTCATGTTTTACAGTGTATAAAACAAGTCAGCCCCTTATTGAACTCAAATTCATGCACGCAACACTTCTGCAAAGCAGCAAAAGAGGGAACCGTTTTAAAAATCGTTGGCAAAACTCACCTCACACGCCACTAGTCCTTGAATGCTGGGTAATTTACCTCCACTAGAAAGGATCACTCCTTGGTGAATATAGACCCTTTATAATAGACAGGATGACACGGAATTAGCATTAAGCTTTGCATTTTTATGGATTACATCATCATGTAGTAAAATGCATCATCAGTCGTTGATGTCCATAACATGACACTTTTGAAAGGCACAGATGTAAACGCCTTTCATCAGCCACCTCATGTATTAATGTCTGCCCTAGTTGACACCACATTCATCTGAACAGCAATGAACAGGTAACACATAAGGCATGCTTAGCTGTAGTAAAAACACTTAAGAGAATTGAAAATGTTCATAGCTGCATACCAGGTGTCATGTAACCCTGACCCTGCAGGCCTGCTCACCTGAAACGATAGAATATGATTGTTAAAGCATGCACACAAATGATCAAGTCATGAATGTGGATAATTGAGAACGCTGTTCTTGTCATAGCACAAGCAAGAGGAACAATTAGAGTGTTCTCTCATAAATTAGACTATTTCAAGATGTATTGTGCGCCTTAGTTGACACCACATTCATCTAAAGGAAAATGAATGGGCAACACAAAGGCAAGACGGAGAAGCGTGTATCTAGTATAACTTGCCTTCTAATGGAACTAGCTTCACTTTATTCTATTTTTTCAATAATTGTATTTAAAATCAGCTGTTGATGCAAATTCTTACCTAATGTAGATTCACACCTCATGGGGTCAACACGTGACACGGTGCACCAGCCATTTCCTGCTGCTTTCAATGCAATGCTGGGGGGAAATAATAATCATAATAATAATATCAGCAAATGATGAACTGTACTTGCAAAAATGAAAACCACGGGAGCAACAATACCCTTTAATAATCCAATGCTGAGGTACGTTCAATTGCATATTTAATAGAATATTCCAAGCTGCTCAAGAGTCACAGATAAGGCATTTTTAAATGTGACAACAGAAAGATTTATTTGCACATCTCAGCTGACGAGTATCTAAAATAAACGGGGAATATGTGAAGAACGACGACTGGACAGCATTCAACGGGCTACTCCACAAACGAAATCCTCCGTTTTCATAATCGTACCACTGAAAGTAAACATTTACTATAAAACCTGCTCATGTACAAATAACATTCACTACTTACTTACCCACATGCTACACAATGAAGCCGTCTTTACCGCTTTAAGAGCGCATGGTGACACTCATCTCCACGTGGACACGCAACCAGAAAAGTCCTTCAGGAGGAACGAAGGACCCAGTGTAGGCGACTGAGAAAGTGCCTGAGCGCAATTACTTGAACGTGCTTCCTCAACCTACACAAGCAAGCGAAGTTTATACACCTACTTATTCATCATTATAACTATTCTCCACATTTTATAAATAATGCATTTGTCTAGATTACAGCTCTGCACACGGTTCACTCTCTCAACCAACTGAGGTCTTTGTAAATTGAAATATATCTGATTTCCAGAAATCACATAAAAAATAAAATAAAATAAAAATTGTTAATATTTCAAAAGGAATTATAGGCACGATTTATATATATTTTTTAGATTTGTATCTTATATCCATTAAAAATAATAAAATAAAATGGTTAATAATTTCAAAGTAATTAAAGGCACGATATTATATATATAAACTATATAATATATTATATATATTCTAAATTTGATTTTATAATCATAAAAAATAAATAAATAAAAAGTTAATATTCACAAGTAATTAAGGCCCGGATTTATATATATTTTTTTTATATTTTGTATTTTATAATCCATAAAAAAGTAAAAAATAAAAATTGTTAATTAATTCAAAAGTAATAAAGGCACGATTTCTATAATTTTTTTATATATTTGTGATTTATAAAAAATAAATAAAATAAAATTGTTAATAATTTCAAAAGTAATTATAGGCACGATTTATATAGATATTTTTTTTATATATTTGTATTTATTCCATCATAATTAATAAATAAAATAAAAAGTTAATAATTTCAAAACGTAAGTAGTGTCCCGATTTATATCTATATTGTATATATATAAATATTTGGATTTTATAATACATAAAAAACAATAAAATAAAATTGATTAATAATTTCAAAAGTAATTAAAGGCACGAGTATATATATTTTTTTACTATATTCTGATTTTCCAGTATAATCCATAAAAAATAAATAAAATAAAATTGTTAATAATTTCAAAAGTAATTATAGGCACGATTTATATATATTTTTTATATATTGTATTTTATAATCCATAAAAAATAAATAAAATTGTTAATTTCAAAATAATTAAAGCAGATTTATATATATATATAGATCTAATCGAATATAATATATATATATAGATTCTAAATTTTATTTATAATCCATAAAAAATAAATAAAATAAAATTGTTTAATAATTTCAAAGTAATATAGGCACGATTATATATTTTTTATATATATTTGTATTTAACACAATTTCAGACAAGTTAATTCTAACAGAAAAAGTACTTTAGAATAAAAATCGTATACGACTAGAAAATAATTTTAAGGCTTTAACCTTGAGAAGTCAGCACGGGGTCGGTGAAGGGTCTGTAAACAAGACCTCAGACACTGACAAAAAAAAATAAGAATCTGCTTAAACTATTAGAATGAGATTTTTAACGTTCAAATCTGAATTAACATTAAAATGACAGTCTGGCCAAAAAAAAAAAAAAAACGCTCAAGATTAATGTACCCTCATGTCACGACTCACGTAACATAAAAGATATTTCGAGAAATGTCCCATTATTTATTAGTTTTTTTTATTTGTTACTAAGAGTCACGGGCTGACCGTCAAGGTGGGAATCATGAAAAACGTTTACAATTATACCAGGAAAGTATATAAAATAACACTCTCAACGGCTAAATAGCGATCCTACTTTTAACATGCGGGTACGATGGTAGGACTTTTATTTTGAAACTCCCTGGTTTCGCTGCCATCTTGGATCCGAATTAAGTTGATCTCTTTTGTGGCTCCTGTCAAAGCGGAACTGAAGGTCTGAGATCACGAACACAGAGACACTTCCGGCTCCTGTCAGACCTCGACCTAAAGAAACACAAACGTTCAAACCCCCTTTAACACGATCTGAGCGAATAACTGCGCTACAACACAAGGGTAAGCAGCTAATGAGTGTTCATGTCTGTAGTTATATGCGTGCTAAAGATAATCAACAAGAGCCAGCTGCTGTGTAACGTTAGTGTTGCTTGACATGCGAGCTCAAAACGTTATGTTTATCAAGTTAGCTGTTTGGTTGAGTAGTTGAACTATACTGTCACTATAGATAAATAATGGGATTGTGTTTGTATTATAGCCTATAGTCTTCCTCTCCTTGTGCTAATGCCAGTGTGTGCTCTGAAACATGAGCTGGCCTTAGTTTAGTTTGTTTATATCAGTGCCAGATGTCAAAGCAGGGTTGTATTTAGTTGATGAGTCAGTTATGAGTGTGCTGTAATGGATGTAATGTTGTGTTGGGGTCACATTCCTCAGCTTTTGCTTCATTCACTCAAGCATTCACTCTGTGTTTAGATGAAGGAGTGTTTGGAATGAGGAAGGGTTTCCGTGGGCTTGTTCTGGACATCTGTGTTGCTGTTGACCTGAGCTCAGTCTTTTAATGTACTTTTTTGCAATCTTTACTGTTTTTTTCTCCCACCTTTTCAGGAAGAAATGGCTAACTTCTATGAATGCATGTTTCCTCCACAGGATGAAAAACAAATAAATGTGATTTAGTTTTTTGTTTTTTTACGTCACAATTCATCAATTTCTCTCATAGTTTTCCATTTTAATTTACTGTTTTTTTTTTATTCATCAGTGGAAAACAAAAACAGAACTTGTGATATGTAAACTCCAAATTCTGAGAAAAAAAAGTCAAAATTTCAATCAGAATTCGGTCTTCTTTTCTCTGAGTTTACATCTCATAATTCAGACTTGCATCGAATCAACAATATTTCTGAGCTGTTGAGAATTTGACATAGATAGATCTAATAGTAGTGCGGGTCCACACGATTAGGGTTCCCGATTATCGCAGCCAAATAAGAGTTTTGTTTACATAATATATGTGTCATTCTGTGTATATTTATTGTATATTATATATATATTATACAAACACATGCATGTAGGTATAAAAAAAAATCAAGAAAATATTTTTGTTTAGTGTATTAAATCTATGATATATAATATAAAATATGAAGAATAAATATATACTGTTAATATTTTCAAGAATATATCAGTATGTGTGTGTATTTATATACTAAATAATTATACACAGTACACTACATGTATTATGTAATCAAAAATGTTTAATTTTGGATGCGATTAATCGCGATTAATTATTTGACAGCACTAATTATATACAGTGGTGTGAAGTGTTGGCCCCCTTCCTGTTTTTATTTTTTTTTTTTTTGCATATTTGTCACACTTAAAAGATTCCGATCATCAAACAAATTTAACAT
Organism: Sinocyclocheilus anophthalmus; assembly: GCA_018155175.1. Lineage (NCBI taxonomy): Eukaryota > Metazoa > Chordata > Actinopteri > Cypriniformes > Cyprinidae > Sinocyclocheilus > Sinocyclocheilus anophthalmus. The sequence goes on along the minus strand of JADLZN010008349.1, from coordinate 14,724 downwards.
TACACAAAGATAATGCAAGGAAATACAAAATGCCGTTTTAATGTTATTTATTTATTTACGGGAAAAAGCTGTCCAAACCTGCCTGTCTCCCTACGTGCCAAAGTATTGACCGCCCTACAATCTTAATAACTGGTTGTGCCCAACCGCTTTGCTCAACAACTTCAATCAGGTTTGCGATAACTGACATGAGTCTTTTCACATCGCTGTGAGGAATTTTGGCCCACTCTTCTATTGGCAGAATTGTTTTAATTCACAGAAAAAAAAACAAAAAAAAAAAAAAAAAAAAAAAAAACATTGTAGGGTTTTTCGAGCATGAATGTACTGTTTTAAGCATCGGATTTAAGTCCGGACTTTGATTTGGCCACTCCAAAACCTTATTTTAGTTTTTCTTGAGCCATTCAGAGGACTTGCTGGGGTTTGGATCAGTGTCCTGCTGCAGAACCCAAGTTCGCTTCAGCTTGAGGTCACGAACAGATGCCCGGACATTCTCCTTCAGGATTTTCTGATAGAGTGCAGAATTCATGGTTCCGTCAATTATGGCAAGTTGTCCAGGTCCTGAAGCTGCAAAGCAGCCCCAGATCATCACACTACCACCACCATGTTTGACTGTTGGTATGATGTTCTTTTTATGAAATGCTGTGTTGGTTTTACGCCAGATGTAACGGGACACACACCTTCCAAAAAGTTCAACTTTTGTCTCATCAGTCCACGAGTATTTTCCCAAAAGTCTTGGGGATAATCAAGATATTTTTTGGCAATGAGAGACGAGCCTTTGTGTTCTTCTTGGTCAGCAATGGCTTTTGCCTTGGAACACTCCCATGGATGCCGTTTTTGCCAAGTCTCTTTCTTATTGTTGAATCATGAACTCTGACCTTAATTGAGGCAAGTGAGGCCTCTTGGATGAGTCGTCGTTGTGCTCTTGGAGTAATTTTGGTTGGCCGGCAACTCCTGGGAAGGTTCACCATTGTTCCAAGTTTTCTCAATTTGTGGATAATGGCTATGACCGTGGTTTGCTGGAGTCCCAAATCCTTAGAAATGGCTTTATAACCCTTTGCAGACTGATACATGTCAAATGTTTTGTTTCTCATCTGTTCTTGAATTTATTTAGATCGTGGCATAATGTTTTTTTTTTTTAAGCATGCTTCACTTTGTCAGACTGGTTCTATTTAATTGATTTCTTGATTCAACAGGTCTGGCAGTAATCAGGCCTGGGTGTGGCTAGTGAAATTTAACTCAGATTTCTAAAATAATGTGGTTAATTGCAGTTCTTTCATGATTTAACAGGAGGGGGAAATTTATTTTTCACGTAGGGCCACGTAGGTTTGGACAGCTTTTTTCCCGTAATAAATGAATGCATCATTTACAAACTGCATTTTGTATTTACTTGCATTATCTTTTGTGTAATAGTTAAATTTGTTTGATGAGCTGAAACATTCAAGTGTGACAAACATGCAAAAAAATAAGAAATCAGGAATGGGGCCAACACTTTTTCACACCACTGTATAGACTATGATTCTTCAATTTTTGAGCTACAATTTATGAAATCCAATTTCCGTGTTTATGGGGGAGGGCCACCAAGTGATATAATTGGAATTATATATGTCAGTTATATATATAGTTAGATAAAAAAAACAACTAAAAATAAAGGTGAATTGTCTAACTCAATTTATTGATCTTTATTTGTGAAGTAATCAACCATGCTATTTAATTTTTTTAAGAATTGACCTTGTACTTCTTAATCGAAATGTCATAATCAACTCTTCCGGTCAAATATCAGACTTTTGTTGGACTTTCCCGATCATTTAGTCCGTTTAAACCCTGCTTTTCTTTTTACAATTATTACAATACGTAAGAAAATGTCTGTTGCTACTTCAGTGTTATCGCAAATTTAAACCTATTTTATTTACATTTTGCCTTCATTTTAATTGCAATTAAGCACGTTCTCTCCCTACATTTAAAATTCTCATTACTGCAACACAAAAAATATTTAATTGTCATTAATGTTATCCAGTAATGAAAGCCATTCCGTCAATACGGAATCAAACAAAAATGTAAAAAAAAAAATGTTAATAAAATTTTCAAATTCTCATTCTTAACACATTTAAATTACATTTTATTTTCCTTATGCAGAATGTAATTTCTCATATTGGACTTGCACATGTTCTTCACCCCTTTAGCCCGGCCTGTGAAGATCAGAAAGACATCTGGACATTTATCTTCAACATGGCCGAATAGTTTGCACCACAGCCAATTCTCCTGACACAGGGATATTTCATATTTTCTGCAACTCTGTGTTATGAAATACTCTTTGCAATATCTGAACTTATACTGCTATTGATTTCTGTATTTTTTTGTACCACCCAGATGGAGTACAACTAAATGCCTTTTAATTATTATCATCATTCTTGTTGTTTTTCCTGTATGTTTTAATAGAGCCTGAATGGAGGCCCACGGTTCAGCAAGATTGTCCAGGAAGAGAAAGAGAGAAGGTTCAAATGGAGAGGCAGAAGAGGGCGAGAAACCGCTGAAGTTAAAGCGATGCACAGTGGTGAGTGAGATGAAGGTGGTGTAAGCATGTGTACAGATGAGAGATGGTGTTTGAGCCCAAAGGCTGTGATGCTTCTTGCCCCTCAGGGTCTGCAATACCCGGCTCCATATGCAGATCAGCTCGAGTCAATGGAAGATAAGGCGTATCAGCGCGTCACCATGGAGGAAGCTCGCAAAGGCACTCCACGTAGGTTATTTGCCCTCTCTAGCGAACTCCTGCCACACGCCCATTCAGATGCTCTGTGTTACTTTCATTCACTGACCGCATGACTGCATTCAGTTCAATTTATTGGCCATTATATACGGTCATGGCCAGAAATAATGCATATTTGTATTGCAACATTTTTGCATTATTTCAACATTGTATTCACACATGTATTTCAAAACAAAAAGGCTAAAAAAAAAGCTTATTACAAACTAACTTTGACTGTATTTACAACCTTTGGATGAACCTTTGTGATTCATTACATTCCTTCACCTCTCTAATGGCATTTTGGGCCACTTTTCCTCTTTTATATGTTGCTTCCAGACATAGTTATTGGTATTCAGTAGGATACACATCTGGATTTGTTACTTCTGAATAGGGCTGCGCTAAATCCGCATGCGAATTTAACGTGCTCTTTACCTTTAGCTGCGCTAAACCACGTTCATATTCGTGCGATTTTTTTGCGCAGCTCATCAGTGAACAATGGTTCTGTGTAGTTAATGCTGCTCAATGTTAAAGCCCGGAGGTGATGGAGATTTACCGCTGATTACAGAACCGGCTTTCTGACAAGATGCGCGTTAAATATCGCATGCAATTTATCGTGCAGCCCTACTTCTGAATTGTGTTTGTTTTTAACAATTCCAGGCTTTTGTCATACGTCGTCATTGTTGTTTTCAGGGTTATTGTCCTGTTGGAAGACAAATGGACCCATTTCACAGACTGTAATGACACCTTTCCACAGTTATTAACATTGTAATCCAGTTTTTTTTTTTTAAATAAAAAATAAAAATAAAAAATGCAGTGTATATTTATAACACTATATTTTGCATTTTATTACCTTGGCAATAACTACAGAACGCTGGTTAACACAGGCGTGAGTCATTGTAATTCAACAGCTGAGGAAGTGATGGCAAATTTGACATCTTTTTCTTCCGACCAACATAATCGAGATACTTTTTTCCTCTTTTGTAAATGCTATCATGGAATCTTTTTATTGCTACTGGGGCAAATTATTATTTGTTGAAGTTTCTGTTCACCACTGTATGAGAACCCTGGAAATATGAAAAGGGTCTGTTACCTTCGACTGAGACATATACATTTCTGAAACTTGGTTCAAAAAACAAACCAAAGAAATGTTTGATGCATCGATATTACAAATCTATTCTGCTTTTTCTTTTGGAAATGAAAGAGTTTACTAAAATATGCCAATTCTGTGGACCCCTAAAAGAAATGCTATGTGGATACCAAAAGACCATTTTGAAAGAAAACGTTATGTTGCGTTAACTTGACAAAATGTAAAGTGCCATATTTTGGGCCATGACTGTACATTATTTTTAGTAAATGTTTCTATCTTAATCTATACTACCCATTCATCGATGTTTTTGAAAGAAGTATTTTATGCTCAACAAGGCTGCATTTATCTGATTTAAAAATCCAATTTAAGAAACAGTAACATTGTAAACATTTAAAAAAGTCCTACTTTGCTTATTTGAATATATTAAAAAATGTCTGATATTTTATTTTCCTGTGCTACTTTCATTCACAAGTCATCTTACTCCATCTTCAGTGGTCACATCATCCTTTAGAATCATTCTAGTTATTTTTTGATTATCAGTGTTGAAATTTTTGTTGGAAACGGACACGTTACGTTTTATAAATATGAAAGATGTTATTTTGCAATATTGTCACTTTTAATTCGAACTTAATTGCATTCGTGGGTAGGCTGATAAAAGTAGTAATTTCTTAATAAAAAATAAAATGGAATTATTGAACGGTACTATTTATACATAAAACATTTTGTTTTCTGTTGTTTACCTTTCATACTCACTTGAAATGTGTGTCTAAATGAAGTAGTTCCCACAAAAGCTGAAGTCCTTCTTATTGTATCAGCCGACAGGCCTGTGCGTGTGTACGCTGATGGCATCTTCGACATGTTCCACTCAGGACATGCCCGCGCTCTCATGCAGGCTAAATGCCTTTTCCCAAACACTCATCTTATTGTAGGTGGTAAGTAATCCTGAGCGCACAGTGTCTGTGGAGTTCTTGAACTGTTTATCATTCTGATCATTTAGCACAGAGTCCGTCTGTATTTAGTGCCTCTCTCTCTGCAGTGTGTAGTGATGGCCTCACACACAAGTTAAAGGGCTTCACCGTCATGAACGAGGATGAACGCTATGACGCGGTCAGTCACTGTCGCTATGTGGACGAGGTGGTCCGGAATGCTCCGTGGACTCTCACGCCCGAGTTCCTCACCAAGCATCGGGTAAGACGAGAGAGAACTGAGCATTAGTATAATACGTATATTAGTGTTGGAGGAAGAAAGTAAAATGGGAAGCAAGGGGTGAGCCAATTAATTGTGTCTTTATGTAATGAACGACTGTGTTTTTTGATACCTAAGATTGACTTTGTGGCCCATGATGATATCCCATACTGCTCAGCTGACAGTGATGATGTTTACAAGCACATCAAAGAAGCAGGTGAGGACAACAGCTTCAGAAAATGACCTTTATGTGTTTTTGATGCTGAAATCAATCTCTGCATCTGAAACTTCGGAGTATAATATATTATATATTTATATTTTTGACATGTGGCCAAGTACGGTGACCCAAACTAGGAATTAGTGCTCTGCATTTAAACCATCCAAAGTGCACACACACAGTAGAACCCACACACACCGTGACACACACCCGTAGTAGGGCATCATTATGCTGCCTGCGCTGGGAGCAGTTTGGGGTTCGGTGTCTTGCTCAAGGGTCTCACTTCAGTCGTGGTGTTGAGGGTGGAAGAGAGCGCTGTACAGTCACTCCCCCCACCTACAATCCCTGCCAGTATGAGACTCGAACCCGCATCCTTTGGGTTACGAGTCCGACTCTCTAACCTATAATAAATGAAGAACTTATTAATTTAAAGGTGAAATATGCAGATTCTACACTACTACAGAAATAAAGCAAATACCACTATGATTAATACTTACAATATCTTGACATTTTATCTGGGGCTTGACGGTAAAGAGCTAACATGTGTGGCAAAACTTGAGCTTACTTGTCGAGAAGAATCTCGATTGAAACCCAAACAATGGTTTTACTCCATTGTCTGTCTCTGTGTATTTAAAGTCTTTGAATTTTGGCTAGCACTTCTGTAAATGAATCTGAATTTTTTTCTCCCACATTACGTGTCAGCCATGATCCCGTACTGGCTGAGCACCCTCTGGCTCCGCCTGCTACAGTAGCCACACCCCCAAACTCTTGCTATTGGTTGAGCTGGAAAGAGATTGTTCAATTGGATGGACCCACCTAAAATTTCTCACTGCAAAAAAATCAGGCTTATCTTACTTCAGTATTTTTTGTTGTTTCCGTTCAAAATATTCTCAAAATTCTTAAATTAAGATGCATTTACTAGATAAGCAAAATTACATAAGATATTTAGTCTTGTTTCCAGGGGGGAAAAAACTAAGTTAAGTGCATTTTGCTTAAAACAAGTTAAATTATCTGCCAGTGGGGTAAGTAATATACTCTTGTTTTAAGAATATTTTACTCACCCCACTGGCAAATAACTTGATTGTTTTAAGCAAAATGCACTTAATTAATTTTTTTCCCCCCTTGGAAACAAGACTAAATATTTTATGTAATTTTTATTATCTAGTAAATGCATCTTAATTTAAGAATTTTTAGATATTTTGACCGGAAACAAGAGAAAAATTAGTAAGATAAGCCTTTTTTTGCAGTGCTGTGGTGCCTGAGAGGCTCAATATTTACACTTTTAGGGAAGATAAACCCATGAATGGCAAACTTATAGTAGTTAGTTGGCAATAAACTGGGTTAAGAGAATGTATTTTGACAAAACATTCGTTGGTCGATTAGAAACTAAATGTCCTTGTTCTTAACTGGTGTGCTAATCTTTAAAACCTTCCACAGGAATGTTCGCACCAACCCAACGGACAGAGGGCATTTCCACCTCTGACGTCATCACGCGGATCGTACGAGATTATGACGTCTACGTCAGACGGAATCTTCAACGTGGCTACACCGCAAAAGAGCTTAATGTCAGCTTCATCAATGTGAGCGTTCATTCGTTTACTAGTAGAAAATGGTCTCAAGATTAAGATTCGATACCAGAAATGAGATTTTCTTAATCAATGTGTTGCTGTGCATTATTACCGACACACAGGAAAAGAAGTACAACCTTCAGGAGCGTGTGGACAAGGTGAAGAAGAAGGTGAAGGACGTGGAGGAGAAGAGTAAAGAGTTTGTGCAGAAGGTGGAGGAGAAGAGCATCGACCTGATCCAGAAATGGGAAGAGAAGTCCCGCGAGTTCATCGGCAACTTCCTGCAGATGTTTGGACCGGCGGGAGCATTGGTGAGTATCTCTTTAACAATAGCGATATCCTAAAACTGGAAACTCTGCGTCCTGTCTTCATATGTGACTGAGTTGGAATGCTCTATGCCTCTCGCCACTCAAAATTGCACATCAGGGATGCGACTCTTGGTTGATTCCAGAATAGTTTGATGTTGTTACACTAATGATGCAATATTCTTTTAAGCATAAAACTACACATTTTAGGTAAAATATTGGACCACAAATTGGACCACATACCTAAACAACATATGCAACGTGGATACGTTGTTTATGTTCAGATCAAAGAGTAAACAACGTATGTAACATATCTGCGTAAGGTGCTGCTGACACAGAACAGCATACATTGTTTACGTATGTGATACTCTCCAAAATGGTGCTATAGGGTGACGCGGAGGAGACGAATTGTTGAATAAAGTCGTTATTTTTGTTTTCTTTGCACACATAAAGTATTCTCGTAGCTTCGTAAATTACGGTTGAACCACTGATGTCAAACACGCACACTATTTTAACAATGTCCTTGCTACGTTTCAAGGCCTTGAACTTGGTAGTTCCCTTGCTGTCTATGGAGAGTCAGAGAGCTCTCGGATTTAATCAGAAATATCTTAATTTGTGTTCTGAAGATGAACGAAGGTCTTACAGGTTTGGATCGACATGAGGGTGAGTAATTATGAAAGAATTTCATTTTTGTTGAAGTATTTCTATCCCTTTAAGACAAAGAGGTGATACAATTGTGGTGTATCTTTTTGTTATTAGTGTAAAGTCAACAATCTCCACATACACTGTAAGTTAGGGTTTAATGAAACTGCTCCGAAAAATGTATGAACCTGTCAATTTCAGTAATAGTCAGCTGTTGTGATTTGATGTTCTTAGCTGATGAAAATTGCAATGTTTGTTGATTTGAGTCTTATTTGAAGAATATGTTAGCATGTGTACAAAGATGCTGCATACCAATTTACAACTTGTTGGATCATATGGTTGTGGAGTTAACATTTTTGATAACAGAATTTGACAAAACTTGGTGGGTGTCTTCAGAATGTCCTGTTGTCTCTAAGTAATGACATTTTCTAAGTTTCATTAAAGGTGCAATAGGTGATTGTCTTCAGAAACATTTTTTTATGCTGGTTGAAAGTCTCTTCACAACCCGATAGCAATCATTAAGTTAAGTGGTCTAAATGTCTTTATCTGTATTTATATATTCTGTGGAAGACGTAGGACCAAGAGATGTTCGTCCAATCAAAACGCTCGGCCCGAACGTTTTAATTAGCTTTTCTATCTGCCTGTCAACGTATGTATCTGCATACCTCTGCGCACCTGGTTCGCGCAGACAGGATACGTCATCAGTGCGTTCACGCACGCTGTGCAGACAGAGCGAGAATGGCAGACAAACATCAACAACCCTACCTTCCTTCCTGGTATTGTAGTACTTTTAAAGTTTTCTCGCCGGTGAATGACACATGATGTAGGCATCCCAGCGGTTCCCAATTCCAGTCCTCGCGCACATATTTTGCATGTCTCGCTTAGTTAACACACCCGATTCAGATAACCAACTCGTTAGAAGTGAGCTCCGTGCATGAACTGTGTTCCGATTGATATGATCCCTACACAGTGTTCATTGCTCCCTACTCCCTGAGCAGGGGTTTACTTCACTTCGGAACATGGGCTGGAATTGGGAACCGCTGATGTAGCCTATTGTAGTAATGTTGTCTCTGGTATTCTGGTTTGTGAGCGTATATGCGTTCAGGGGTGTGGCTTTGGACGGCGATTGCAGGGAGGGTGGGACGTTCGCTTTCAGTGCTATCAGGCTAAAGTTAGCATTTTCCAAGATCTCCTACTGCACCTTTAAGTTTAGACATTGGCAGATATAGGTCATTTCATTAAAAATGGGCATCGTCTGACCAATTTATTCACTTATTCACAATGCTTTGATGAATGTCAATCATTTTAAGGACTTTTTGTCATGATGGTCTGAGGATGATGTGTGCCACGTTTTATGGGAATCAGACCAACAGCCTAGGAGGAGTTCAAAAAAGTAGATTTTTTTTTGTCTGTGTGTGGAAAATGCAATATGGCAGTTTTTTTTTTAATACAAATTTAGTTGTCAGTGTTGAACGAAACTGGTAAAGCTAGCAATGCTAAGGTCAGTGGTTTGATTTCCCAAGGAACACATTTTTTCCCCCAACTGCCTTAGCCCAGAAAAATACACAGTGCGAGTACATGAAACCAAAAGCTTCTAGTTATGTAACTTTGCATTTTATTTGCTCTGTGCAGTGTTGCATGTTGTCGCTGTGTGAAATGTGTCGGAAAGCAATTTATAACTTCGCAAAACCATTCATGTTTGCTCTGTTCAGACTGCAAAAACCCCAAAATGAACATTCAAACCGTACTTTCTTCTGTGAAACTAAGCTAACTGAGACTTGTTTTAGCACTTGCATATCATTGCTCTTTTCTTGATTTTGATTGCTTCCATTGTCCTCTTTGACGTTGCTTTGATAAAAGCGTCCTGCTAATGACGAAATGTAATGTAATTATGAATGAAACCCTGTTTTTTAAATGAAAATAGCGTTGTTATGGAACAAATTAAATAAGAACTAAATAAACGTTTTTAGCTATTTTAACCTGTTTAATCTTATTTTAAATTTATTTAAGCCATCCTGCGGCCTTCTGGTTGAGAAGCACTGTTTTAAAGTCATGAATCTAAAAATGAAAAGCCATTATGGCCTCCTCAGGGTAGTCATAGGCTTGTTTCCCATCCACCTATTTTTCACAATACCCATGACTCCATTTCTCAAGGTCGCTTATAGGCTGGTGTTTGTTCTTCCAAGTCTCTAACAGAATCAAATGCTGAGGAAGAAAAAGGCGAAGGCGTAGGCCAGGTCAGTCCGCGGCACATCCCCAGCAGATCCGCACACGCCGAGCGTTTCCCCGTCTCCAACCTTCCGTGCTGGCCCTGCTTCACCAAAACCTCCCCGCCTCCTCGCCATCCGTCCCATTCACGAGCCAGCTGTCCCTGCCGGCACACTACGCTGCCCGCCCCCCCCCCACCCCCCCCTCGACCTCACCCCCACTTCTGAGGTTCTGTGGCGGGCTGGCCATCAGCGAAGACGAGGAGGACGATGAAGATTAGAGTGCCACAGCGCACCACGCATCCGTCTTCCAATACTGGCAATCCAACCTCAGAAACGAAGCAATCCTTACACGACCCATGGGTTTCGCTCTCTGTATTACTAACACACACGAAGGGTTCAAATGGAGCGATGTCTAGAACGTTAGTGACGGAGTCGGTTGCAACTTGAGGGGTTTTTAAGTCATTGTCAGCGATGGGATGCGAGTATTCAAACTCCAGCGTCTCGTCTTGAATCACGCTGGATTGGCGTGTGTTTTAAAACGAGGGCGCATGGTATTAATGCGTTTCATTTTTGTTTTAAGTTCCGTTTTAATATTCTTATCGTAATAAATAATTGTTAGACATCTCGTAAGTCACGTGTCTCTTGGGGGCGAGATTGATATCTAACGTTGAAAACGCTGCGAGGCGAACTGTAAGATAAAAGCTAATTATCTAAATACAAGAGCTAAAAAATTTAAATGATTTGTCTGTATTACAAGGTGCGTAATCAGTGTTGGCGTGGTAACAATTCTACTAATTAGAAAAATATGCCAATATTATACAGGCATGACTGAGTGCAAAATGATAGTTTGTCTACATGAATTTGGTGTGTCATGCTTTAGTAAAGGTCAGAATTCCAAATTTGAACACTGCATTTTAAAAATATATGCTTAATAACCTAAGGAGTTGTCTGTTTTTACTGTAAAAATGAAAGTATGTTATTTCATCACCGCACAATGCCCTGTTGATCTCTCACTGTGATTGATTTCTTTCAAAGAGCTCTTAATGAATAACCATAAAACATAGGTTGAAGGGCTAGTTTTCTTTGGACTCAAGCTTGATAATTATATAATTAGGTTCTGCAAAATGAGTCTTGCACGTACGTTTTGAAGTCAAACCAATGGAGCTGTTGATAATTGTTAAGGAATGAAACCACTTAAAAGAAATATTCTGGGTTAAATACAACTTAAACTCAACAGTCGGTGTCCAGTGCAGAGTTCTATACAAGGCAGTTGTTTTAAGAGTTATTCTGTTAATCAGTTGAGGGACAAAATGATGTACTGTGGTGAATGACAGAAGCTTAACTTGTATTTAACCCTTAACATTCACTTCGAAGAGCTTTGTCACCATCTTTTATGTACGTGTATGGATATGCAATGGTCAATTTTAGACGGTACGTGTTTAAATTGAGATTGTACCACCAGTGATTATAATATCTACATTCTGTTATCTCATTTCATAATTTGATGAGAGGCGGAGACTCAACAAACTGCTGTCTAGACTTGCACTGATGTCAGAATTCAACTATTGTTATGCAAATAGTTAATGCTTCATTTTCATGGTAATGTCTGTTTTGCAGCCTCTTGACTTTTCCTTTGCACAAATGAAGTGACTCTTGGAGAGATTATTATTTTATTAACTTTGCTTTTCCTTATCCTGTCAGCCTTTGATTGTACAGGATGTCAACAGAGACAGGAAGACAAATAAATAGTGTCTAATGTACAAGAAGGGGTGTTGTATTTTGTTCTACCATCTAATTTACTACCAAGATGTAACACGTATGGGTATGCATAAATGCAGCACAGTACAAATATGAAATATATAGTTGTGCAGTGTTGGTAGAGCCCTTGGAAATTGTAGTCTGTTACTGATTCCAAATTACATGGCAAAAATTGTAGTTAGTAACATAATCACATTTTAGGTATATAATCGGACTACTTTTTGATTACTCTTGACCTTTGACTTTATTTCTATTGTGTGTATCATGTTATGTAATCAATAAAAAAATTAACTGCAGTCTGATTACAAGTATTTTAAAATGTAATATAATCCCTAATTACAAGTAATTAATTTTTGGAATCTGATTACATAATCCAGATTATATGTGACCCTGGACCACAAAACAAAAAAAATCTGGAATCTGAGGCTTTAAAAAACAAACAAGTATATATAGATTAAAATATTGAGAAATCGCCTTTAAAGTTGTCAAATGAAGTTCTTATCAATGCATATTAATAATCAAAAAGTCAGTTTTGATATATTTACGGTAGGGAATTTACAAAATATCTTCATGGATCACGATCTTTACTTAATATCCTAATGATTTTTGGCATAAAAAAAATTTGATAATCTTGACCCATACAATGTTATTGTTGGTTATTGCTACAAATATACCCCAGCGATTTAACACTGCTTTAGTGCTCCAGGGTCACATATGTTACATGTAAACAGAAGAGAAAGGAGTCTTCGAATGACAAATACACACCAACACAATGTTTTTTCCTCATTATTTATTTATACTGAACTAAACAGTCACAGAGAGATAGCGATAAGATACAGAGAGTATGACCAATGGGAGAATAACCAACAACAAAATGGACAGTGGTCCCCTTAAGACCGACTACAGCGAATCAGGAAGCTGGGCTTTGACTGACAGACAGACACACTGCACCACCCACTGCTCTTCACTGTATCTGGGGGGGGGGGGGGGGGCACTTTCATTACACCTCGAACAACACATACTGGTAACTACTATTCACATTTTGCATATTTTTTTTTTATAATTATCCTTTTTAATTCATCCACAAATCTTGAGGAGAGGGGAAGGAGGGAAACATAGTATATTTATAGGAGAGTAAGAGCTGGTCCCTCTGCTCAGCGGCTTATTAGCAGCGCGTCTCGTAGATTCCACTGCGTCCGATGTATCGCACCCATTTAATCACATCGTGGTCACTGTAGTTGAGTTTCGACTCGAATACCTTCAGGTAACGAACCTTCAGCCCAGAGGGAGCAAACGGAACCTGAGACAGAGGAAGATAACGGAGGAAATACATCAGAGATGGGTGCTGCTAAAAGAGAACTAATAGTTGAATAACATATGTCAGATAAACTATTATTTTACATAAAATATAAGACAATAATGATACAAATATATGAAAATAGAATAAAATAATTAGCTTGAATCTAACGTACAAACCTCCCCTAAAAATGAACAACATTCAACTGTTAGCTTATTGAGGAAAAAAAAAAGAATCAAGCTAATATTCTTTTATTCACTAGAAATAAGTAGGTAAATTGATTTCGTTTTAGTTGATTTTTTAAAAAATATTTATATTTACTGCTAAATTCAATCACAAATCAACTGTATCCAAAGTTATTTTAGTTCAAAAGAAGCACTACAAACCTCAAAAATATTAAAATATCATTCAACCCTGATAGTCAACTTATTGAGATACAAAGCCCATTTTAATTTAAGAGAAATGCAAGATAGTAAATTCATATTTTGAGTTGCTAATTTTTTCATGTCTATGTATTGCTAAAATAAAAACACACGCTGGGTTTAAATTGTATCAACATGTCCCGTATTTTTAGTTAATTCCAAAAAAAGTCACAGCAAACCTCAATAAAAGAAAAACATTAAAAGATCAATTATTCAACCCGTTACCCTGGTTTATTGATTGAAAAAAACAAGCTATGTTTTGTCATTTTAAAGAAACATATGTTTAGTACTGATACTTTTTTCTGATGTTTTAAAAAAATCAATTATTTTAATTTATGGCTACATATTACAATTACACAAATTTAAGGTTTAAAGGAAAAAAAAAAAATATAATAAAAGTGGAATAACGGTCCAAGATGTCCATGTTTTATTTCAGGTTAAAAAAATTACCACTATCTCATAAAAAGTTAGTATTCACCATCAAGACACCGTGTCTTTACTCGAAAAAAACCCATTTTTGACAAAAGGAATTAGCAAATTTTTTCTTATTTACGAGCAAAACAAGTTTTGTAAATAGATATTTTATCAATGTTCCTACATATCGGCTGCTAATTAAGTCACAAAAATCAGGGTTTTAAAGTGTATTCAAACATGGCCACATTTTACTTTATAGTAAAGAAAAATAAAATAGTACAGTATAAAAAAATAAAACGGCTATTATAAACATAATATTTAGTTTGACATCATAAGGTGGACGAACAAGTTTTTCTGAAGGTTAAAGGGTTGGTTCAGCCAGAAATGAAAATGCTGTCATTAATTACTCCCCCTCATGTCGTTCAAAACCCGTAAGACCTCCGAAGTTCATCTTCGGAAAACAAATTAAGACATTTTTAATTAAATCCGAGAGCTTTCTTACCCTGCATAGACAGCAAGGGAACTACCACGGTCCAGGCACAGAAATGTCGTCAGGACATTGTTAATTTTTCAAACCGTACTTTTCCCGGGAGAGAATAATTGTTGAATAAAGTTATTTTAGTTTTCTTTGCACACAAAAAGTATTCTTGTAGCTTCATAAAATTAAGGTTGAAACACTGATGCCACATGGGCTATTTTAACAATGTCTTTACTACCTTTCTGTGCCTTGACCGTGGTAGTTCCCTTGCTGTCTATGCAGAGTCAGAAAGCTCTCGGATTTTATCGATATCTTAGTTTGTGTTCTGAAGATGAACGAAAGTCTTATAGGTTTTGAACGACATAACGGCGAGTAATTAATGACAGAATTTTCAATTTTTG